>JADBJO010002451.1:17500-35000 GCA_016801955.1 Conus betulinus
GATTCGGAGATCGGGAGAAAAGGTAGCACGGCAATCAGGCATTTTCAAGACTGGTTATAAGAGTGTCAAATAACTTAAAAATAAATTTAAAGTCCCGGGGAGGAGGAGAAAATATTGTTGTGGTACATTTTGTTGCAGAATATGACCTTCCAGCATTGTAACTCCAAAGACTGTATATTAATCGGAGAAATTACGCAGCATTTGTCCTTTTTGTCCACTGGTAATAGATGCTGGGGTCAATACCAGAGCGTAAAAGCTACCAACCAAAAGGTAATACGCTCTGCTCTGATGACATCCGCTAGGTAGGGACCCCGGCTACTTCGCAAAAACAATCTGAGGATAATCATCACACTTCTTTTGGTGTGTGGTGGGGTTCCGTGTGTGTGTGTAGAACCTGTGTTTTATTGTGTGCGCGCGGCGCAACTGCGCGGTGTGTGCGTGCGTGCGTGTGTGGTATGTACGTGGTGCGGGCGCAGGCACGGGCGCGGGTGTGTGTGTGTGCTTGCAATATTCGTCTCTGTGTGTGTTGGCACGGGTGGCTGTGCGCGCGTTGCGGGTTTTGTATGTTTGCAGCCTGCCTATCTGTCATCGAATCCTCGGTCACGTTGCTGGGCGTGCCGTGTTGTAAGCAAAAGTGCCAAGGTCCTTCGGATTCTCGCTCTAGCCTGTGCCTCCGCTCAGTTTTTCCACCCCCACCCCCCACTTTTCTCTGTCTTTCTGTCCTTGTCTGTTCGTATACTTAATCTCTAAGCTTTATAATGTAGTGTGTGGTGTAGTGGTGTGTGTACCTGTGGTGTGTTTGGTGTATGTATTACAACGCTGTGTGTGGCGTGTTTTTGCCTGGGGGGGGGGGGGGTATAAACGGATCTCCATGGATACATCGCAAGACAGTCTTACCTTTTCCGTGTGGTGTACAGCAGGTTTACCTGACGACATACTTTGAGAGGAAAGGGCCCCCTTTGGAAGCTTCTAGGAGAAGAAAGAGAGAAATCACACAATGCCCAGCGGATGGACTGTTGTCAGCACAACGGAAGGCCGGTGAGGAAGTTATACGGAAAAAAAAAATGTTATTAGGACAAAGCTTGTGGACCGCGAGCGAAATGGGCCTGTCAATTACGGGCGATTCTTTTTGGTGATGTTTACACGCCTGTCCGGGATCGCCGCAAGCGGAGGAAACGAAGCTTGCGGAGAGTTAATTCGCCGTTTCTTTGCTACCCTCCCCCCGCCCCACCCCAGGGCCCCCGACACCCTCTCTCTCTCTCTACGTCTCTCTCCTCTCGATCTCTGCTACTCTCTCTCATGGTCGTCAGCTCTCGGGGTCTATCACTCTCCTTTCCCCTCTCATCTCTCACGCCACAGTCGCCTAGAGCCGTATGCCGCCACACCCACGCACACCCACACACCTCACCACACCCTCCCACCAACCACATACCACCTGCCGGCGAGTCCACCAATGAGATTTCTTCCATCGCCTCTAATGGCGACCAACTTCTGCTAACGGACAAACATATATTGACCGTCACAGATACACGGCAGTAGCACAGACATAGTTACGTCGAGAGAACGACACGCCACTGCACATCAGAATATAGTCGCAAGACAAACGCACACTTCGGCACACAGCACGTGCATACTTTACGCACAAACACTACCTACTCGCATACACCAAAGGACGTCGTGCGGTACTACACAGCAGAGACTCACACGATCGCCCCTCTAAGTACATGATAAAAAATTGCAGACTCTTGTTAAAATAACCAACAACCGCAGGAGGGGACGGGGGTTGTCAACACAAAAATACGGCTCAAGGACGGACACACACAGCCAAGTAGCCGTGAACGGGTGCGTGATGAAGAGGTGTTGCTACAGGAAGAATACTGCTTGAAATGTCTGGAACGGAGTGCAAGGACGATGTACACAACCACGTATCAGTATGAAAAACTCACGGAAGCAGTAATACACTAGAGACGACGAACACAAGCGTCAGAAAAAAGGAAATATGTGAAAAAAATAAATGAGATGAGGTTCTCACACACCTAGAGCTGAATGTAGCATCGGCGTATTTACTCTCCCATAACATAACAGTCCTTGAAATGCACGACACAGTAATCTTCTTTTCCACACCGTCAATAATCTAACAACTTCTTGTATAAAAATGCTCCTTGGAAGCTAGACCCGACACATCGACGCTAACTATACTAAAAGATTAAAAAACCCCCCCCCCCACCCCCACACCCCCCCCCCGCCCCCCCTCGCACCAGACCGGCCCCTCCGTTCCCCCCTGCAACTCAGGAACCCACCTACGCACAACCCCCATCCCAACTTAGATGTATCTCACGCGCTAGCATACGCGCGCTTGCACACACATCCCCCTCTACCCCTCTCTCTCTCTCCATCAGTCCTCCCTCTCAACTCACATCATCTCTAAACACTCGACGCCTCCTCCATCACGCACGCACATCCTCAATCTATCCATCCACACCACTCAAACACCTACACCTCATCCTTCTGTCCTTTCCACACACAGGCTCACCATAGACCCTCCTCAAATGCCTGTCGGCAGCAGTGTAGTGCATTTCGGAGGGACATGTGGGATGGATGTGTACACTGGGGTGGGCTCGGGGGGAGGGGGTAGCCCAGCTGCTACGTCAGGACAACCGGAGTGTGCCAGGGAACAGGAAACGTCAACTCAGCGAAAACACTCAGTCTAACTGGCCGGGCTGGTGGAGAGGGGCGGAGGAAACTCCGATGCTTTGCGGTGTGTGTAGCTGGTCGTAACGGCCACATTAGCATAGTCGGGTGGCAGTAGCGAGAGTGCGATAGACACGAACATAGCAGCCAGGTCTGAAATGAGGGATTGTCATAATGCGTAGCCACAGCAATCCTCGGCATGTTGTGGTGTGCACTTCGTGTGCATCACGGTCGGTACAAATGGTGGGAGCCGCTGTCATCGATCAATTAGCTGATATGAGTCTTTAGATATCGTCCATAGATCGATGGATTGATATCTAACTATTTATTAGGTGTGGGGAGGGGGTGTGGGTAGAAAAAAAAAGAGAAGTAATTAAATTTTATTCATTATAATTTCAAAAAGGTTCGTTTTGTAGGGATTCCGTCCGGGTGGTACAACTCAGATGAGGGTGCCGTGGCGATGATGGGGGGCGGAAAGAAGCAAGGTTGGCGGCAAGAAAGAAATGGCGAAGATGGGAGAACGTGATAAAAACACAGTCGGCTAAAATCGACGAAACATGAAAGCGGGGCAGGGCCTGATACATTTTTAGGGAAAAGGGTAATGTTTGAAAAGAAAGCAGGGGGTTACAGGAATGCCGATGATTTGGTTATGAGGCGGGTGGGGGTGTTGTCCCTCAGCACCTCTGTGAGTCATGTCCACTTCAAATGTATGCCTGTCTTGATCTGAATATGTATGATACATCTACATACGTCCACTCATCCGGCTCATCATAGACAATACAAATGCCTACTATTTCACTGTCCTACTGATCATCGAGCCTCCTCTCTCTGAGCTTGTCTGCCTCTATCAGTATATTCTCTCTCTCGCCTCTCTCTCTCTCTCTCTCTCTCTCTTCAAGGAGAATGAAACTGGCGAAATGGTGGCATCTGTTGTTGTTGTTGTTGTTATTGTTGTTGTCGTTGTTGCTTGCTTGTGTGTTGTTGTTGCGGTCATGTTCCAAGGTGGATCAGGACGTTGCGTCCCATGTTCACAGTGCACCGGAACAATGAGACAGGGGCAGTGTGTGCATGTGCGTGTGTGTGTGTGTGTGTGTGTGTGTGTGTGTGTGTGTGTGTGTGTGTGTGCGTGCGTGCGTGCGTGCGTGTGTGTGTGTGTGTGTGTGTGTGTGTGTGTGTGTGTGTGCGTGCGTGCGTGTGTGTGTGTGTGTGTGTGTGTGTGTGTGTGTGTGTGTGCGTGTGTGTGCGTGTGCGTGCGTGCGCGCGCTCGTGTGTGTGTGTTGTGTGTGTGTGTGTGTGTGTGTGTGTGTGTGCGTTCGTGTGTGTGTGTGTGTGTGTATGTGTGTGTGCGTGCGCGTGTGTGTGTATGTTCATTCGTGTGTGCGTGTGTGCGTGTGCGTGCGTGCGTGTGTGTGTGTGTGTGTGTGTGTGTGTGTGTGTGTGTGTGTGTGTGTGTGTGTTTCTGTCGTTTTCTTTCTTTCTGTCTGCTGTAGAGACAGTTCTGAGAGATTTACAGCTCGAAGAAAAAAATCTATCGGCAAATCAAAAATATGGACACACGTAAGACGAGACTTCGGGCCATTTTCAGTTCTCGTTGTTTACTTTTTCATTCATTCATTCATTCATTCATTCATTCATTCATTCATTCGTTTACTCGTTCATTTACTCATTCGTTCGTTTGTTCGTTTATTCATCCGTTCGTTCGTTCGTTCATTCATTCATTCATTCATTCATTCATTCATTATCCTTCCTGTAGGCATTTGTTCTTTCTTTCTTCAATTTCTTGTTTCTCTCTTTGTTCTGACAATTCATTCATTTATTCGTACTTTCATCTTCGTTCCTTTCTGGATTCTCTCTTTCGTGTTTCCACACTCCTGGTTTGATATATTCTTCTATTCTTCCCTGTCGTTTTTCAGAGCATCATTCTTCCATTCCATTGGCAGTTCAGCTTGTAATAATAGCCCCTTTCCTCGCTTTCCTCCTCCTTTTCCCCCCTTGGTGTATGTGTGCACGCTGATTTTCTCAACGTCCCTTGTCAGTTCACCAAGGCTCTAAGCGAACGCCACCGTGCGAGGAATTTACGTCTGCCTTCGAGTAATCTGGATATTGATCGTGGTGGGCCTTTCCTGTGGCCTGTCGATTCCGTTTGATCTTATCACTCATCAGTGGATTAATTAGTTGACTTCGGTAAAGAACGAGGAGAGAGAGAGAGAGAGAGAGAGAGAGAGAGAGAGAGAGAGAGAGAGAGAGAGATATGTAGGCAGGTACACACACACGCACACACGCGCGCGCGCGCGCACTCACACACACACACACGCACGCACGCACGCACACACACACACACACCACACACACACACACACACACACAGCGAGTGAGTAAGACAAAGAGAGAGAGAGGGGGGGGGGGGGGGACGGACGGAGGGAGATTTATCGTCTGTCAGCTAAGCCTTTTAGATTAGGGGGATAACAATCACACCATTACCAAGAGCAAGCAGTTCGCACATGCACCCACAGACCCGAGAGAGAGAGAGAGAGAGAGAGTGTGAAGAAAGAGAGAGACAGGGGTTCAACAAAATGTGTTTGAAGTATGCGGTTATATCGAAAGAGAGAATACGAATTGTGACACAAATGTTAGAAGAGAAACGGATACACTTTTCCCCACCATCCTTTCATGAAGGGGGAAAAAAAAGAAAAGAAAGAAATAAATAGACGCAGCAAAACGAACACGAAAAGCTTAATCACACTCAAATACAACAGCAAAATGATCCTTAAATAAACCACACACACGAGGAAACACTTTATAGACCAAAATACAAACGCCAAAGACTGTCCGAATCATGCGTCATAGTATTATGAACAAGTTCACCAAACTCACACGCATCGCTCCTCTACACTCGAACGCACTAGTGCTTGTGCGCTTACACACAGAAACAGGCACTTGCGAGCAAGTATGCACGCACGCACACACACGCACGCACACGCATGCGCGCACACACACTCGCACTCACACACGCACACACACACACACATACGCGCGCGCGCGCACACACGCACACACACACACACACACACACACACACACGCACACACACACACACACACACACACACACACACACACACTCGCTCACACGCACGCCATCCATGCGCATTCCCACCCTAACCACACCACGTCACCACATACACAAGAGAATTTTTGTGTTTGTTTGTTTGCTTTTAATATAAAAACAGTAATGTATCAGAATGATTGTCGGACAACCGGAGCTCATCAGTGTATAACTTTTCCTCAAGGCGTTTTGGCTCTGAACGAACAATAACAGGCTGGATTTGTGTTCAAAGGCATCCACCACCTGGCCCCGTAACTTACTGCCAGAAGAACCGAGGGATGACCTGAGATGATTAGTGCCAGGGCGAGGGGGCAAGAACGGTACTCTCAATACGAACTGTGTTCTCAGGGAACCTTCTGTGGAGATAAGATGGCGTCAGTTCATTCATGATTTTGCACATGAAGACAGCTTTATCGAAGTGACGTTTAAGGTTGAATGGAGAATGTCTTTGTACATAGAGACAGCTTTATTGAAGCAACATCTAAGGTGGAATGGAGAATGTTCAGCTGTTTATGGTCAGGAGGTAGGAAAGATGATTTGGGAAGAAAGCCCTTCAGAGATCCTCGACTACCAGGTTTTTTTTTTTTTTTTTTTTTCTTCAGGCAGTTGTCGTTTGCTCGGTACCAGCATGGAGATACACGATTAGTGTGTCAAGTTGTATGTATCCGTGAAAGAATAGCACGCAAGTGTGCGCATGTCTTCAAAATGAATGTGTGTGTGTGTGTGTGTGTGTGTGTGTGTGTGTGTGTGTGTGTGTGTGTGTGTGTGTGTAAGAGAGAGAGACAGAGACAGAGAGACAGTGAGACAAGAGGGAAAGACAAAGAGACTTAGAGAAGGGAAAGACAAAGAGACTTAGAGAATGAACAAAGGAAAGAAACCATATTCACTAGGGTAATGAGATAAGCATATTACACACGCTTTTTTTCACTCGGCCCTGGGAGGGAAAAGAAAAGAAAAAAAAAAAACTACATGGAAATCCGGAAAGTCAGTATTGCGGGAACAGTGGGGGGAAAGCAAATACACTAGTCAGCATGCAGACTATAAAAATGAGCAGACTAACACAACAAAAGCAAACAACAGAATCATGCACGCATTCACATGTGAGCGAGCGTGCGCATTCGCACACAAGCAAGCACGCAACACACGCACACACACACACACACACACACACACACACACACACACACACACACACACACACACACACACACACACACACACACACACACAGACACAGAGAGAGAGAGAGAGTGGAGTGTGTGTGTGTCCTTAAAATCGCTCAAGTATGCGCTTATATCAGTGAGGGCGGATCAGCAAAGCCACCTTACGCCAAACAAATCCCGAGCTGCAGGCTCATGTTCCCCTGGAGGTGGGTGGTACCGGGGTGTTGTTCCCAAGTCAAATGGTCAGCAGCTGTTGGCACCAAAGCTGACCTCTGCCACTGCTGTTTATTCCACGGGTCCTGCAAGACAAAGCTGGTTTTCTTCCGCCACCGTCGTTATGAAGCGGTAGCGGTGGTGGTAGGTTTTTCAAACGGAGCCTGTTCGTTTTGTTGTTGTTTATATAGTGATGACCTTTATTTTTCATGTAATCAGTTATACTCTTGCTGAGGTCGTTTAAAGTAAAATGGTAGGGGGAAAAAAAACAGGAAAAAATGAAATTGGGGTTGTTTTTTTCTTTCAAAGACTACACTTTGATGCTAGGTTCCAAATATTTTCCCTTCTTTACGTTTTAGGAATGTTTGTTTTTTGTTTGTGTTTAAATGAACCGCAAGTCGAAAGGTTGTGTTGCGCTTCCGATAAATTTACATCAGTTATAACCTAGGTTTTAATATTTCGTTGTGATTGTTAGAGAGTGCATTTCAGAATCTAAAAAGAAAAGTGTGAATCGATTTTTTTTTTTTTCTTCAGCTGATTCACAAACAATAAAAATGGGGATGGCGGGTTTACATCGCCTGTAAACTCGGCACTGTACACCGTGTGATGATGATAACCAAAATCATCATTTTCATTTTCATTCTTGATTTTTTTGTGGCTGGAAAATCGGTAAAAGAGATCTGTAGAATTCTAAAATTGATTTCAGTTTCATTCAACTCTGGGAAATTTCATTTGGCGAATTTGTTTCTGTTGACGTTCAAGTTGAATGAATACGTGAATGTGTGTTCTTCTTCTTCAGTGTTTTCAGCCTTTTCTTTTCGTTTTGCTTTTTCTTTTTTTTTTTCTTTTTTTTTTAATTTAGATAATTGTCTTTTCTACACTACTTCTGTGACCAAGGCATGAATATATTCCTGTCCATAACTTGGTAAAGTGTTACTCGGAAGAAAAAAAAAAAAAAAAAAAAAAAAATAAAATATATATATATATATATACACACACGCAAATAAATTCATCACTGAAAGTACTCTGCGAAACCATCTGATTTGGGTTTGCAATCAAATCTTTTGAAACTGTTGTGAGTGTACAACAAAACTAATGATCATCAAAAAAAAAAGGTCAACCAGTTCTACTCTCAACGTGAAAATAATAGCTTTTCGTCCCATGTCCACATGATCTAAAATGTCGTGATAAACACAGTTTTGTTGTTGTTGTTGTTGTTGTTATCCCTAGACTGCATACAGGTAAGATTTTGAAAGATTTTTTTTTCAAAAACAGAACGACAAACGTTCACAAAATCCGAATCTAACGGGTTCAGCGCTGAACGGTCAGGTTGAACTCTGTACATCGCAATGAAGACTGTGTAAAGGAGTTTTTAAAAAAAGGTTCATTTGCATCTCTGAGTGGCGAAAGTGAGCGAAGTTTTGCGGGGAGCCGACGGCCAGGGTTCGGCAGCATGTACTCCCTGAGCAGCCTGAAGGCGGCGTCTGCCGTGGAGGAGATGATGAAGATGATGAGCAGGGAGGTCCCCTCACTGGCCAGGAGGGGGCGAAAGCAGCATTCCGCCATCAGCAACGGTGTGTGTGTGTGTGTGTGTGTGTGTGTGTGTGTGTGTGTGTGTGTGTGATTGTGTGTGTGTGTGTGTGTGTGTGTGTGTGTGTGTGTGTGTGTGTGTGTGTGTGTGTGTGTGTGTGTGTGTGTGTGTGTGTGTGTGTACGTGTGTGTGTGTGTGTGTGTGTACGTGTGTGTGTGTGTGTGTGTGTGTGAGTGTGTGTGAGTGAGTACATGTGTGTGTGTGTGTGTGTGTGTGTGTGTGTGTGTAGTGTGGTGTGTGTTGTATTGTATTGTATTGTATTCCATTTGTATTGTAATCCAGTCCGGGTGCTGTACTATGTAATAGCGCCGAAGGTGTGCTTACAGACGGGTCGGGTCCGGGGAGAGATGTTTGACAGATTTTCATTACAATTGTTCTTTATTTGTACAGAACGCACGCATTTTTTTTTTTATTTGATATTAATCGTGTCCCCCTGAAGTGTTTGGTAATATGTTTTGTTTGTTCTAGACTTATGAGTATTATGCATAGCATGCAAGTTAACATCAGAAACACTTTCGCTTCGCGTGTTACTGTTCTTTCCAAATCAAAACAATCCACTACTGATTTAATCCTATGCAATGTCTAATGTTTTCCCTTACATCTTTTTTTAACCCCCCCCCCCCCCCCCCCCCCCCCCCCCCCCCCCCCCCCCCCCCCCCCCTTCTCAAAACTGGCGTTGCTGCAGGTCATGCTGACGTGAACCGGTTTCAGAATCACACAAATCTAGCTTTATGGCGAACTAGTTTGTGAGCATTTCTTAAGGCACAGAGCTCTTCATTGTTTCCATTGTAATGTTGTCATGGGTGTGTATTATCTTGGTCACATCAGTGTCAGAGCTTGTAACCTTTCTCTGGGTGTCCGACACCTGTGCCCCCTTTCCCCACGCTGCGCCGCATCTTTTCCTTTGAGCTTCTCACTTTTGATCTTGTCGGCGCCTTTTTTTTTCAATTGTTCATTCTGATGATTGGGAGATTTTGATAAGATCCAAAGTGGAATGTAATATAGGTGGAATGTATACAATGTAAGTGGAACTTGAGAACTGCATTCCTGCCTAAGGACGTTTCTGTTCGCTTGGCCAAGTCTGAACCAGTCTTTATTAACACCAGTCAATGTACTTACTGTTTTTATTTCTGTCATTTTCAAAACTGTGTGTGTGTGTGTGTGTGTGTGTGTGTGTGTGTGTGTGTACCAAGTACCTGAGAGTTATTTTGGGGAGATTCCATTGCTTTTTAGGCAGGCCGTTATTTTTGAGCGCGTCGTGTTCTTAACCGTATCTTAACGGTTAGTTACTGCCAAGGACACAGACAGAGTACAGGGCTAGACACAGTGCATGCATTTCGACCTCTTGGGTCCTCTTAAGAAGACCCAAGAGGTCGAAATACATTGTGTCTAGTCCTGTACTCTGCTTGTCTGTGTCCTTGGCGGTAACTAGCCCCCTCTCTGTCCAAATTTTGCTTCATTTTCCGCCCTCAGTCACTCCGTTTTGAAACACATCTAACGGTTTGTATCCTGTCATTACTGAGTTTGTCTTGAGAAATCTCAAAGTTTCGGCTTTTCATAAAATGTCCCGTCTCCTGCTAATGTAAATCCTATGTCGCCAGTATAATGTCTTTATTTACTTTAAAGACCGTTCCAAGTATTGCGATGTCTTTGACATTTGTCTGTGTTGTCTTCACTGATAATTTTGCATGCCCAAATTTCAGAACACGAAAGAAATAGGATTGAATAGCATCACCATGGCGGCGACATATTTATAGTCCAAAATTGAAAAATACTTTGCTACTGAATAATATGTAGGGTAGTATGTAGCTGTTGTTGTTTTGTTTCTTTTCAACAGGAAATGCTTACACTTATTACTTAAATTACCGCTCGGGAACAGGCGTTCTTTACAATTGTCCCTACGCATAGATGCATGCGTTAAGACTGGCACACACGCTGTCGAGCGCGTATACACTTATATGCGCATGCACGCACGCACGCACGCACGCATGCATGCATGCACTCACTCACACACACACACACACACACACACACACACACACACGCACACACGCGCGCGCACACGCGCGCACACACACGCACACACACACACACACACACACACACACACACACACACACACACACACACACACACTGCCTGCCTGCCTGTCTGTCTGTCTGTCTGTCTGTCTGTCTGTCTCTCTCTCTCTCTCTCTCTCTCTCTCTCTCTCTCTCTCTCTTTCTTTCTTTCTCTCTCTCTCCCTTCCTCCCTCCCGCTCTCTCGGCCCGTCTCTGAAGGTCGATGTTTACCCCACCCCTCTCTCTTTGTATCTCTGTCTCACTCTCGCTCTCACCCTGTCTCTCGGTATCTTTTTGTCTGCCTCTTTGTCTGTCTGTATGCCTGTCTGTCTCTCTGTCTCTGTCTCTCTCTCTGTCTGTCTCTCTCTCTCTCTCTCTCTCTCTCTCTCTCTCTTCCGGATTCAGATAAGGCATAAATTATTTAAAGACAAATTGACGCTACAGGAAAAATGATTCTGAGGATATGCAGTGCCATTTTGTAAGACTAGTGAAGATGAGCTATATTTTTTTCTTTCGATGCGAAGCTTACGCATTACTTAGAGACAAATATGTATCAAAACATTTAAAGGTTAAGTGGTCAACCGAGGTAAAGTGCCGACATTTATTTTGTAGTGAGGAAATCAGAGTCATTCGTGATGTAGCTATGTATATTTTTTTTAAGCACTGAGGCACACGAAGGAACACATCATTGCTACAAATTTAAGTTGATTCCCATCACCCGTCTGTTTGGATAGCCACTACATTGTTTACGTGTACCTATGTTCACAGGCTGGAAGCCTAACATTAAAAACATTGTCATTGTCATCGTCATTGTCTCTCCATCTCTCCCGCGTCCCTTTCTCCCTCTCTCTCTCTGAGAGCTGCTGAGCTCCTTGGATACGAAGTTGGACACTAAGACTGGAGAAGTGAAAGAAGAGATCCGCATCCTCATGAAGACTACGTGGACATGAAGGACGAGCTGAGGGGGCTGAGGGAGGAGGTCGTCACACTCCGTCAACAGAACGAAGACCTGCAGAGAAGAAGACGGACGACTTGGAGGGACGGTCCAAGAGGAACAACTTGGTGTTCTATGGATTACCAAGGAAGGACAACGAGACAACCGCCGAGTGTGAAGGTATTGTAAATGAACTTCTCACTGACAAGCTGGAGCTGTCTCGGGACATATAGAATTTGACAGGGTTCACCGA
Organism: Conus betulinus; assembly: GCA_016801955.1. NCBI lineage: Eukaryota > Metazoa > Mollusca > Gastropoda > Neogastropoda > Conidae > Conus > Conus betulinus. Next base: position 29,511 of record JADBJO010002451.1, read on the forward strand.
ATTAACTCTAAGTCCGACTCCCCCGTGATAGCTAGATGCGTCTTTTATAAGCAGAAATTAGATGTGCTTAAAGCTAAGGGAAAGCTACGGGGAAGTCGGATTTTCATCAGTGAGGACTTTTCTAGTCGAGTGAGAGAAGTTAGGAAGAGGTTGACACCACATCTAAAGAGAGCTCGTGGTGAGGGTAAACGGGCCACCATGGTATTTGACCACCTCCTGATAGACGGAAAGAAATACTCTGTTGATTCTGGTGATCGGCTGGTAGAAATAAGATAGGACGTTGGCCGGCCCAGAGACACTCACGGTCTCAGTAGAGGGAACAAGCTTTCAGTGGCACCGGTTTTGCTGTCACAGTGTAGCAGGCTTAGCAGTGAACTTGCACGTGTTGATCATGAGACGGGTGACCAGGTGTGTTGTGCCAGCGGTACAGCCAGCGTACAATGCGAAGATGTGCATGTTAACACTGAGCATGTGTTGAATGACTCGGCTTTGGACACCGCGTGTGTGACATGTTACATGACAGCGGGGGCGGGGCTCCCTCCGTGTTCACTGAAAGTCTTGACCAAGATTGCTCTGTGTATATAATAACTCTAAATGTTTGTCTTTTCTTCACTGGAATGTGAATGGTTTACTTTCTAAATTACATGACAAAGAATTTGTATCGTTTGTTTGTTCCTTCGATCTGATTTTGTTTTGTTGAAACATTTTTGGAAGATTTTCATTCGTCAATATTTATGGGATATAAGAAATTCTGTAAGCCTGCCATGAAACTTACAACCCGTGGAAGGCGCTCTGGTGGACTCGTGTGTCTGTGTGAGGCACGAGCTCTGTTCATTTGTTGAATTATTGGATATTCAATCGGATTTCTGTTTTGCGTTTGTGATTGATAAATCTGATGTGTTTGAAAAAAAAATTTTGTACATCAGCGCTTACATACCACCAGCAGACTCACCTTATTATACATATACTGGCACCGACAATGGAATTAGTATGCTTGAAGAGTTTGTGAGTGATTGTTTTTACTTTCTGTTGATGATGCTTATGTGTTATTAAGTGGAGATTTTAACAGCAGGACTTCAAATATTTCACATGATTTGGAAGACGATGGGTTGCCTTTTGGTCATAAGCATTTAAGTAATCCTGTATGTACGAACAGGAAGTCTGAAGATACTGTATTGAACAATTACGGTAAGATGTTGATTAATATGTGCACTGCTCTGAATTTGAATATTGTGAATGGTATGTGTCAGGGCGATTTCGACGATCGCTACACATACATTTCTGAGAGAGGCAATAGCGTCAATGATTATTTTATAATGTCACGTGATTTGCTTGCAAATTTGTTAATAATTGTGAAATGCATGTGTTAGAAAGAGTTGAATCTGACCATATGCCTGTAATGATGAAATTCATATTTCCCTAGAAAACATAAATAATGCGAAAATGAATATTAGTAGATGTTTAATGGAGAAGTATGTATGGAATGAGAGAGGTATGCCAGTACTTTTAATGATGCAATGTGCTCTCCTGAAATTCAGGAGAGAATAGAAATGGCGATTACGACAATTGGTGTTGATGTTAACGAATCTTTGAATATATTTAACAGTTGCCTAAAAGATGCAGCTGAATGTATGAAAAAAAACAGTTTAACATAAATGCAAAACAAAGTTGTGATGACTGGTATGACGTAGAGTGTCGTAACGGTAAAAGAAAGGCCCGTAACCATTTAAATAAATTTCGTCGCACTTTATTACCCCCTGATCATTTTTCTTATTGCACAGCCAGGCGTGAATACAAGAACCTTTTGAAACACAAACGTAAACAGTTTAACAGTAATTTAGTAGAACAGTTGGTTTCTTCTGTGAATGACCAAAGGGAGTTTTGGAATTCCATGCGTAAAATCAACAATAAAGGAAAACAAACCGTCTAATAACATTGTTTGGAAGACTGGTTTCAACATTTTCAGAAACTGCTTGAAAAAGACGTTGGCATAGATGATGTTACAGATGAGGAAGGCGGTGGTGGTGGAAATGATCACGATGATACCAGTGATGATAGTAATTCCAGTAACGATTATTTCAATCGTCCAGTTTCAAGGGATGAAATTATGATGGCCTTAAGAAAACTGAAAAGTCATAAAGCTAGTGGCCCTGATAGTATTATTGGTGAAATGGTGAAAAATGCATGTAAGTCTGATTTGATATTGGATTTTGTTACAAAGTATTTCAATTCTCTATTTGACAGGGGTGTTTTTCCTGTGCTGTGGACAGAATCAATAGTTCTTCCTTTATATAAAAAGGGTAATGTTGATGATCCTAATAATTATAGAGGAATTTCTTTGTGTAATGTTTTTTAGTAAATTGTACAGTACTGTTATCAATGGAAGACTGCAGGAGTGGGTAGAGGAAAAGAACCTCACAGGTGAATGCCAAGCTGGATTTAAACGAAATTACTCCACGATAGACCACATGTTCACTTTAATGGCGTTTGTGCAAAAACAATTTTGTTTGAATCGTAAATTATATGTCGCTTTTATTGATTTTGAAAAAGCATTTGATTCTGTTAACAGGAGCATATTGTGGCGAATTTTGTTTGAAAATGGGATAAGAGGTAAATTGTATCAATGTGTCATGAGCATGTACGACTCTGTAAAAGCTAGAGTAGAAGCGGCGGTTCTCTGACTGATTATATAACCTGTACAACTGGAGTTAAACAAGGGGATGTTTGTAGTCCCATTTTTTGTTTTCTTTGTTCATTAATGAATTAACGAAAGAAGTGACTAATTCTGGACGACATGGTGCAAAATTCATAAATGATTTTTTTGGAATTTTCATTCTTCTTTTAGCTGACGATGTTGCATTGATGTCTGAAACGATAGTTGGTTTACAAACTCAGTTGAACAGTTTAGAAAGAGCATCCGCTTCACTTCGATTAAACATAAACATGAATAAAAGCAATGTAATTGTGTTCAGAAAGGGTGGATATCTTGCAGCCAGGGAAAGGTGGGTATATAATGGAACTACTATGCCTGTTGTGAATGCTTACAAATATCTTGGTATATATTTTTCTACACGTTTAAGCTTTACTTTTGCTTGTAAAGATCTTGCAAGTAGAGCTAAATATGCGTTATTGTGTATACTGAAGAAATTAACGATGTTAAAATAACGAATCTTTGACTTATTTTTGAAATATTTGACGCTCAAATTCAACCAATGCTACAATATGGTGCTGAAATATGGGGTTTTGATTCTGCTGCTATACATATTGAGAAAATCCACCTGTATGCTCTAAAGAAATTTATTGGTGTTTCATTGAAAACACCGAACGATCTGGTATATGGAGAGACCAATAGATACCCTATACATTTAATTTCAGTGGTAAAGTGTATTCGTTACTGGCTAAGAATAACTCAAATGGAACAACACAGATTGCCATACAAAGCCTACGCAATGCTTTTAGAGTTAGATAACAGGGGAAAGAAAACTGGACCTCTAAATTAAGACTAAAATTGTATGAATTCGGATTTGTTTTTTTGTGTGGGAAAACCAGGGTGTTGGTGATGTAAATGTTTTTATTCGTGTGTTTCGGCAAAGATTGATTGATTGTAGTTGGCAGAGGTGGAACTCGCATGTTGAAGACAGCTCTAGGTTTTCTATTTACAGACTGTTAAATCCTATGCATTGCATTCCTACCTATTTGTCAATGACTATTAATAAGCATTTGAGACATGCTGTGACAAAGTTTAGATTGGGTATTTCAGATATCTTTGCACATTCTCAACGATATAGAGTTGTAGGTGATCGTATGATTTTTTTGTCCATTGTGTCACGAATCACAGGGATAATGAAGTTCATTTTGTTCTTTCATGTCCAGAATTAAGTGATTTAAGACAACAGTATATCCCACCTAAATACTTTAGACATCCATCCTTGTTTAAATTAATCATGTTAATGGCATCGACAAATGATGAAATAGTGAAACAGTTTGCTGTTTATTTGTACAGAGGTTTTAAACAGCGTAACTCTATGTTAGCTTAAAGTTGTTTACATCATCTACTAGAAATGTGTCGTGTAAATTTTGTCTTGGTCTGCCTGCCCTGCTCTGCTATCCTGCCTCTTCCTCTCCTGTCTGTCTCTGTAAGTCCGGGCTCTCTTATCAGGCCCCTCTCTCCCTCGACTATACGAATCTCAAGCTGTCTCGTCTCTCTCTCTCTCTCCTCCCGCGCGCTCTCTCTCTCTCTCTCGCTCTCGCCTCTCTCTCTCTGGAACTGGCTGTCGTCAGCAATACCTGACCTGCCGCTATGACCTGCCTGGCTGTCGTCTAAGCAATTCAAACTCTCTCCTCACTCTACTCCTCTCTGAAGAGAGGCTCTCTCTCCAGAGAGATCTCGCTGACCTCGCTCGCCGACAGTCTAGATGCTCGCTCAGAGCTGGTTTACTGGAAATAAACTCGAAACATTCTGAACTGGCTTCGCCAGAAATACGATGACCTTGCCGCTAAGACCACTTAAACTTAAAGTAACAAATAGGTGGGGCTTGGGTGGGGGGGGGGGGGGGGGGCGGCGGACATACCGACAATAAATTAGGGAGGAGACGGGCAGAGAGACAGAAGGGTCGGACAGGCAGACGCACAGACGAAGGCGTTCGCTGGTAGCAGTCGTGTGCAAATAACGTGCATTGAAGACGGCTGGGGTTGAAATCGGACACGACAGGCACTGCCTCTATTTGTCCCTGACAAGGACGCCTGAGACACGATTTATGATCCCAGTCAATGGCGGCTTCTCCTGCCCCCCCTCCCCCCCCCCCCCCCCCCCCCCCACGCGCGCGCGCGCGCGCACACACACACACACGCACGCGCGCGCGCGCGCAGGCACGCATGCGAGTGTGTTCAAACGCGCACGTGTAAACAATTTCTTTTTAACAACATGGACCGATATGTGAATACGCAAAACCATGCACTGACAACACACACACACACACACACACACACACACACACACGCACACACGCACACGCACACACATACACGCACACACACATCTGCGCACGCACACAACACACACACACACACACACACACACACACACACACACACACACACACACACACACGTGCGCGCGCGCGCACACGCTCACAGAGAGAGAGAGAGAGAGAGAGAGACAGACAGACAGAGAATTTCCCTCTCTTTCACCACCCTCGACACACGCACATGCATACACGCATATACCCATCCATGCATGTGCCCTCACTCTCTCCTCCTCTCTCTCTCTCTCTCTCTCTCTCCTCTCTCTCTCTCTCTCTCTCTCTCTCTCTCTCTCTCTCTCTCCTCTCTCTCTCTGTCAAGTTTTATGCCAACCCACGTCTATTCCCAGGTGGCATCACTGTTGACAAATAGTGACAACAACATTGTGAAGGCTTCAGTTTGACGCTTGTACCTGTACAGAGCCTTTGAAAGGCGTGCTGATGCAGTCACAGAATGTGAACGCTGACA
>JADBJO010002451.1:40000-50000 GCA_016801955.1 Conus betulinus
CTCTCTCTCTCTCTCTCTCTCTCTCTCTCTCTCTCTCTCTCTCTCTCTCTCTCTCTCTCTCTCCCTTCTCCCTTGCCTTTCTCCGTCTCTCTGTTTTTGTGTCTCTGTCTCTCTCTCTCTGTCGCAGTATCTCTGTCTTGGCTGTGTGTGCTCGTTTCTGTCTTCGCGCGCGCGCGCGCGTGCGTGCGTGCGTGCGTGCGTGCGTGCCTGTATGTATGTGTGTGTGTGTGTGTGTGTGTGTGTGTGTGTGTGTGTGTGTTTGCACGAGCGCTGGCTCCCTGATTGTGTTGTGTTGTGAGTCAGCGAGGAGTTAGGTGGACACCTGGGCAATGATGACGATAGTACCACCGAAGTCTGGTGCACCAGCACACAGCGAGTTGACCGAAACATGACATTATCAGAGATGGAGTCGGGTGAAATTGATCAGAAAGTCCGGGATTTGGCTGCCAACACATTTCAAATGTATTTCAGTCTCTTCTAAGAGAGAGAGAGAGAGAGAGAGAGTGTGTGTGTGTGTGTGTGAGCATTTAGACGTCCAGTTGATTTTGGAGAAAGCGTTTTCTTCAGCAGACTTCCGGTTCACCTCGTCTTACTTAAAGACACATGGCGGTGTTGTTAATGAAAGGGGGACTGAGAACATGTGAAAGAACTGTGAAGAAAACACAAGCAGTGTCGAATAGTGACATCAGAGCACAGCGCTGTGACTCTACAGCACAAGGTATTTACATCAGAACACAAAATGCTGACATCAGAGCGCAAAATAATGACATCAGAGCAGAAAATGGTGACATCAGAACAGAAAATGGTGACATCAGAACACAGGGTAGTAACCTCGGAGCACAGAATGTTTATCAGAGCAGTGACGTCAGAGCACCAAAAGTTGACATCATAACACAAAACGGTGACATCAGAGCACCAAATGGTGACATCATAACGCCAAATGGTGACCTCAGAGCACAAAATGGTGGCATCATAACGCCAAATGGTGACCTCAGAGCACCAAATGGTGACATCATAACGCCAAATGGTGACCTCGGAGCACAAAATGGTGACATCATAACGCCAAATGGTGACCTCGGAGCACAAAATGGCGACACATAACGCCAAATGGTGACCTCGGAGCACAAAATGGTGGCATCATAACGCCAAATGGTGACCTCGGAGCACAAAATGGTGACATCATAACGCCAAATGGTGACCTCGGAGCACAAAATGGTGACATCATAACGCCAAATGGTGACCTCGGAGCAAAAAATGGTGACCTCAGAGCAGTGACATCAGAACACAAAAGAATGAAATCGGAGCACAAAATGGTGACATCACAACGCAAGATAGTCACATCAAAACACAAAATACTGACGTCAGAACACAAAATAGTGGCGTCAGGACACTGAGCAATGACATCAGAGCTCAAAACAGTGACGCCACACTCCTTTTTAGAGCGGAGGTATAAAGAACTGGACCAGTGACCTCAGAGCTCAAAATAGTGACCGCACATTCCTTTCTGGCGCAGGGATGCAAACACGCTGATCACACTACAACTCCAGCCACTCACACCGCGCCCCCTTCAGAGACCAACCGTGGCTGTGTTTAGATCAGCGAACCATCGGTGGACGACAGCCCTATACAGGTCGTAGACGTGACCCCTGGGTGATGGTGGTTGTTGTTGTTGTTGTTGTTTTTTCGTTTTGTCCAGTAAAACTTCTCGGCGGCCATTACAGTAAGTAATGGCAGGTTTCTCCCCATCGGTGAGATCTCCACAGGGCCAGCGGATCAAAGGGATCGGTTGTGTTTGATCGTGTGTGTCGTGCCCCGCTGCCAAAAACATGTCTTTTGTGTCCGGGTGATTGCCATCACGCTACTAACACGATGGCCAGGTGGAGGGGGGAAAAATTGCCTTCGTGGCCGGTCGAAGCGTCTGACCTGGCCTTTAGACTGGGGACGGTAAAAGCTGATTTTTTATCGATCGTCTTCTGTCTCTCCCTGGTAACCGCGGTTGACACGGTGGTCAGGGCGCCCAGGTCGCAAGCTGGAGGTTGCGGGTTCGAATCTCTGCCGCCGCTGCGGCTGCCCTGTTGTCTCGACAGCTCCCGTGGCGCAATTTTCTGCGCGCGTTTCCCCGCTCATAGGTCCTCGAAGATCAATTCCGCACCACAGCCAGTTCCAGACACGTGTTCCTGCTGTTAACAGGTGAGTGCCGCCGCCGGTTCTCTTCACCAATCGGAAGGAAGTTTACAGAATTCGACGAATCATGTCGCCAAACATGTTGTTTAATATTTAAGTGTGTGAGAGAGAGAGAGAGAGAGAGAGAGAGAGAGAGAGAGAGAGAGAGAGAAGAGAGAGAGAGAGAGAGAGAAACAGACAGACAGACAGACAGCAGACAGACAGACAGACAGACAGAAAGTATACAAAGACGAAGGGTAAGCAGTCTACTTTGTTTCTTCAGCTTGTTTCGGCAGAAAATCCGAACAATATTGCTTCGAACGGCTAGATGCTAATTCGGAATAATTCTAATTATTTTCAGCCACTGTGTGTGTGTGTGTGTGTGTGTGTGTGTGTGTGTGGCTGCGTGCCCCATGCGCGCGTGCATGAGAGAGAGAGTGAGTGTGTGTGTGTTTGTGTGCCCCATGCGTGAGTGCTTGAGAGAGAGAGAGAGAGAGAGAGAGAGAGAGGGAGGTGGGGTAGGGATTATTTGGTGTTCATATGATGATAAAACAATAATGCAATGACGACAACGTGGGGCCGTGGTCAAATGGTCAGAGAGGAGTGGACAGCGGAGATTCCATGGCGAGACTGGCGATTCTTTTGGGGGAGATGGACGTGCCAAGGAGAGCACGGATGTCCGCTGTTATAAGATGTTGGCGGGTAGTTTTGACTGAGCTGGAGAGTGACGGTGGAATAACGATTGGTGGAATTTGGAATGAATTGGAGAGCGCTATGGGAATAATGGATGGTGTAGCCCGCCCACCCACCCATTTTCTCCTCCTCCTCGCTCTCTCGTCCCTTTCAGTTCTGGTCTTTTTTTTACTTTGTTTTTTTTTTCTTGCTCTGTTTCATGTTGTCTTCCCCTGATTGATTTTTTTCCCCTTTTTTTCATTCTCTCTGTCTTGCCTTATAGTTTATAGGGGTGTAAAGGTGCTCAAGTGCCTTAGATTGATCTTAAAAGAAAGGGTGATTTTTTTTTACACGGGTTTGAAGCGTGTGGATGAAAAAAGACGCCTGCTTTAAACCCCTCTTGTTCATACTGCTCTCTCTCACACACACACGCACTCTCTCTCTCTCTCTCTCTCTCTCTCTCTCCTCTCTCTCTCTCTCTCCTCTCTCTCTCTCTCTCTCTCTCTTCACACACTCACCACACACACACACACACACACACACACACACACACACACCACACACACACACCACTAAAAAAATGCAACTACCACTACAAACTCTTCGCTAAGATATTTTTTTTTATTATCTTCGACGCTTCTTTTTTTTTCTTGCTTTATTACGCTTCTTTTTTTTTGTACCACACCACGTACACACACACACACACACACACACACACACACACACACACACACACACAGAGCCAATTGTTCAGTAATGGGGCACGGATAAAGCTGCGATTAACTGCGAATCATTTCCTATATTTGCCCTCCAGAGTTCTTTGGCTTAGACAGACGAACTCCTATTGATCTTCTTTGTGTCGAGACAAAACAGATATCCCGTACATATTGTTTCAGTAGTAAAACGCATTCGTTACTGGTTCACGTTCATTCAGATGGAAGACCGCAGCAGAATTCCTTGTTAAAGCGTACAATGCGTTGTTTACTAAAGTACGGCTCTCTTTGATGTGAGTACGGATTCCCGTTTGTTTGCTTCGATCACGGTGTTCGGTAACGTTGATTTGATCCGTATTTTCCGTCAGAGATCGATTGACTGCAGATGGCCAGAATGGTCTGCTCCCATTCAAAATAGTGAAGGTTTACGTTTTATAGAAACGTTTGCGTTCGCGCTGAGCTTAAACTTTATTCAAAGCTTAAGATGGATAGCTCTTTGAAATTTGTCACGACGAGATGTAGGCTTGGTGTATCGGAATGAGCGGTACATCACTACGGATTTGGCTGTTTCAGCGCCACAAACCCAATTTATCCATTATGCAAAAATAAATAAATAAAAATTTTTAAAAAATCGCGAGAACATCCAGTTAGTTTTTTGCTGTCCAGCTCTCTAAGAACGTCTTTGAAAAACTTCGGAAGTCTGAAACTTCTGTCTCTCTCTGTCTCATCTCACCGCTCTCCTCTCTCTCTCTCTCTGTAGATGAAGTCCTCTCCTTCTAGAATCTCTCTCTCTCTCTCTCTCTCTCCTCTCTCTCTCTCTCCTCTCTCTTCTCTCTCTCTGCTCTCTCTCTTCTTTCTCTCTCTCCTCTCTCGCTCTCTCGCTCCTCTGTCTCTTCCTCTCTCTCTCTCTCTCTGTCTCTCTCTGTCTGTCTCTCTGTCTGCGCGCTCTGTCTCTCTGTCTCTGTCTGTCTGTCTGTCTGTCTGTCTCCTCTGTTCTATCTCTCTCCTTCCTCTCCTCTTATCTCTCTCCTCTCTCTCTCTCTTCTCTCCCTCCTTCTCTCTATTTCGCTGTCTTTCCTGTCTCTCTGCCGTCTGTCTGCTGCATGTCATGTCTGTCTCTGTCTCTCCTGCCCAGTCTCTCTCTGTCTCTGCTGTCTCTGTATCTGTCTGCCTTTGTCTCGTCTCTCCTGTGTCTCTTTCTGAATATATGTCTGTCTCGCTGTGTCTCTCTCTCTATCCTCATTATATAATCCCCCCCCCCCCCCAACCCCCCCCCCCCCCCCCCCCTCTCTCTCTCTCTCTCTGTGTCTCTCTCTCTCTTTCCTTCTTGTCCGCCGTTTTTCTTTCTTTTTTTTTTTTAACTTTTTTTTTAACTTTTTCCCCCCTACTGGTTAGAAAAGGGGTTTCAACAAACATCAGAAATCAATATCTCCCCCCGTTCTCTCATTAGTAGTTGTCAGCAAAGCGCGCCGCCTTGGTGATTCTCTTCTCACTGGGAACAAAAGAAGTCCAGAATGGCACTGCCAAGGAGCCACTGAAATGAGACGCCGGCGACTAGCAATAATGGGCAGGGGGGGGTGACGATGGGAGGCAGAGGGTGTCAGATGGGTGGGTGGGGGGTGGGGGTGGGGTTGAAGGTGTGTGTGTGCGCGCGAGCGTGCGTGTGCGTGCGTGCGTGTGCGTGTGTGTATATGAGAGACGGTGTCTGTGAGTATGCGTGCGTGCATGAGCATGCGCGCGCGCGCAAGGAATTCAAACCAGTACCCACCAGCCCAGGAAAGAGAATAGTGCAGGCACCGATAATTGGGGGGCGTGCCTGGTCCGCTGAAGCGTGCCCATTAGGGTCGGTTAGGGATTCTTCCCCCGGCCCCACACCCACACCCACCCATACCTTCCGTCCCCACCTACTTCTTACCTCTCCCCCCCCCCCCCCCCCCTCCAGCCCCTCCGCCTCCGGTCAATCTGCCCGTCGGTCTGTCAGTTCGTCTGTCTGTCTGTCTGTCTGTCTGTCTGTCTGTCTGTACGCACTGAATCGGGCGACAGACCCTCCTCGCACAATCCAGCGGAGTTACGGGAAGGATTTGGGAGGAGCTCGCCCCTCGAGCGTCCAGAGCTTAGGACGATACGGAGTGGAGCGTTCAGCCTCTCGTCAGGCGAGAACGTTCGCCACACGCCCCTGTATAGGACGGAACGAGAGGCGCAGAGACCAACGAACCAAAAAACAAAAAACAAAACAAACAACAACAACAACAAAAATGCGTGACGATCGGGCAACGGTTCGGCAGCAGCGCGCTGTGTCTCCTCCCAACGGGTTTCCTCACGTCGGCCCTGGTCTTGGTGACCCGCTGAGATTTCGCTGTCGCTTCTATTTGTATCAAACTGGGACACCGTGAGGTCGTCGTACTACAGGGAGACGGGAATGGAACTAAAGTGTGTGGTGTGTGTGTGTGTGTGTGTGTGTGTGTGTGTGTGTGTGTGCGAGAGAGAGAGAGAGAGAGAGAGGAGAGAGAGAGTGCGAGAGAGAGAGAGTGTGTGTACTGTGTGTGTGTGGTGAGGGGAGGAGGGGGGGAGTCTGGGGGAGGAGGGGAAGAGAGAGACGGGTGGAATGAGTGATTTTAAAGGTGGTTACATGCATTTCTCCATCATCCTCTCCTCCATCCCCCATCCATCCTCCATCCCCCCCCATCCCTCCTCCCCCTACCCCCCTCCCAACCCCCCCCCCCCCCACCCCCACCCCCCCCCCCCCGAACCCTGCTCCCCCTCCTCCCCCCTACCCCCCCCTCCCCCACCCCCCCCCCCCCCCCCCCCCCCCCCGAACCCTGCTCTCGCCACTAGCGTGAGAAAAATCTCCACAACACTAATACTACTTGGTTTCCATTTGACTGAGACACTGCTCACCTCCTCCCGTACCCTCAAGCCCCTCCCCCTGCCTCCCACCCCCCACCACCTCGCCCTACACACCTCTGCTCATCTTCATCCCGCTAGACGATTTACGTGTGTCAGAAACAAGTCATGTAAAAGCACCACATCTTGCCCCATCTCCATCAGAAACAACTCATGTTAAAGCGCCACATCTGGCCCCATCGCCATCAGAAAACAACTCATGTTAAAGCACGACATCTGGCCCCATCTCCATCAGAAAAAAACTCATGCTAAAGCGCGACATCTGGCCCCATCTCCATCAGAAAACTCATGTTAAAGCACGACATCTGGCCCCATCTCCATCACAAACAACTCATGTTAAAGCACGACATCTGGCCCCATCGCCATCAGAAAACAACTCATGTTAAAGCACGACATCTGGCCCCATCGCCATCAGAAACAACTCATGTTAAAGCACCACATCTGGCCCCATCTCCATCAGAAACAACTCATGTTAAAGCACCACATCTGACCCCATCTCCGTTTCCCTGATGCTGCTGCTGCTGCTGCTGCATCAGAGTCGTGTGTGTGTTGAGTTTGCCTCCCCTTCCTTGCTCCCCCCCCCCCTCCACACACTGCTGCTGCCACACGTGTGTGTTGAGTTTGCCCACACACACACCCCACACCACATCCACACACACACACACACACACACACACACACACACACACACACACACACACACACACACACACACACACACACACACACACACACACACTTCCCCCTTTGTAACACACGCTTGCCTGTTAGCATCTCCCGTTGCCGAGTTCCAGAGATCACTTTCCGTAACGAAAGTTTGAGCGGTTGTACGTATTGCCCCATTGATGGGGAACAACTAAAGTTTGAGCCCTAGGTATCCCCCCCCCCCCCCCCCCCCCCCCTGATGGGGAACAGCTAAAGTTTGAGCGGTGTAGGTATTGCCCCTGTGATGGGGGAAACAGCTACAGTTTGAGAGGTATAGGTATTGCCCCTGTGATGGGGGAACAGCTACAGTTTGAGAGGTATAGGTATTGCCCCTGTGATGGGGGAACAGCTACAGTTTGAGAGGTATAGGTATTGCCCCTGTGATGGGGGAACAGCTACAGTTTGAGCGTATAGGTATTGCCCCTGTGATGGGGGGGAACAGCTACAGTTTGAGAGGTATAGGTATTGCCCCTGTGATGGGGGAACAGCTAACGCTGCGAGCATTCTGACCAACCTGAACGGGGACCCCTCGCGTTTTGGCAGCGGCCGGGATTACGACCGCTGCGAGCGTGCGTGCTGGATGTTGCCAGTGTTATTAAGGCAGATTGCGCGAGCGTGCCTAGTGTTATTGTACGGGTACTAATCCAGATCCTGGAACTTAAACTCGCGCGCACGCGCACACGTATACACACACGCACACACACACACACACACACACACACACACACACACACACACACACACACACATATTGCGCATCGACACACTCGGGGACTCATTATTCTTCTGCGCGCCCTGTTTATCGGTACCGTGCGCTGGGATCAGGCGGGGCTACACACACCCTGGGTGGGTGAGGTGTTCCCACTGGTTTTTTTTTTTCTGAGAGTTCTGGAACCGAGAAAAAAAAAACAACATCATCGTGTTGATCGAGGATGTGGTTGACTCCGTAATGAGGTTTTTGTTTCCGTTCTGGTCGTGGTATATTCGACGCTGAGGACTCTTCTGTTATTGAGTTCACGCGATTCCTTGATTTCATTGGAGCTGATGCGACTTTCAGCACTTGGAGGCTTTTGGGGTGTACCTGATGGAGAGTTAACGAGGAGGACAACCTTCTGTGTGTGTGTGTATGTGTCCCGACTGTTCGGGCATGTGCGCGTTTGTGTGTGGGTGAAATTGGCGACCGTTTCGACGTTTGGTGTACAGTTCCACCTTTCGTTGGAGATCTGCTTAATAGGCTGACTTGATCGAGAGATGCATGGGTGGTGAGATTAACGTCCCGTTAGCCAGTGGATCTCCAGGGGATTCTTTTTTTTTTTTTTTTTCACTTTATTCTCTCTCCACAGGCCAGGCCTTCATTGGATTTCAACGCCGTTTCGACGGGTTTTTTTTTTTGTTTTTTTTTGTTTTGATTTGTTTTGTGTCTTTTGTTTTAAAGTTCTTGCGGCATTCTTTGTGAATTGACGTGATAAAGAAACCGGCGAGTAGCGTGGCACACTGTTTTTTTTTTTTTTTTTTTTTTTTTTTTTTTTACACGTTTTTTTTTTCACCAGAAGGGCTGTCAGATGGTGCAGGCAGGTTATTATTCATTCTTAGCATCAGCGTATTTCCTGTCTTGTTAGTGCCAAGTGTTTCCTTTCCTTTTCTTTTTTCTTACTATGCGACAGGTCGTTTTTAAGCCAGTGCGGCTTGCGATGTCTTCAAAGGGTTCTGTGATCTACACTGAGCGATGTCTGAAAAAGAGTTCTGTGCTTTACACTGAGCGATGTCTTCAAAGGGTTCTGTGTTTTACACTGAGCGATGTCTTAAAGGTTCTTTAGGCTTTACACTGAGCAATGTCTTCAAAGGGTCTGTTTTACACTGAGCGATGTCGTAAAGGGATTCTAGGTTTTACACTGAGCGATGTCGTAAAGGGATTCTAGGCTTACACTGGGCGATGTCAAAGGGTTCTTCAAAGGGTTCTGTGTTTTACACTGAGCGATGTCTTCAAGGGTTCTGTGTTTTTACACTGAGCGATGTCTTAAAGGGATTCTAGGCTTTACACTGGGCGATGTCTTCAAAAAGGGTTCTGTGTTTTACACTGAGCGATGTCTTAAAAGGGATTCTAGGCTTTACACTGAGCGATGTCTTTAAAAGGGTTGTATGCTCTACACTGAGCGATGTCTTAAAAGGGTTGTATGCTTTACACTGAGCGATGTCTTTAAAAGGGTTGTATGCTTTAGACTGAGCGATGTATAAAGGGTTCTAGGCTTTACACTGAGCGATGTCTTAAAAGGGTTCTAGGCTGTACACTGAGCGATGTCTTAAAAGGGTTCTAGGCTTTACACTGAGCGATGTCTTAAAAAGGGTTGTATGCTTTAGACTGAGCGATGTATAAAGGGTTCTGTGCTTTACACTGAGCGATGTCTTAAAAGGGTTCTAGGCTGTACACTGAGCGATGTCTTAAAAGGGTTCTAGGCTGTACACTGAGCGATGTCTTAAAAGGGTTCTAGGCTGTACACTGAGCGATGTCTTAAAAGGGTTCTAGGCTGTACACTGAGCGATGTCTTAAAAGGGTTCTAGGCTGTACACTGAGCGATGTCTTAAAAGGGTTCTAGGCTTTACACTGAGCGATGTCTTAAAAGGGTTCTAGGCTTTACACTGTGAGTGATGTCTTAAAAGGGTTCTGTGCTTTACACTGAGCGATGTCTTAAAAGGGTTCTAGGCTTTACACTGAGCGATGTCTTAAAAAGGGTTCTAGGCTGTACACTGAGCGATGTCTTAAAAGGGTTCTAGGCTTTACACTGAGCGATGTCTTAAAAGGGTTCTAGGTTTTACACTGAGTGATGTCTTAAAAGGGTTCTAGG
>JADBJO010002451.1:55000-62500 GCA_016801955.1 Conus betulinus
ATGGGGGATAGGTGGCACTGAATGACAGACGTCAATAGGCATGGGATAGACTGAATAACAGACACCAATAGGCATGGGATAGGCTGAATGACAGACGCCAATAGGCATAGGATAGGCTGAATGACAGACGTCAATAGGCATGGGATAGGTTGAATGACAGACGTCAACAGGCATAGGATAGGCTGAATGACAGACGCCAATAGGCACAGGCTGGCACTGAATGACAGACGTCAATAGGCATGGGATAGACTGAATGACAGACGCCAATAGGCATAGGATAAGCTGAATGACAGACGTCAATAGGCATGGGATAGGCTGAATGACAGATGTCCAATAGGCATGGGGATAGGTTGAATGACAGACGTCAATAGGTATGGGATAGGCTGAATGACAGACGTCAATAGGCATAGGATAGACTGAATGACAGACGTCAATAGGCATAGGATAGACTGAATGACAGACGTCAATAGGCATAGGATAGGCTGAATGACAGACGTCAATAGGCATGGGATAGGTTGAATGACAGACGTCAATAGGCATGGGATAGGCTGAATGACAGACGTCAATAGGCATGGGATAGGCTGAATGACAGACGTCAATAGGCATAGGATAGACTGAATGACAGACGTCAATAGGCATAGGATAGACTGAATGACAGACGCCAATAGGCATAGGATAGACTGAATGACAGACGTCAATAGGCATAGGGATAGACTGAATGACAGACGTCAATAGGCATAGGATAGGCTGAATGACAGACGTCAATAGGCATGGGATAGACTGAATGACAGACGTCAATAGGCATAGGATAGACTGAATGACAGACGTCAATAGGCATAGGATAAGCTGAATGACAGACGTCAATAGGCATGGGATAGGCTGAATGACAGACGTCAATAGGCATGGGATCGGCTGAATGACAGACGTCAATAGGCATGGGATAGGCTGAATGACAGACGTCAAAAGGCATAGGATAGGCTGAATGACAGACGTCAATAGGCATAGGATAGACTGAATGACAGACGTCAATAGGCATAGGATAGGCTGAATGACAGACGTCAATAGGCATAGGATAGAGACTGAATGACAGACGTCAATAGGCATAGGATAGGCTGAATGACAGACGTCAATAGGCATAGGATAGGCTGAATGACAGACGTCAATAGGCATAGGATAGACTGAATGACAGACGTCAATAGGCATAGGAGGGCTGAATGACAGACGCCAATAGGCATAGGATAGACTGGCACTGTCAAGACAGGTGCGTGACGGAAGGGGATTCTGTTGATGTGAAGAATCTCCCTCCCTCCCTCCCTCCCTCCCTCTCCCTCTCTCTCTCTCTCTCTCTCTCTCTCTCTCTCTCTCTCTCTCTCTCTCTCTCTAACTCTATCTCTCTCTCTGTTTATGTGTATGTGCACATGGCTATGTGTGTGTGTGTGTGTGTGTGTGTGTGTGTACACTTGTACGTGTACGCGCGCGCAAGCATTGTGTGTGTGTGTGTGTTTGTGTGTGTGTGTGTGTGTGTGTGCGTGCGTGCGTGCGTGCGTGCGTGTGTGTGTGTGTGTGTGTGTGTGTGTGTGTGTGTGTGTGATTCCCCCGTTCCACCCTCACTCCCCCCTCCTCCCCACACACGCACCTGCCCCAGCAGCCAACCCTATACACCGCAAAAGCAGGACCCTGGTCCCACGACCAATTTGCTGGCATTGTTCAGAGCCACACCTGTCGCAGTGACGGGGCTGCCGTCACTGTCAGACCTACAGCCGTCAACAAGCCGCCCCACAGTATGGCCCAGTTATTGGCCCTGGGTCGGTCGGCCATGTTGACGGGGGCCATTGGCTTTGTCGGGAAATGGACGCGCACATTCTGATCTGGCTTTATTGCGACCGGCGCACCTTGGATTGGGGGCATGGGTGGTCCTGGGAAAGGGCAGGGTAGGGAGTGGGGGTGGGGTGGGTGGGGTGGGGTTGGGGGGGAGGGGGATGAGAGAGAGAACGCAGAAAGTGTTCTGTGTGTTTGAAGAAGAAGAGAGAGAGAGGAAGAGGTGGGGTATAGGAAGGAGAGAGGGTGGGAAGGAGAATGGAGATGAGAGAGAGAGAGGGAGGGAGGGAGGGAGAGAGAGAGAGAGAGAGAGAGAGAGAGAGAGAAGGAGAGAGAGAGAGAGAGAGGTAGTTTGTCAGAGCTCACTGTTTTCGGTAATCTGGAAAACGACAACAACAAATTTTATCATTTCTTTAACATATGTGTATATGCATATATAAACCGAGCTGCTTACAAAATAGAAAACGGATACAATAAATTTTACCTTTTATGTTCTGTGTAGTCGAGTTCCTCATAGAGACAGAAGCTAAAATAAACAAAAATGATAGAGAAAGTGGGGGGAGAGAGAGAGAGAGAGAGAGAGAGAGGGGGGGGGGGGGGGAGGGATGGAGCGCATAGAGATGTTTAGGGAGTGGCATTGGGGAGACAGAGGAGAGACAAAGCGAAGAAACAGATGATGGAGGGAGGGGAGGGGGGGGGGTTAGGAGATGAAGAGAGGGACAAATTATCGCTGAACACCACCTTCATGACTCGCTTGGCGCTGCTGTGTCTCCTGGGGGGGGGGGGGGGGGGGGGGGGTGCCCTGTGGCTGGTGCCGTTGAATCGCTAGCGCTGGGAATGTTACGGTGGGGAGTGCGGGCCAGGAGGAGGGGGGCGGGGGGGGGGGGGGGGGGGGGGGTTGGGACAGAGGGCACACAGAGTGGTAGGGAAGGACGGGATGCGGGAGAGGAGTGGAGGGGGTAGGGATGGGGGCAACTATGGCCTGGGGTCTCCGGAAGTGACGTAAACTTCTTGTGCAGTGGGTTTTTTTTAACACAAAAAGTGTGTGTGTGTGTGTGTGTGTGGGGGGGGGGGGGGGGGGTAGGATGTGTTGGTGGAGGTGTCTTGGAACATAAGTGATGTGTGAGGAATAGGGAGTCGGAGAAGGAGGGGAGTGAATGGGAGAAGGGAGGGTGTGTTGCGAAGACGGGGTGGGGAGTGGGGGGGGGGGGGGGGGACTTGAGGAGGAGGAAACAAGTGGGTGACAATATGAAAAGAACAGACATAACGGAACACGGTGCCCACTGTGACATGGGGTTTTCTTCGGGGGAATGGAACCTTTTTCATTTTACGCGTTGATTGATGCAGTAAAGAATGTTGTTGTTGTTGTTGTTGTTGTTGAACAGTGTAAGGAAGGGGGAAACATAGAAACGTAAGGAGAAAAGCACCAAAGAAAGAAGGAAAGGACGGTGTTTAAAGCGTGAATGACAGACGTCAATAGGCATGGGATAGGTTGGCACTGAATGACAGACGTCAACAGGCATGGGATGGCTGGCACTGAATGACAGAGGTCAATAGGCATGGGACAGGCTGAATGACAGACGTCAATAGGCATGGGATAGGCTGAATGGCAGACGCCAATAGGCATGGGATAGGCTGACTGACAGACGTCAATAGGCATGGGATAGGCTGGCACTGAATGACAGACGTCAATAGGCATGGGATAGGCCGAATGACAGACGCCAATAGGCATGGGATAGGCTGAATGGCAGACGCCAATAGGCATGGGATAGGCTGACTGACAGACGCCAATAGGCATGGGATAGGCTGGCACTGAATGACAGACGTCAACAGGCATGGGATAGGCTGAATGACAGACGCCAATAGGCATGGGATAGGCTGAATGACAGACATCAATAGGCATAGGATAGGCTGAATGACAGACGCCAATAGGCATAGGATAGGCTGAATGACAGACGTCAATAGGCATGGGATAGGCTGAATGACAGACGCCAATAGGCATGGGATAGTCTGAATGACAGACGCCAATAGGCATGGGATAGGCTGGCACTGAATGACAGACGTCAATAGGCATGGCATAGGCTGAATGACAGACGCCAATAGGCATGGGATAGTCTGAATGACAGACGCCAATAGGCATGGGATAGGCTGGCACTGAATGACAGACGTCAATAGGCATGGCATAGGCTGAATGACAGACGCCGATAGGCATGGGATAGGCTGAATAACAGACGTCAATAGGCATGGGATAGGCTGAATGACAGACGTCAATAGGCATGGGATAGGCTGAATGACAGACGCCAATAGGCATGGGATAGGCTGAATGACAGACACCAATGGGCATGGGATAGGTTGGCACTGAATGACAGACGTCAATAGGCATGGGATAGACTGAATGACAGACGCCAATAGGCATGGGATAGGCTGAATGACAGACGCCAATAGGCATAGGATAGGCTGAATGACAGACGTCAATAGGCATGGGATAGGTTGAATGACAGACGTCAACAGGCATAGGATAGGCTGAATGACAGACGCCAATAGGCACAGGCTGGCACTGAATGACAGACGTCAATAGGCATGGGATAGACTGAATGACAGACGCCAATAGGCATAGGATAAGCTGAATGACAGACGTCATAGGCATGGGATAGGCTGAATGACAGATGTCAATAGGCATGGGATAGGTTGAATGACAGACGTCAATAGGCATGGGATAGGCTGAATGACATACGTCAATAGGTATGGGATAGGCTGAATGACAGACGTCAATAGGCATAGGATAGACTGAATGACAGACGTCAATAGGCATAGGATAGACTGAATGACAGACGTCAATAGGCATAGGATAGGCTGAATGACAGACGTCAATAGGCATGGGATAGCTTGAATGACAGACGTCAATAGGCATGGGATAGGCTGAATGACAGACGTCAATAGGTATGGGATAGGCTGAATGACAGACGTCAATTGGCATAGGATAGACTGAATGACAGACGTCAATAGGCATAGGATAGACTGAATGACAGACGCCAATAGGCATAGGATAGACTGAATGACAGACGTCAATAGGCATAGGATAGACTGAATGACAGACGTCAATAGGCATGGGATAGGCTGAATGACAGACGTCAATAGGCATGGGATAGACTGAATGACAGACGTCAATAGGCATAGGATAGACTGAATGACAGACGTCAATAGGCATAGGATAAGCTGAATGACAGACGTCAATAGGCATGGGATAGGCTGAATGACAGACGTCAATAGGCATGGGATCGGGCTGAATGACAGACGTCAATAGGCATGGGATAGGCTGAATGACAGACGTCAATAGGCATAGGATAGGCTGAATGACAGACGTCAATAGGCATAGGATAGGCTGAATGACAGACGTCAATAGGCATAGGATAGGCTGAATGACAGACGTCAATAGGCATAGGATAGGCTGAATGACAGACGTCAATAGGCATAGGATAGACTGAATGACAGACGTCAATAGGCATAGGATAGGCTGAATGACAGACGTCAATAGGCATAGGATAGGCTGAATGACAGACGTCAATAGGCATAGGATAGACTGAATGACAGACGTCAATAGGCATAGGATAGGCTGAATGACAGACGCCAATAGGCATAGGATAGACTGGCACTGTCAAGACAGGTGCGTGACGGAAGGGGATTCTGTTGATGTGAAGAATCTCCCTCCCTCCCTCCCTCCCTCCTCTCTCTCTCTCTCTCTCCCTCTCTCTCTCTCTCTCTCTAACTCTATCTCTCTCTGTTTATGTGTATGTGCACATGGCTATGTGTGTGTGTGTGTGTGTGTGTGTGTGTGTGTGTACACTTGTACGTGTACGCGCGCGCAAGCAGTGTGTGTGTGTGTGTGTGTGTGTGTGTGTGTGTGTGTGTGTGCGTGCGTGCGTGCGTGCGTGCGTGCGTGCGTGTGTGTGTGTGTGTGTGTGTGTGTGTGTGTGTGTGTGTGTGTGTGTGATTCCCCCGTTCCACCCTCACTCCCCCCTCCTCCCCACACACGCACCTGCCCCAGCAGCCAACCCTATACACCGCAAAAGCAGGACCCTGGTCCCACGACCAATTTGCTGGCATTGTTCAGAGCCACACCTGTCGCAGTGACGGGGCTGCCGTCACTGTCAGACCTACAGCCGTCAACAAGCCGCCCCACAGTATGGCCCAGTTATTGGCCCTGGGTCGGTCGGCCATGTTGACGGGGGCCATTGGCTTTGTCGGGAAATGGACGCGCACATTCTGATCTGGCTTTATTGCGACCGGCGCACCTTGGATTGGGGGGCATGGGTGGTCCTGGGAAAGGGCAGGGTAGGGAGTGGGGGTGGGTGGGGTGGGGTGGGGTTGGGGGGGAGGGGGATGAGAAGAGAACGCAGAAAGTGTTCTGTGTGTTGAAGAAAGAGAGAGAGAGGAAGAGGTGGGGTATAGGAAGGGAGAGAGGGTGGGAAGGAGAATGGAGATGAGAGAGAGAGAGGGAGGGAGGGAGAGAGAGAGAGAGAGGAGAGAGAGAAGGAGAGAGAGAGAGAGAGAGAGGTAGTTTGTCAGAGCTCACTGTTTTCGGTAATCTGGAAAACGACAACAACAAATTTTATCATTTCTTTAACATATGTGTATATGCATATATAAACCGAGCTGCTTACAAAAATAGAAAACGGATACAATAAATTTTACCTTTTATGTTCTGTGTAGTCGAGTTCCTCATAGAGACAGAAGCTAAAATAAACAAAATGATAGAGAAAGTGGGGGGAGAGGGAGAGAGAGAGAGAGAGGGGGGGAGGGATGGAGCGCATAGAGATGTGTTAGGGAGTGGCCATTGGGGAGACAGAGGAGAGACAAAGCGAAGAAAACAGATGATGGAGGGGAGGGGGGGGGGGGGGTTAGGAGATGAAGAGAGGGACAAATTATCGCTGAACACACCACCTTCATGACTCGCTTGGCGCTGCTGTGTCTCCTGGGGGGGGGGGGGGGGGGGGTGCCCTGTGGCTGGTGCCATTGAATCGCTAGCGCTGGGAATGTTACGGTGGGGAGTGCGGGCCAGGAGGAGGGGGCGGGGGGGGGGGGGGGGGGGGTTGGGACAGAGGGCACACAGAGTGGTAGGGAAGGACGGGATGCGGGAGAGGAGTGGAGGGGGTAGGGATGGGGGCAACTATGGCCTGGGGTCTCCGGAAGTGACGTAAACTTCTTGTGCAGTGGGTTTTTTTTTAACAAAAAAGTTGTGTGTGTGTGTGTGTGGGGGGGGGGGGGGGGGTAGGATGTGTTGGTGGAGGTGTCTTGGAACATAAGTGATGTGTGAGGGAATAGGGAGTCGTCGGAGAAGGAGGGGAGTGAATGGGAGAAGGGAGGGTGTGTTGCGAAGACGGGGTGGGGAGAGGGGGGGGGGGGGGGGGGACTTGAGGGGGGGAAAACAAGTGGGTGACAATATGAAAAGAACAGACATAACGGAACACGGTGCCCACTGTGACATGGGGTTTTTCTTCTTCGGGGGAATGGAACCTTTTTCATTTTACGCGTTGATTGATGCAGTAAAGAATGTTGTTGTTGTTGTTGTTTGTTGTTGTTGAACAGTGTAAGGAAGGGGGAAACATAGAAACGTAAGGAGAAAAGCACCAAAGAAAGAAGGAAAGGACGGTGTTTAAAGCGTGAATGACAGACGTCAATAGG
>JADBJO010002451.1:67500-70000 GCA_016801955.1 Conus betulinus
CTACGTGTGTTAAACTATGAGTCTTCAATCCAACTTTTTTTGTTTGTTTGTTTTGTTTTGTTTTTGTTTCTTTGTGAACCCTTGTTTTTAATTTCAAGGGTAAAACTTTTATTCTCCTCTGGGATCACGGCAGCCGTAAAGAGGCCAAGTGTGGTCGCCATGGCGATCATATCAATTTTTTTTTCAAACCTGAATCAGTACTGTATGGACCGTCGGAATCATTTTTCCCCACAAAATTCAGGAGAAAAAAAAAAAGAAGAAGAAAAAAAAAAGAAAATGGTGCGGACTGTCGCGACAGGCATGATCGACAACTCTCGATCGACTCCATCCAACCATGGATGGCGGACAGTTGCGTGTCTTGGTTTCAGAGGGGCTAACCAGTTGGTGAATGCCGCAGGGATGTGTCTACCAATGGCATTGATGCTTACAGAATTAGGTGAATCGGGAAGCAAGACCTCATATTATACGTGATCCTCCCCTACGATACTACTATTAACTCTTAGTGTTGGAGAGTTTTGAGGTATGATAGAACGTGTGCACTTTCTTTCTCGGCTGATTTGATTACAGAGTGACCGGGACAGGACAAAAAGTAATTAGAAAATGTTAGCCGTTTGAAGACGAATGCCACATTTATAATGAAGGGGGAGGGGGGGGGGGGGGGGGGGAGGGAGAGAGAGGCAGAGAGAGAACAAGACATGCTTCATAAAAGAATCCTTTTTATGGAGGAGAAAGAGAGAGAGAGAGAGGGGGGGGGGGAGATAGAGAGAGAGCGTTATGGCGAGTTACATAAAAGAATCCTTTCTATGCGGATGGGGGGGGGGGGGGGGGGGATTTCATAAAGATTTTAAAGTTTTTTTTATGTTCATGCAGATCGGAAAGGGGGGGAGGCGGGTTTCATTTTTAAAAAATGTTCATGCAGGAGAGAGAGAGAGAGAGAGAGAGAGGGAGGGAGAGGACAACAACAGGGCCAGTTTCAGGAAAGAAACCCCCATCATTGAGGTTGACGCGCTCAGGGCGTGAAGCGATCTTGCCCCGAAACTTGCTGCTACTGTCAACTGAGGAACTCTTTACTAGATCGGGTCAAATTCTGCGGTTCCTTAAGCGCGTGCAAATCCCGGGTACCTGCTCCTTATAATGTAGTACTTAGGGGTCTTTCTTTCCTTTTTTCCTCTCTTTTTTTGTTTTGTTTTGTTTGTTTTGTTTCTTCGTGTTTTTTTTTTCAACTTTCGTGAAAGAAAAGGACAGGCAATTCATTGTCGCCTTTACGTTGTCGCTTGTGATTCAGAGAGAGACGAGGGGGGGGGGGGGGGAGAGAGAGAGAGAGAGAGAGAGACGGTATGCCCAGTCGGCATAACCATTTTGCACTTTGCCTGTAAAAGAGGAGAATCAGCCGAACTCCATTTGATCCGTGTCTTTTTCTAACAAGAGTCTGTGGTCACATTCACAGTGGGGACTATATTCCAGGTTCAGAAGTCTTTTTAAAAGGTAACTGCGACCTTCAATGCCGATACAATTATGATATGGCATGGGACTGTATGTCAATTGCTTTTCAGACTGGAATCGGCATTGAATGGAACTTTTGAGTGAGGTGCTGTGCGTTGCCATGGTCTGCTCTGATATTCTGAGCTTGTTGGATTAATTTTCGGTATTATGTTTTTAAATGTAAAATTCAATGGTGATAGTCACTTGAGATTGACGTTACACACGCGAGGGGTCACATGCGCGCGCTCGCACGCACGCACAGGCACACACACACACACACACACACACACACACACACACACACACACACACACACACACACACACACACACACGCACACACGCTTGCGCGCGCGCGCGCGCTCACACACGAACTCGCACGACGAGAGAGAGAGAGAGAGAGAGAGAGAGAGAGAGAGGAGAGAGAGAGAGAGAGAGAGAGAGGACTTATTTAATTTGCCTCTCCTTCCAGACATCATACAGTGAGAGAGAGGCAGATGGCGGGGTGGAGGGGTGTGTGTGTGGGGGGGGGAGGGGAGGGGCCAGTTCGGCTTTTTGAGATTTTAATTGGCCCGCTTCTCGCGGTCTTCCTATCACCAACAGAGGTCCGGCCAGTGCCGGGTCGTTGAGATGGGTATTGCGCCCCTTTAGCAGAGGGAGAGAGGGGAGGAGGAGGAGGAGTGGATGAAGGTGGAGTGGATGAGAGTGTCAAGGACCTCTGAATAGCTGAGGGGGTTCCAACTCGTGTACGGAATGGCCCTGTACGAGTTTCTCTCTCTCTCTCTCTCTCTCTCTCTCTCTCTCTCTCTCTCTGTGTGTGTGTGTGTGTGTGTGTGTGTGTGTGTGTGTGTGTACAGAATGGCTATGAGTTTGATAATGGCTGCTTGACATGTTGTTCTGGCAGTATAGGTATAGTATAAGAATCGGATCTCAACCTGCCATCACCTCACCCACCCCCACCGTCTCAAAATCTCACAAGGTGGGCTACCCCTGACTGCCATTGACTGTCACATGAGGTG
>JADBJO010002451.1:75000-80000 GCA_016801955.1 Conus betulinus
GGTGTGAGAGTGAGTGTGTGTGTGTGTGTGAGAGAGATTGTAACATTCATCTGGTTCTGAGATGTTGTGGCCTCGTGGATTACATATTCGATATGTTCGTGTCCCTTCTCCACCCTCCCTCTTCGCGCCTCCTCTCTCCTCTCTCTCTCTCTCTCTCTCTCTCTCTCTCTCTCTCCCCCTCTCTCCCCTCCCCCCCCCCCCCCTTCCTCCAGGTTTATGTTTTCGTGTGTACTTCCCCGCTCAGACGCTCTCTGTCTCTGTCTGTCTGTCTGTCTGTCATTGTCCTCTCTGTCTGTCGCTCTCTCTCTCTCTCTCTCTCTTCTTTCTTCTCTCTCTGTCTCTGTCTCTCTCTCTCTCCTCTCTCTCTCTCTCTCTCACACACACACACACACACACACACACACACACACACACACACTCACTCTTCTGTCTGTCTGTCTCTGCCTCTGTCTGTCTGTCTGTCTGTCTGTCTGTCTCTCTCTCTCTCTCTCTCTCTCCTCTCTCTCTCTCTCTCTCTCTCTCTCTCTCTCTCTCGTCTTTTAGAAAACGATCGCGTGGGAAAAGTCTTCAGATTCAAATTTGGTTCAAATGTCTGTTTTTCTGTATGTCTGTCTGTCTCTCTTTCCTGTCTGTCAGCCTCTCTCTTTCCATCCTTTCATCTCGTTTAGATGTTTCCCCATCATTATTACCAATTTTCCTTCAGAATTGCTAGGGTCTTTTTTTCCACATCACACCATTGTTTTCATCACAGTCTTTCTTACAACTACCATCATCAGCATCGTTGTCGTCATCATCATTACTATCTACTTCATCTTCACCTCCTTCTTCTTCTTGTTCTCCGTTGTTGTTCTTGTTCTTGTTCTTCTTTTTCTTGTTCTTCTTTTTTTTTTCCCTCCCGTCACTAATCACTACCATCCACTCCACTATAACACCATCTTCTTTCTCCTCCTCATCTTTCTAGTCACATCATTATCATCATCACTGACATCTTTTCCTTCACCACCACCACCACCACCACCACCACCACCACCATCAGCAGCAGCAGCAGCAGTAGCAGTGTCATCATCAACGTCCTCATCATTACCACCTCCTTCTTCTTGTTCGCCCCCCCTCCTCCGCCTCCTCTTCCTCCTGTATCTCCCCCCTCCTCCTCCTCTCCCCTCCTCTCTTCTTATTTA
The DNA here is from genome assembly GCA_016801955.1 of Conus betulinus. Taxonomy (NCBI): domain Eukaryota; kingdom Metazoa; phylum Mollusca; class Gastropoda; order Neogastropoda; family Conidae; genus Conus; species Conus betulinus. Next base: position 76,179 of record JADBJO010002451.1, read on the forward strand.
TTTTTCATCCTCCTTTGTTATTCCTCCTCCTCCTCCTTTTCCTCCTCTTCCTCTTTCTTCCTTTTTCTATCCGCCTCCATGTCATCCCCTTTTCCTCCCCACCCTTCTTTTGCCTCCCTAATCCTCTTCCTTCTCTAATTTCTTCTGCTCTTCGCCCTTCTATTCTTACTACAACTCACCAACCTCCGCCTCCTCTTCCGCCTTCTTTTTCTTCTGCTCCATCACCACCATCACCACCACTCCACCACCACCACCATTGCTATTGCCGTTACCATCATTGTTCGCTTCTTTCCCTCTCATTACTTTTGTGACTAAAAACAACCATACATACAAACAAACACAACAATAAAGAGGCGGCTAAAACACCCCCCGCTGTCTGCTGTGTGGTCCAGGCGCCCATGCGGAGGGGCCGGAGGAGATCCCCATGGCCAAGGTGTACCAGCAGATCATCAACCTCACCAACAAGCCGCCCAGCCTCCGCACCGATGAGGAGCTGGAGGAACTGGTGCCGTGGCTCCGGAAGAAGTCCAGCCACCTGTTCCAGAACCTGGAGGACTGTGAGTCTGGCATTCTGTACAAGCTTGAGCTGTTGTACAATGTGGAAGACTGTAAGTTTCAAGGTAGAGGACTGTAAGTCTGGGATTCTGTACAAGCTTGTGCTGTCGTACAATCCGGAAGACTGTAAGTTTTAAAGTGAGAGGACTTCGGGCGGAATTTGAAACAAATTTTCAAAAGGAATTTCAATAACTCCGCCGGTTGACACGGACAAACGCACGCCAAGACAAAACACGGCACGTTTCGATCTCTTTTCGTCTTCTTCAGGCAAGATAAACAACATTCAGGATATAACAAGGAAGAACGAGCAATCATCTGTCTTCTCAAATTCGGCGCAAGATGGGCGCTTTTCATTGTCCTGAATGTTGTTGATTTTGCCTGAAGAGGACCTAAGAGGTCGAAACGCGTCGTGTTGTTTCTTTGTAATTTGTTTGTCCATGTCAACCGTGGAGTTATTTGAACTGCATTTAGAATTTGCAAGACACCAAGTTTGGAGTTTTGTACAAACTTGTGCTGTTGCAAATGTGGAAGATTGAAAAGCTTGAATTCAGTGCAAGCTTGTACCGTCGTAAATCTAGTAGGCTGTAAGTCTGGAATTCTATGTGCAAGCTTGTGCTGTTGTATATCTGGAACACTATTAATCTGGAACTCTGTATAAGCTTCTGCTGTTGTAAATCCGGAAGATTGTAAGTCTGGGAGATTGTCTGGAAGACTGAAAGTTCGGATGATTGTGAGTCTCGAAGATTTTTTAAAGTTCTTTTCCGGAAGATGGTAAGCCTAAATGGTCTACTTGTCTGGGGAAATATAAGTCTTTAAAACTACAATTCTGGAATGTTGTGGATCGCCTGGTTATTATCCCTGTGGATTTGAGGGGGTCTGCACTGTGTGGATGGACTGGACTGGATGGGATGGGATGGGATTGGATTGGATTGGATTGGATTGGATTGGATTGAATTGTATTGTAGTGTGTTGTACTGAATTGTATTATCTCGTGGTCCCGTTGTGCAAGGCGTTGTGTTGTACAATGTCCCGCTGTAATGTAATGTGCCGGTCGTATTTTCTTGCATTGTGATATCTTATTACGTTGCGTTGCAGTGTGTTTTGTCCTGTTGTAATGTATTGTGTTCTGTTGTACAGAGATGCCGCATTGCATTACGTTGCACTGTGCACGCCCCATTTGTAATTCATTGTTTTGTGTTTGTGCTTGCATTACGTTGGAATGTGCAATGTCTTAGCTGTGATGCAACTTTTTCTGCTTGTGAATTTCGTTGACCCATCAGAGTGCATTTTTTCTACTCGCTCTTGTTGCCGTTGGTACCAACGTTCATTGTCTCATCCGAAAGACCGGCGGCGCACGGACAATGTATCTCCGGTCTAGCAGACAGGGGAAAGACAGGGGAAATTGGGGGGGGGGGGGGGGGGGGGGGGGAGAGAAATCATAGGAGTGAACGTTTCTTAGAATGTTCTCATAGTCATGGAAGAAGCCTGTTAGCGATGCTTACACAGGCAATGGAAAGGAGAGGTGACAGGCCAGACATGCAATGTCGATTTTGCTTCTCATTTGAATAGAACTTGATCAGAAGAGTGTCAGAACTTGCTTCCGGAGTCTGATTTGTTTTTTCTTCACTGGTTACCGGCAGTGGTGCCATTTTCTTCTGCTTTTCTTTCTGTAGAGCCCGATTTTTTTGTCCCGTTGAGAATCGGAGCGGAACGCGACAGTTACAATGGGCTTTCAACAAAAAAAAAAATCCGAAAATTTCGGAATAAGTTTGTTGGGGAAAAAAAGCTAACGAGACTGAAATTTGAAATCCGGTGTAAACTCTGCAAAATAGTGGTATGGGTGTGGATATCTCATTGTGATTTTTTTTCAAGCCTGTGAACAGGAACCGAAAATGACAAGTTTTTCACTCTGGTTCTGGTTTGAGAAGTTTGTCCAGAAGTTCAGGACATTGAAAACAAGAGTTCTGTGTGCACCCTTCGATGCCTTGGCAAGGGTTTGGAGTACCTCTCTGGTTAAGGCTTGAGAAGTTTTGTGTAAAAAGTAGAGGAAACGCTTTGCGAATTGAGCAGTTTATTGACATTCCCCTGGAATTCTCTGGCGACGGTTTGCCATTGTAGGGTAGTAAAAAGGTGGGGTTTTTTTTTCCACGGGAATTGAAAATGAAAGTCCCTCAATACACTTTTAGGCCGTAGATAAACCTCTGGCTTAAGTGTGGAAACGCTTGTAAAAGTTTTGGAAATTTGAATGTCATATTGGAACATTGCAGTACATTGTTAAGACAGTAGGAATCTCTCTTTGGATGGCTTGGGCGCCTCCGTAATGCCGTCGATATTCCTATGATTACACACACACACACACACACACCACACACACACACACACACACACACACACACACACACACACATACACCAAAAAAATCAGAACTGGTCTGCCAGGAACCCAGTCCTGAGAAAAATAAACTAAAGTAGGAGGGGAAAAAAAAGACAGGGAAAAAACAAAGAAATGAAAAGAAAAAAAAACAGAAGGAAAAAAAAGAGAGGAAAAACAGGCGAAGAAAAAAGGATGCGGAAAAAGAAATGAACAAAAAAAGAAAGCACGACAAAAATGAAAAAAAAAAAAAAAAAAAAGAAAAAATTTTTATTTTAATGATTAAAGACGGGGAAAGAAGAAGAGAAAGATGTTAAGGAAGGAGAAAAAAAAAGGAAACGAAAGCAAGAAAGAAGATATAAAAAAGAGAAAACGGAAGAGCGAAAGAAGAGAAGGAAGAAAGGACAGAAACTTGAAAGAAAGAGAAAACAAACAAGGAAGGAAAAACACTTGCACTACTACTTTTTTTTTTTTTTAATATTTCATATATTCAACTCATAGTGTGTCCGCGCGCGCGCGCACGTGTGTGTGTGTGTGTGTGTGTGTGTGTGTGTGTGTGTGTGTGTGTGTGTGTGTGTGTGCGCGCGCGCGCGCGCGTGCGCACGTGCGCATGTAAATTGCACTTTCAACATGAGTTGAACACACACACACGCCCTCTCGCACTGTCTCCAGACAAAATCAAGAATTACTCAAAGAGGCCGACTTCAGACGGTACCGTTTCGATGACGTCATCATCCGTCAGGGCGACATCGGAGATGAGTGAGTAAAAAGACTTTGGTTTATTCCTCCCCCCTCTCTCTCTCTCTCTCTCTCTCTCTCTCTCTCTCTCTCTCTCTCTCTCTCCCCTCTCTCTCACTCTCTCTCTCTCTCTCTCTCTCTCTCTCTCTCTCTCCATTG
>JADBJO010002451.1:87500-90000 GCA_016801955.1 Conus betulinus
GACAACACATGGAGACAGTAATGACATATGATAACAGAACTCGGGACTGGGCGTGACAGGACAGTAATTACGACTGGTGGAAACAACAGTCATGACGACAGGAGTTATGACGTGTGGAAACAACACTGACGACAGGAGTTATGCCTGGTGAAACAACACTCATGACGACAGTAGTGATGCCTGGTGAAACAAACTGACGACATGAGTTAGTAATGGTGGAAACAACACTGACGACAGAGTTATGCCTGGTGGAAACAACACTCATGACGACAGGAGTTATGCCTGGTGGAAACAACACTCATGAAGACAGGAGTTATGCCTGGTGGAAACAACACTCATGACGACAGGAGTTATGACTGGTGGAAACAACACAGTAATGACGACAGGAGTTATGACTGGTGGAAACAACACTCATGACGACAGGCAGTTATGACTGGTGGAACATGAAACACTCATGACGACGACAGGGAGTGAAGACTGGTGGAAACAACACTCATGACGACAGGAGTTATGACTGGTGGAAACAACACAGTCATGACGACAGGAGTTATGACTGGTGGAAACAACACTCATGACGACAGGTGAAGACTGGTGGAAACAACACTCATGACGACAGGAGTTATGACTGGTGGAAACAACACTCATGACGACAGGAGTTATGACTGGTGGAAATGAACACTCATGACGACAGGAGTGAATGACTGGTGGACGACAACACTCATGACGACAGGAATTACGCCTGGTGAAACAACAGTCATGGCGACAGGAGTTATGACTGGTGGAAACAACACTCGTGGCGACAGGAGTGACGCTGGTGGAAACAACACTCATGGCGACAGGAGTTATGCCTGGTAAAACAACACTCATGGCGACAGGAACAATGACATATGAAACAACACTCATGACGACGACAGGAGTTATGACTGGTGGAAACAACACTCATGGCGACAGGATTATGCCTGGTGGAAACAACACTCATGACGACAGGAGTTATGACTGGTGGAAACAACACTCATGACGACAGTTAAAACAACGGAAGAAAAAACGGTGACTAACTGAAAGTTCTAAATGTGACTGGTTACACAGTGATAATGACTGACAAATTACCAGTAGTGATTAACTCACGACGGCAGTGATTATGACTCATGACGACAGTAATTATGACTCATGACGACAGTAATTATGACTCACGACGGCAGTGATTATGACTCATGACGGCAGTAATTATGACTCATGACGGCAGTAATTATGACTCATGACGGCAGTAATTATGACTCATGACGGCAGTAATTATGACGCATGACGGCAGTAATTATGACGCACGACGGCAGTAATTTATGACTCATGACGCAGTGACGGCATGACGGCAGTAATTATAATGCACGACGGCAGTAACTTTGACTCATGACGGCAGTAATTATGACTCATGACGGCAGTAATTATGACTCATGACGACAGTAATTATGACTCACGGCAACTGTCATTAAGATGCAGTCATTAAGTGTCGTGAAAAAGGTAATTAGGACTCTGAAGATCATTAAACGTGACTCGTGACACGAGTGATTGACTAATGACGGCAGTATTTGAATGATGACAGCAGCAATTGTAACTCTTAGCAACATCAGCTTCTGCCCCGACCAGCGCCTAACCAGAGTTGAGATTGCTCCTCTCTGACTTGGGAAGCCTGGGACCACGCACTGGAGTTTCATCCACTTAATGGACGCGTCTTTGAGAGTGTTGCTCAAACTTCCTGACTAACACTGCAAGTGGCTGCATTTCTCGGGCCTGGTTAAGGCTGAGATGATATACTATGAAAGTAAGATGGGACCCCGGCTCTGTCATGCTGTCTCAGACCAGAACAGGAAGTCTGTAGCATCATCTCTGTCATCCCATCGATCAACTTTGAAACAAGCCTTAAATTCTGTGGCCTTTCATGCCCTGCTCTCATGGCGACCTCATTTTCCATGTCCTCTCCACGTCTGTGGGCTTGCTTTGATTCTGGCAGGGTCATCAGTACCGACAATGTCATGGCTGTCGTTGGACGGACGTGGTGGCACCCTCCGGAGGGAGAGCTCATTCAAGCTGGCTCCGCGATGAAGCAAGTATTGTTGTCAGTAGGGGGCTTAGTAGGTGGCGTCCTGCTTATGTTGATCAGAACAGGCACCACTGAACACCATTGAAGTGACTCGGCAGCAGTGCAGTGTCTCCTCTGGTGGGTTGCCTAGACTTGACATAAATTGTTTCCTGCCTGAACTCCGGTGCCGGGGCTGTGGCTGTGAACCGGGAGGTCGAAGTGAGCGGCGTGGGTGCACTGCCACTGAGATGGCACAGAAGATAGAATAGCATAAAAAAAAGACTCCTACGATTCGTAAATACGTAATTAGGACTCATTGAAATAAATTATTATGACTCATTTCATGATAATAATAATAATTCATGAAAAGAGATAACTATGGCCCATGACAACAAGAATTTCAACACCTGACAACACCAACGATCA
>JADBJO010002451.1:95000-150000 GCA_016801955.1 Conus betulinus
TTCACACAACCCTTTAAAATACACATTCCAAAAAAACACACCAGAAGTTTCGTTAAAAAAAAAACAAAACTTTGTTCTGTAAAATCTTAGATCAAATGAAACATGTTAGTCTCTTTTAGAAATTCAAACATCACATCTGGTGGGACATCTCTGAACAAGGATTTCATGGAGTCTGCCAAAAAAATGTTTACGTCTCATATCATGCAACTTCCCAACAATGATTAGCCACTTCAGTGCAGATGACGATGGCAATAATGACGACAGTGACAAAGACGGACAACCGCCGACCTTCAGCAATGTTCCGAACCTCCTCGCGCACACACACCAACTCCTGTCTGCAGGCGATCTGGAGATGGTGCTGAGCCTGGGCAACTACTCCCAGACGGTCATCTGCACGGAGGCGGCCACCATCTACCACCTGGACCAGCGCAACTACGACCGCCTGGTGGAGAAGAAGAACCCGCAGACCGTGGACCTCATGAGGGATATCGTGCACACCAAGCTGACCCTGCACTTCTCCAGGTGAGGGACAGATCGCATGCCAAACTCACCCTGCACTTCTACACCCTGCACGTCTCCAGGTACAGGATAAACTGCACACCAAACTCACCTCGCACTTCTCCAGGTACAGGATAAACTGCACACCAAACTCGCCCCGCACTTCTCCAGGTACAGGGTAAACTGCACACCAAACTCACCTCGCACTTCTCCAGGTACAGGATAAACTGCACACCAAACTCGCCCCGCACTTCTCCAGGCACAGGATAAACTGCACACCAAACTCACCCCGCACTTCTCCAGGTACAGGATAAACTGCACACCAAACTCGCCCCGCACTTCTCCAGGTACAGGGTAAACTGCACACCAAACTCACCCCGCACTTCTCCAGGTACAGGGTAAACTGCACACCAAACTCACCTCGCACTTCTCCAGGTACAGGGTAAACTGCACACCAAAACTCACCCCGCACTTCTCCAGGTACAGGGTAAACTGCACACCAAACTCACCCCGCACTTCTCCAGGTACAGGGTAAACTGCACACCAAACTCACCCCGCACTTCTCCAGGTACAGGGTAAACTGCACACCAAACTCACCAAACTGCACTTGTACTTCTCCAGGTACAGGATAAACTGCACACCAAACTCACCTCGCACTTCTCCAGGTACAGGGTAAACTGCACACCAAACTCACCCCGCACTTCTCCAGGTACAGGGTAAACTGCACACCAAACTCACCTCGCACTTCTCCAGGTACAGGATAAACTGCACACCAAACTCACCCCGCACTTCTCCAGGTCAGGATAAACTGCACACCAAACTCACCCTGCACTTCTCCAGGTACAGGGTAAACTGCACACCAAACTCGCCCTTCACGTCTCCAGGTACAGGGTAAACTGCACACCAAACTCACCCCGCACTTCTCCAGGTACAGGATAAACTGCACACCAAACTCGCCCCTGCACTTCTCCAGGTACAGGGTAAACTGCACACCAAACTCGCCTTCACGTCTCCAGGTACAGGATAAACTGCACACCAAACTCACCCCCGCTCTTCTCCAGGTACAGGATAAACTGCCCACACACCAAACTCACCCCGCACTTCTCCAGGTACAGGATAAACTGCACATCAAACTCACCAGAGAATGAGACAAACATGTCTCGCTGTTGGCGTTCTCATAGCTTTACCGAAAAAGAAGGGAGAGAAAATGACCCCCCCCCCCCCCCCTCCCCCCGTCACGAGCTGTCTGTCAGCCGGAAGAGCTTATTTGGGAGAGCGTTAGACTGAAAATGTAAAGAAGAATTATTTGATGCCCCGTTTTAGACATTCCCTCCATCTGCCGTCAAACGATTCCAAGCTATAATGTAAAGAAGTGTGTTGTTTGATGCCGCGTTTAGACATTCCCCCCATCCGTGCCGTCAAATGATTCCAAGCTATAATGTAAAGAAGTGTTGTTTGATGCCCCGTTTAGAATTTCCCCCATCTGTTTGCCGTCAAACGATTCCAGCACAGAGCGGGGCCGGAAGGGAAGAGGGGAAGGGGAAGAAACGGAGGGCCGGTGGGAGGGGGGGGGGGGGGGGGCAGGGAGGAGAAGAAGAGGCGGGCATGAGAGAAGGGGAAGGGGAGGGAGAACGTTGATGGAAGAAGGATGATGGAAAGATGGGGGACAGGGGTGAGTGTGGGGGGGGGGGGGGGGGGGGGGGGGAATTTGTTGTCTGGAACGTTTTTTTTTTTGTTTTTTTTGTTGTTTTTTTTTGCTCTTGGTGTGCTGTTGATACAGCTGTCGGTGTGCTGTTGATTGCAGTTGTCGGTGTGCTGTTGACTACAGCTGTCGGTGTGCTGCTGTTGATAACAGTTGTCGGTGTGCTGTTTATTACAGCTGTTGGTGTGCTGTTGATTACAGCTGTCTGTGTGCTGTTGATTACAGCTGTCGCACCCACTCAGACTTTGATTCAGAATACCTTCTTCCAACTTCTTGCAGTGTTCTCCAAGCTGGCATATTTACGTACGCAAATGCCCCCCCCCCCCCCCCCCCCATCCACCCTGACCCACCCACTTCCAACCACCACTTCTTCTCATTCCCGTGACCTAAATGGTCGTAGGGGGGGGGGGGGAGACATGAGGGATGACTCCGTCAATCTTCTTCTCCGTCGCGGCCTGTCCTCTGCTTCTCGCAGGAGTTCTGGCAGCCTGAGGTTGGTCCATTCTGTCACGTTCTCCGACCAGCTCTCTCTCTCTCTCTCTGCCTGCCTCTGCGCCTTTGTCCTTCAAGCGTGCGTGCTTTGCAAGACTGTCTTTGAGAGCGAGTCGTGTCGTTGTCACGTGGCCAAACCACATCAGCTTTCTCCTTAACTGTAGCCAAGAGGGGTTCCTGTAGTCCTGCCAGTGTGGTCACCTGCTCTCGGACAGAGTCGTTGGTTCTGTGCTCTGTCCAGGAGATGTGGAGCAGTCTTCTATAGACAGAGTCGTTGGTTCTATGCTCTGTCCAGATGATGTGGAGCAGTCTTCTATAGACCGAGTCGTTGGTTATGTGCTCTGTCCAGGAGATGTGGAGCAGTCTTCTATAGACAGAGTCGTTGGTTCTGTGCTCTGTCCAGATGATGTGGAGCAGTCTTCTATAGACCGAGTCGTTGGTTATGTGCTCTGTCCAGGAGATGTGGAGCAGTCTTCTGTAGACAGAGTCGTTGGTTCTGTGCTCTGTCCAGATGATGTGGAGCAGTCTTCTATAGACAGAGTCGTTGGTTCTGTGCTCTGTCCAGGAGATGTGGAGCAGTCTTCTATACACAGAGTCGCTGGTTCATGTGCTCTGTCCGGGAGATGTGGAGCAGTCTTCCTTATGCCTTCATTTGACAAGGTTTGGATCCTTCTCTCCAACTCTCACGCCCGTAATGGAAGATGGAGAGGACGAGGGTTTCGTATAGCTTGGGTTTTGCAGGAAAACGGATCTTATTACTTCTCCACAGCTTTGTCAGTTTCGCCATAGCTGTGTGGCAAGAGCTAATGTGACCTTGGTTTCTGTTGAACAGCGACCGTCTTCCGTGAGTGTGGAGCTGATGTATCTGGACGCTTTCACCTCGTCCAGCTTTTTGGCCGTTCATTGTGATGTTTACGGTCTGGTCTTCATTGCTGCGGTTCCCCATCACCTTGCTTTTCACAGCGCTGATTTCCATCCCATAGGCACTGGCTCGGTCTTCTAGCCTGCTGTTTGGGCCTTGGAGTTCGTCGTTCCTGCTGCCCGAGTGGAGCTATGTCATCAGAAAAACGAAAATTGCATATGCCCTGCCCTCAATTGAGATTTAGGATTGCCATATTCCGTTCTCGGGGATACGATAGTGTACACCAAAGGCGTGTAAATTCACCTCGTCTGGAACATTTTCACGTCACCTTTGACAATTTTTTTTGTTACTTCCCGTTTCAGGCTGTCGGACGACAGCATACCGCTGTATCGCTACATCCTGTACACGCTGGACGAGAGGGAGCGAGAGGCCCGCGAGAAGCGACAGCAGCAGCAGCAGCAGCAGCAGCCAGGCCAGGAGCCGCCAGACCTCTACAGCGCCCACAGAGCAGTCCGACATTGACCAGCTCCAGAAAAGGTCAGCATGGCTTCGTCCTGGGCTGCCCGGGGTTCCTCTCTGTCTGTGTCTGTCTGTCTGTCTTTCTCTCTCTCTGTCTCTGTCTGTCTGTCTGTCTGTCTCTGTCTGTCTCTCTCTGTCTGTCTCTGTCTGTCTGTCTGTCTGTCTGTCTGTCTCTCTCTCTCTCTCTCTCTCTCTCTCTCTCTCTCTCTCTCTGCCTGTATCTGTCTGCCACTCTGTCTGTCACTTTGTCTGTCTATTTCTTTCTCTGTCTTCATATTGTAGATCAGCTGATCTCATGTGGCTTTTTTAGCGCTGTTTAAACTCGTGTATGAAAAAGGGACATCCAGACCGAAAAACAAATCCTGAAAAGGTAGCCCAAAAAGTACAGTGTCCAGTGAAATAACGCAGTCACCTTTCACCATTCATCAGCAGCACAAGACCTGGCAGTGTTTGAGCGCGCAACTGTTCTGCTTACTTTTTCTCTCCCAGATTTTTGGAATTTTTTTTTTAACACGTTGAAAATGAAATGTACCCAAAAAATATATTTTGAAAAAAAAAAGACGGGCCAGTAAACACTGCACAATGGACAGCATGTATTCTCCGGGCAGTCTCTATCTAGACAGCAGCAGTATTTCATCATCAGCCAGTGTCACTCCGGACAGTGTCCAGACAGCACTCCGGTCATCATCAGTGGTGACCACACATAAAGGAAGCAGACAGCATATCATCATCAGTGCTGACCAGCGGGAAGGGTTTTCAGAGTGAAACCCGAACACCGCCTACCAAGAGCAGCAAAACATGTCAACAGAAAGTGATTGAAGAGCTACAACCCAGTGGGTTGATGACGTTCAAATTAACGCTTTCATCACCGGTGTGGTTTGAAAAAAAAAGGGGGGGGGGGGAGGGGGGACAGTTCGACGGCGGACCACGTCATCCATTGAAATGACACCACTCTTTAAGTGCTTGTCACAGAAGGCGAGTCTGTCGATCAGGGGTATCAACGATTGTTGCGCTCGCTCTTTCGCTCGTGTACTTCATTTTGTGGTCACACCAGGCGAGTTCATCTGAAAGCAACATGCAGACCCACTGGTGACACGAGCTAGAGGTTTGTTTCATTGTGGAGAAGACACGCTCTTGAAGAGGCTTCTGCTCTGGCGGTGTAGTTCCGATTGTGGAGAGGGTGACTTCTTTAATTAATTAACAAACTGTGGCCTTTTGCTAGCACTGTTTGATCGTGGCGAGGGTATCTTCAAGAGAGATGCCCTGGCAGTATCTGTCCGGATTATGGAGACGGTACTTCTTCAACAGACTATATCTCTGGCAGTGTGAGTCTGATCTGAATTGTGGAGACGGTATCTTCTCTACAGACAGTCTCTCTGGCAGTGTCATTCCGGATTTGGAGAAGGGATTGTGGAGAAGGGGCTCTTCTGAATTTCGGTAATAGACAACAGCACTGGCACTGTCAGCCTGGATTTTGGAGAGGGCATCTTCTGCCTCGGACAACAGCCTTCAAAATGGGTTGCACTCTTGAAAACGGAACGGGGGGGGGGGGGGGGTATCTGAAAGAGATCTAGGGGACAAATGAAAAATGCCCCCCCCCCCCTCCTCAGACAAAAAAAAAAGCCAATTGACGATGTCTGCATCATATGGTGGTTTCGGCTCGCATGCTTCTCCCCCACCCCCTCCCCCACATCACCCCACCCTGATTCAAGGTGAGTCCATCTGACATTCATCTGATCTTTTGGATTCACGATCATCTGCATACAGACCACTCCTTTTAAGAAGCTCCGTGGTGCATTCCATGTCACGTACCACTCACAGTAAAACACATTCTTTTAGAGTAGTGGGACTTGCGTGATGTGAGACATAAAGATTTTTACAGAAGACTCCATGAAAACCTTGTTCAAAGATACAAATTTGGATTTCTGAGAGAGATCAACATTTTTCATCTGATCTAAGATTTTACAGAAGAAAACTTTTTTAACAACAACTTCTGTGTGTGTTTTTAGGTGTATTTTCGAAGTGTTGTGTGAATGAGGTCTTTTTTTTTTTTTTTTTTTTTTTTTTAAATATGACTTGAGTTGACTTGAACGCGGTGACAGCCCTGATATGGCCCTTTGCGGTCGGCTGGGCTGTAAGCAGCATTACCTTACCTTACCGTCTGCCTCTTCCAGGTCCTCTGGTGAACCTGTACGGGCCGGGCAGCGTGTTCCACTTGATACGCACCAAGGCCAAGGAACGAAAGCAGCGACAGCAGCGAGCCCAGAATGCCGCCACCAGCACCATCCCCAACTTACGCTTCGGTGCCAACCCGCATCAGTCCTCCCCGGTGAGCGATGTCCTCCCGGCGTAAATGTCGGTCTTCCTTGGTGAACTACTGTTGTGCGCTGTCTTCCTTGTGTAAACGTTGTCCTTCTCGGTGAAGTACTGTTGTGCGCTGTCTTCCTCGTGTAAACGTTGTCCAACTCGATGAAGTACTGTTGTGCGCTGTTCCTTGTGTAAACGTTGTCCTACTTGGTGAAATACTGTCCTGTTGTCTTTGTTTTGTAAATTCTAATTTTTTTTCTTGTGTAGGTATTGTGGTGTTGTCTCCTGTGGTAAAAGTTGTCTCCCTTGTAATACTGTATTTTTTTGGTGCTGGTTATGTCCAGTTTGTGTGAACATTTTTTCAGGCTGGTCCATTGTAAGAATGTGCCCTTTTTTCTAAATAGTGTCTTTTCAGCATGTTCATCCCAGTCAGTATTCAACATCATCATCAGCAGCAGCAGCAGCATTATCATCGTCGTCGTTGTTACCCGATAAAAAAAAAAGTGTTACCTTCTGAACATGTGTTACCCACAAATAATCAAACACATACACGCATGCACCCACGCAAGCACGCACACATACACACACACACACACACACACACACACACACACACACATGCACGCACGCGCGCCCGCCCGTGTTCACCGACCCATGCACACATACACACGTATACAATAATGAAAGTGGTGCAGACAATAACCGGTAGGTACTCAAGGTCTGACCAGTGCGTTGGTCAGACATCTGCTTAGTCATACCCGTGAGACCGTTGTCTTGAAACCTCCTTTTAGTGATTAATTCATTGACCTACCAGCCTGTAAATCTTGCGCAGTGTGGTCTCGAAGCTTTTGTGCATGCTCAAAACTTTTTTGGACCCTCGACGAACGCCGACGTATGTCAGCGTATCAGGACGTATCATGACGTGCTTAAAACTTACGTATAACTTACTTCTAACTTACTGAACGTATCTCAGCGTATGCCAACGTATGCCCGCACGGTGGCAATACGTTTAGCCAATTCGTCGTAGTGTGACAGGGCCTTGAAGTAGACGTGGTGTAGCGTATATGGACTAGTCCGCACGCAGTAACTCCACGTTGATGAAACTGAAACTCGTCTTTTTTATTTGGTGAATGTAGTCTTTGACGGTAATGCGCTGTAGTAAATGATGTCTTGTTTGTTAAAATACTGTCTTCTTTGGTAAATGCTGTCTTGATGAAATACTGCATCAAAGACCGTCGTGTATTAACATTTTGTCTTCGTTTGGTAAGTACTATGCTCCTTGGTAAATGTCTTTATGGAAAATACTGTTTTCCATTCTGAATACTGTCTGTTTTTTTTAGTTAATTCTGCCAGCCTCAGTAAATGTTCTTTTTCTTTAAATACTGTTTTCCTGGGTGAATACTACTGCCTTCTTTGTGTGAATACTGTCTTCTTTGTACTTGTGCAAATACTATCTTCTTTGTGTAAATACTGTCTTATTTGTGTAAATACTATCTATTTTGCTAGATGCTACCATTTGTCTACGAATACTGCCATTCTTTAACCAGCGCTGTCTTTCTGGTCCTCCAGTTTGGTTTAAAGAAAGAAAGAAATACGAAACTAAAGAAGGGAATTCATTCTTCCCACCTTCTCCAGTTTGGGGGGCGCACAGCGTTGGCAGACAACTCCCGTTTCCTGTACGCAGACGACACGTCGTCCATCGCCGACGGCCATATTGTCAACCTGTACGGCTACAACGAGAGCTCGGCCACACACTTCCAGCATGGCCACGACGACGGGGAAGAATACCTCGATGACGTGGTGAGAATGGCTCGAGTCGAATGCTTTGGGAATTTTGTGGTTTGAGGCTGAACGATGAGATACAGGGGTGTAATGTAGTAGACTGCTATCATCTTATTAATAAGAGTACTTCTATAGATGTGTATCCCCGGTCAAAGACTAAATTCTAAGCGCTTCACAGTCCCCACACTCGTTTACCCAACGGGCTGCCTACCAGTAGAGCCGACTGAAGAGCTACCTGTTGGCGCTTCATTCAGCCGTTCTCCGTGTTATTCAGTCTGTATCGTTTGTTCAGTGCAACAGTTCTTTCTTTCTCTCGACGTTTCATGCAGAAAGTTGGCAGTGGGATTTTACAGTACAGCCTTCAGCCCTGGAGACTATAAGCTTGCTGAAGGCTCATTTTGAGAAGCATTTAGTAACCCCCATTCACCCGCTTAAGCACATACTGTTAGTTAGGCAGAATTATCAACCACTGCAGATAATGAAAGCTTATCTCCCCCTATTTTTTCAATCTAAGACATAAGAGCAAGCTTTGTTTGTAATTCAATATATATATATATATATATATATATATATATATATATATATATATATATATATATATATATATATATATATATGATAAACTAATAAATTCCAAGGATAAGTACCGAGCACCATTCCAGCAACTTACAGAGCAGCTTGGTGTTGCAATGACTGCAAGAAATATTGAATTATAAACAAAGCTTGCTCTTATGTCTTAGATTGTAGAAATAGAGGGGTGATAAGCCTTCATATCTGCAGTGATAGATAATTCTGCCTAACTGACAGTATGTGCTTGAGTGGGTGGAATGGGGGAATAATAAATGCTTCTCAAAATGAACCTTCAGCAAGCTTATGTCTCCGAAACAGGAGACAATCTCCAATGAGGAGCAAGCTCACTAACATACAACTCCTGGTCAGATACCGGTATTTCGAAACCTGATGTTTCTCCTCAGTGACCGCGGAAAGTAAGTTTGACTTCTCTGCCTTTTCGGTTTTAAGAAGAATGCTATCCCAGAAAAAGGCTGGTGTGCAATACCGTAGTATGTTCGTTGAGTTTCAAAAAAAAAAAAAAAGCTTATAGTCTCTTGTTTCGGAGACTATAAGCTTGCTGAAGGTTCATTTTGAGAAGCATTTATTATTCCCCATTCCACCCACTCAAGCACATACTGTCAGTTAGGGCAGAATTATCTATCACTGCAGATATGAAGGCTTATCACCCCTCTATTTCTACAATCTAAGACATAAGAGCAAATTTTGTTTATAATTCAATATTTCTTGCAGTCATTGCAACACCAAGCTGCTCTGTAAGTTGCTGGAATGGTGCTCGGTACTTATCCTTGGAATTTATTAGTTTATCGTAATTTAGTCCCTTGTGGATTCATTCCAAGAACTGGCCCTCAGCACTTGTGTCTTAAAAGAGGTTACCTTTTTATATTTTCTACTTTTCACAAGAAAATGTAGCTTGTTTTGTTCTTTCATGATTTTCTTTTGCTTCTTAGGTGACACCTTTGGTTGGTTTTTTTTTTTTTTTTTTTTTTTTTTTTTTTTTTTTTTTTTTTTAAACTCCACAAACATTCTACGGTATTGCACACCAGCCTTTTTCTGGGATAGCATTCTTCTTAAGACATAAGAGCAAGCTTTGTTTATAATTCAATATATATATATATATATATTACGTGGCATTCGTATTTGCTGCGTTTGTCTTGCCTCTTTTTTTGTGTAGAAGCCTTTCAGGTCGAAACGCCTCCTCCTATGTTGTCTTTTGTGTGCTCTGTTTGGTGATGATGGTGGTATTAATTTTTTCTTTCTTTTATCTATTTTCTTTTTTTTGGGGGGGGGGGGGGGGGGGGGGGGGGGGGGGGGGGGGGGTGTAGTCGCACAAATGTTCTCTCTCTCAATGCTTGCAACTCTCCCCCCTCCCGACTTCCCCAGGACATAGGCTTCGACGATTTCCCGGAGGAGGACGAGGACTGGGCGACGAGCGACCTGGCCCTGTCCAACCTGGAGGAGCGACTGCAGCAGTGGCACAACAGCTTCAACGCTCTGGCCTCCAAGAGCGCGCCCCCCAAGAAGCTCACCGCGGCGGCCCTGGCCACCCACACGGCTGCCCCGTCCGCCCGCACAGCGCCGGGCCCAGGGGAGAGCACTGTGTGGTCAAGCTGCACCGCTTCCATTTTGATGTGAGGGGTGGTGGTGTGTGTGGTGAGGGGGGGGGGGGGTGGAAGAAGGGTGTAGTTTGTGTGTGTGTGGGGGGGGGGGGGCGGGAGGGGAGGCGGGATGTATAGTGTTTGTGTGTGTGTGTGTGGGGGGGGGGGGGTTGTGTTGTTACGTAGTTTGTGTGAGTGTGTGTGGTGGTGTGTGTGTGTGTGTGTGTGTGTTGTGTGTGTGTGTGTGTGTGTGGTGTAGTGTTGTGTGTGTGTGTGTGGTGTAGTGTGGTATGTGTGTGTGTTTGTGGGGGGAGGGGGGCATCGTTAGGATAGGCGATTTACCCAATCCTGTCAGCTTCTCCTGGACTGGTAGTCTCCAGTACGGCTGTTCACGTGTTTGGCACATGTACAGTATAGGTGTCGGGTATACCATTTCACCAAAAACGTAACCCCTCCGTCTTCACCACGTATCCTTCACATCTGTCTGCTGTTGTATACTGAAAGAAAGTCAGGGCAGCAGTAGATCATAATATTAAGCCGTTTCTTGCAGCTATCTGAAGGCAAGAAGAGGCATTAAAAATAAGAAAGACAAAAAAAAAAAAAGGGGGGGGGGGGGGGGGTTCATGGAAAGAAAAGAAATGCGTTATTACATGTAATATATTTCAGTGACACTGCAGTTCCCACGTCCAATTCAGACAACTGAGTTCCACATGAAGATCAGACTGGTTGGCTGAGAAATGTGCTTCATTCTTTCATGCAGAATAAACCAGTTTAAAAGAAAAAAAAGGGTAAATGATAAATGAACAATAAAAGGAAAAAGTAACAAGATGAAAACGAGGAACAAAATAAAACAATATTCCGTACGGGGCCTACGGCAGTATCAATTGACAAACGATGTTCTGTAATGTGTGTATGAAGTTAAGTCGTCATCAGAAACTGAACAACATCCTGTCATCTTTACAGAACGGTCTGCGACTAGACAGACACTTGTTTGCGGTAATGAACAGCAAGTGATGTGTTGGCACATTCAGTTTTGAACACTCGGATGTGTGTACTTTTCTTGTTTCTTCACATGCTGGCCACGCACGTGATACCGATTACCTTTCAATCCACTTCTTTTTCTTTGTAAGCGATATTTATCATTCTCCCCATTTGAGCAGGAGGCCTGCAATTCAGCGTTCAGGACCTAAAACGTATACAGGCTGGATTTTGTGGTGAAATTCTAAACAGGACATAATATGCGACTCCTAGATATTTATTTCCCGGTTTAAATCCGAAAATCAGCGCGGCGTGCATTGGTCTTTTATTGCCTGCGTTACCGTGTGTTTGAAACAGTAATATAAAATTCTTTGGTGAGATTGTCGAATCCTTTAAGTCGCCGAAACCAAGTTTATTTAAAGTTAATGCATAATAAATAGCATGAGTTGTGTTTCCTTTGTACAAGGTACACGAGTGTTTGCTTTGCTTTTTGTCATTTACGAGCTCCAACAAAAACTCTTCTTTCCACTCTGTTAGCTCAGTTTGTTCAGTGTTAAGGTTAGAGTACATGCCCATGACTTGTGTGTTATTGTCTTTGTGCAACAGGGGCAAGAAACGATGCATTGTACATGAAAGTTCGCTGGGATTTGCGTCATAGACCAAGCTCGAACCAAAAACGTTGCACCCACTCTTTTTGCCTGCCTTTCTAATGAGGTATAATCCCAGTTCACCCTGTACAATGCTGTTTTGTGTAGAATTATCTGATTTCCGAAAATTCCCGGAAGGACAAGTTATTTGAATTTGACGCCGAGTCAATCATAACGGGTTCTACCGTGAGTTACACGTAAGTTATGCAAGAAACATTCATCAGGTCTTCCTTGATACATTTTACGCTGAAACGATTCTCTTACAGGTTTTGAAAAGGTTTAGCATACCAGTAGTGCTTTAAATAAAATGAAGACGTTTCTGCGACAGTGACCACGAGTCTTAACGGTTAGGGTTTTGATATCCTGCGTTCTTTGGCTGCGTGGTATTGCTTTTATTCTACCGCCAGCAGTGCCATAAAAGGGGAAGAACTCTTTAAAAAGAAAAGCAAAAAAAAAAAAAAAAAAGCAAAGGCAAAAAAAAAAAAAAAAAAGAAGAAAAAGAAAAATAAAAAGTAATAATTAAGTTAGTGTCAGACTCCTCTCAGCTTGGCGTGACAGCTGGAATAAGCGCCATTGTGCCCAATCCGGTGATCGATCTAGCGGTGTAGCGGGTGGGGGGGGGGGGGGGGGGGGGGGGGGGGGGGGTTCTGCCCAATCCGGTGATCGATCTAGCGGTGTAGAGGGTGGTTAGGTTCCAAAGGGAGTGGCACAAAAGAAAAATAATTGCCTGTCACACGAGTCGTGACAGCAGCGTGTATAGGTGGCTGAATTCAACAGCATGTTGGGGATAGAATCAAAAAAGAAGAAAAAAAAAAGAAAAAAAAAAAAAGAAAAAGAAGAAGAAAGAAAGAAAGAAATCCTTTAGGCATTTTTTTTTAAAGCTGAAGAACAAGAAAAATGCTTGATGCTGCGCTTTTTTTCTTCAAGAGAAAAGAAGGAAACCCCGGCTTTTTCTTTTTCTTTTCTAGAAACCATTCCTGGTGGAAGTTTTTTTTCTTTTTCAGGGAAAAAAAAAACACGAAATTTGTATGCAATATTTTGTTAGTAAACGAAAAAAAAACGGAATCCTTGACGCAGTTTTTTTTTTTTTTTTTTTTTTTTTTAGAAGAAATGAAACAACCCCTGATGCTTTTATTTCCTCAAAAAAAGAAAAGAAAAAAAAAAAAAAAAAACGAAACCCCTGACGCGTTTTTTTTTCCTTTTTTTTTTCGTTCTCTCTCTCTCTTTTTTTTTTTTTTTTAATTTTCATTAGATGTTTTTTTTTTATACTTCCAGGACGAAAACCGGCCCAAGCCGGGCAACAAGGTGTACGTGAGGGGGAGGGACAGGCCCAAGGGGGTGGGGGTGGTGCCCCCACAGGACGCAGGCACCGACTCCTCCTCCCCGAGGTGGACAAGACTCTGGCCAAGTATCTGACCGCGCCCCGGTCACCTCAACCCTCCGGGTGAGTTGGGGGGTGGGGGTGAGGTGGGCGGGGGGGGGGGGGGGGGGGGGGGGGGGGGAAGAAAGCGTGGTGTGCGGAGGGAGTGGGGAAGGGGGAGGGGCGGTATGGCTGGTGGGTGGGTGGTGGAGCATTGGAATGCGAGGAGGGTAATGGGTCGTTAGGAGGTATGCTCTGTGTGTGTGTGTGTGTGTGTGTGTGTGTGTGTGTGTGTGTGTGTGTGTGTGTGTGTGTGTGCGTGCGTGCGCGAGTGCATGCGTGTGTGTGTGTGAAAGAGAGAGAATATGCTTTTTTACGCTCAACTTAGTCTGCCTCGACTTGTTCCCTCCGTACAATTTTTACATTTTCCAAAACACACACACACACACACACACACACACACACACACACACACGAGCTCTTCACACACATACCCCCCCCCCCCTCGCTCTCTTTCTAATCCCAATCTCTCTTTCTCTCTCTTCCACACACATACATCTCCCCCCCCCCCACCCCACCCCTCTCTGTCTCTCTTTCCTTCCATCTACTCATTGGTTTCCTCAGTGGAAATGACAGTGGAAACGTTGTTGTGGCTGAACTAATTGGTGTTCATCTCAGCCCGTGTGATTGCTGTGACCTATATCTGAGTTATCTATGAACAGGTTTTGGTTTGGAGTCAGGCTGTATACATGGCTAGGTTCTAAACTGCACCTATATCTTGGTTCGTTATCCATGAATCGGTTTGTTTCCTCGCGTTTATTATCTATTATTTTTGTGTGTGTGTAATAATAACTATGTGCATGCATTTGTTTTTCAAGTTTGTATACCCTTTGATACATTTATGATTAGTTTGTTCGGTGGTTTATTCTATTACTTGTGTGTTTGTGTGCATTGTATTTATTGTGATTATTATTTGATATCTTCATAGTTAGCTGGTTTGGTACTTTGTTTTTTTTTTTCAGGCTCCTCGTCTGTTTGTTTCGGTACCATGTATTATGAGTTTTTTTTTTTTCTTTTTCCTTTTTTTTTTTTTTTTTTTGGTAGGTCTGCTCTAAACGAACGTCTCTCTGCCCAGAGTGACTGTAAAGTTTTATACCACCAAAGCTGTGAGTTAACGTGCCCTAACTCCAAGGCTGTTGTCGAGGACTATTGTGCACGTGTAAGCGTGTAATAGGCCCAGTATATGACTTGCAGTACTGATGTAGCCCATTCAAATGCTCCGTTCTGTTCCCCCCACACGTTCAGCGACGGGATATCAGACACGCGTTCAGACACACATGTCGCGACGGTTGACGAAGGTGAAAAAGATTTTTTTTTAAATTTTGTTGCCGCCATTACCTCCCTTTCTGTACACTGTCAGCTTCTTATGGTTATTTTTTTTTTTAATTTGCATAGCACCTGCTGTATATGCCGCCTAGCTAGATAGGCCACTATGCCCTAGGCCGCAAAGGCGGGAACTATCCTAGACTGTACATGTCTGTTTTTTGTTTTGATTTGATTTAGAGAGAGTTTTCAGTTGTTTTGTTGGAGAGAGAGAGAGGGGAGTGTGTGTGTGTGTGTGTGTGTGTGTGTGCGCGCAAGCGCGCGCGCGCACGTCTATGGTATGTGTGTGTGTGTGTGAGCGCCCGCGTTTTTTTTGCGTGAGTGTGTCTGGATCTCCCCCCCCCCCCCCCCCCCACGCCCACCCCACCCCCAGCGTGTGTGTGTGTGTGTGTGTGTGTGTATTTGTGTGTGTGTGTGTGTATTTGGTGTGTGTGTGTGTCTCTCTCTCTCTCTCTCTGTCTGTCTGTCTGTCTGTCTGTCTCTCTCTCTCTCTCTCTCTCTCTCTCTCTCGTGTGCGTGATTCTGCGTGCGTGTGTGTGTGTGTGTGTGTTGGGGGGAAAAAATAGCTATTATGATTTTTTGTCAGTGGGTGTGTGTGCTTGTTGACTGTGTTACTGAGGGCAGTGGAAGAGGACCTCTTCTAGCCAGCAAGCTAGTTAGTATGCATGCATAGAGGCCAACGCTTTCTTGCTCTAGACGCTATCAGTGACGTTGACATGTCTGTCTATATAAGGACATCTCTGCATACAGTATGCAAAACGCTTGCTCCACATATTTGTAATTAAGGTCTATCAGTATGGTAATTAAAATCTTAACAAGTATGTTTTTTTTTAAAGATACGACGTACGTTGAGACACGTTCTCTAAGACCGTAGGGTCGATAACTGCTGCAGTCATGAACTAGATACATGTTTTGGATGTAGAGCATACGAACGTCACACGTTAATACTTCCACAGGCATGCTGATCTTTCCAAACGTTCGCGGGGTTGACGACGCGTCAGTCACGTAAAATGATGCTTTCAGGCTCTTTACATCGCACACCTCACTCGAGACAGTCAGACTCGATAGCTGCTGCAGTCACACTCGATAGCTGCTGCAGTCACACTCGATAACTTGATAACTGCTGCAGTCACACTCCATAATTGCTGCAGTCACACTCCATAACTGCTGCAGTCACACTCGCACCACTTCCACAGGCATGCTGACTTGAACAGCATCTTTCCAAACGCTCGTGACTCGCGGGGTTGACGACGCGTCAGTCACGTAAAATGATGGGATGTTGCTTTCAGTTCATCGCTCTTTACACGTGTTCATTGGCGTTAACGTTGAAAGACCAAGCATGGCCTGCTTCCACAACGGAACTGTGAGCAAATGGTTGATAAAAAAAAAAAATTAAACAAGACTAGCGTTGATCTCAAGGGGAGAGCACCTAAAAAAAAAAAAAAGAAAAAAGCTTCGAAAGCGGCTGTGATGTTTCTTGACGAGCCCTTTTTGTACAAACACTTTTGTTTTCAGATTTTGTTTTCAGGTTCAGGCGAACTTTGTGAATTGCTGGTCCCTTGGATAACGCGCTTGTCTACGAATTGAGTGCATTTTGGGGTTCATAGTTCAGTTCTAAGGCCAGGGTTTCTTTTCCTCTCCCTTTTGTCTGAACCGTTAAGTGGTGATACGAGTACTCGTCTTTCAGATGGGACAAAAAGAAAGGAGAAAAAGAAAAAAGAAAAACCGAAAGCAGCGCACTTTTCGCGCACGTAAAAGAATTCACGGCAAACGGGAAGATATAAGTTGCAAAATGTGTTTAGGAAAATCCACTTTAGCTAAGTGATGATAAAAAGACAGAAAGACAGAAAAGAAACCTGAAAAAAGAAAAATTGGTGGCGCTGGACTGTAGCGAAACATATTTTCTTCGGGAAAGAAATCTGAGGGTTTTCGTCCGTGGAAATCTTTTGTGACGTTGAAGTTTTGCCATACAATACAGTGCAATCCAAAACAATACAATTCAGTTTGATATTCACAGTACAGCGCAACACAAACAATAAGATATTCAATTTGAATCACGTTACTTAGACTACAGTGCAGTGTACTGCAATACAAACCAAGCAATACGATTTATAATGCAGTTCAAAAGAATGTAATGCAGTACAAAAGCAAACGTTTTATAACACGGCGTTTTTGAACGACTTGTGTAACATGATGGAAGAAACGAGCGTGGATATTCCCGTCATTTGTGTCTGTCTGTCTGTCTGTCTGTGTCTCTCTCTCTGTTGTCATCTGACTTATATCACTTTATTGCAAAATGACCATGTGTGTGGCTTTCGATTCACTTCAGGGGGACTTGGTCAACATACAAATAAACAAAAACAAACAAACAAACAAAAAATATACCTAACTGCCCTCTCTGTCTGTCTGTCTGTCTGTCTCTGTCTCTCTGTCTGTCTGTCTCTCTCTCTCTCTCTCTCTCTCTCTCTCTCTCTCTCTCTCTCTCCCTCTCTCTCCCTCTCTCTCTCTCTCTCTCTCTCTCTCTCTCTCTCTTAGATGGGAAGGAGGAGGGGATCAGAAGTTAATTTTTATTGTACGTGCAAAGAGTATAGTAGGGGTAACACTCGCTGACTCGCACACTCGCAGGCGCACACACACACACACACACACACACACACACACACACACACACACACACGTTTCCTTTTAAAGATGACCGTTAGATCGTCCAAACAGCTACGACAAAACAAAAGCAGCATACGTCACTGTTGGCATGATGGGATTAATCGATCTATTTTTTTTCAAATTTCATTATATCTAACACTGTTTTTTACTGCCCTGTCCCTCTTGTATCCCTCCAACCCCCCCCCCCCTCCCCCTCCTCTATCCCCCCCTGTACCTCCTATGTATCCCCCCCAACCCTCTGCTGTTCCGATGATCAGTATCAAGACATTCACATCTGCTTTATTGAAACCACATGCGTATCGCTTCGTTGTCTTCATTTCCAAACCCATAAACAGACAGCTATAACAACAGGTCAAGTCCAAATGGCATTAGTTGTCGAATTAGTTCTGGACTGTTTAACGTCGGTGTTCGATGAGTTGTTATTGTTACTGAGGGAAGATTTCAAGTGTATGAATTTGCTTCTTGCCGGTTTCTTCAGGATTTCCTCATCGCTATTTCGTTGAACTGAACGCCATGTTTAGGTTGGTTTGTGAACAAGTTCGTGGTTTTAGTATTGAGTAGGATTAGCTGCTTACGGTGAGTCTAGTGGAGTCGCTTTCGTCCGAAATAGGTTCTTATTTACCTGGATCTTTTTTTTTTCTTTTTTTTTATTCAGTTCCCGTGTTTCTTTCTTTGCCCCTTGGTTTTTTTTTTTTTCTCTTTTTCCTGTTCCCTTCTTTCGTTCCTTCTAACTTTGTTCTTTCAATCCTTTTCTTTTTTTTCTCACTGCGCTATTTTTTTTTTTTTTCACCATATCTTTCTTTTAATCTTCATTTACTTAACCACTGTTTTTTTCTTTCTACATATGCGTTTTTTTCGTTTGCATCCTCGTCTTTCTTGTTTTTTTTGTTATCAACTTTCATTTTTCTCCATTCCATATACTCTTCAAATTCACAGTCAGACGACGATTAACTTAGATAGGTGAATGCTTTTAGGTTTATGTGCTGACTAGAAAATCAGTTTACGCTTTTGCATGCATAGTTAGTCATGTTGCGATTTGCCTTCAGCTTAAAGTCAGACTGAGAGTTTAAGCATGTGCCTCATAATGTTCATGTATGTTTATGCTCTAATATTTATGATGCGATTGTTCCAAAGCATAATATTATGTTTCCCTATAGAGCATGCACTATATCATAACGTGTTTTGAAATAAACCCTGAATTTTCATGTCAGTGGTATTCACTCAGTGGTACGTCTATTCAACCAAGCGGGTACATCAAGAATGCACGGATGTTACGTGTTAATGCTACAGACATAGAGAATGCACGGATGTTACTTGTTAATGCTACAGACATGAAAATGCACGGATGTTACGTATTAATGCTACAGACATAGAGAATGCACGGATGTTACTTATTAATGCTACATAGAGAATGCACGGATGTTACGTGTTAATGCTACAGACATAGAGAATGCACGGATGTTACGTGTTAATGCTACAGATATAGAGCCGTACATATTCACATGTTTCTAGATTTTCGGGGTTTGCTTGACTTTGGCTGAATTTATTCTGCGACATACATGAAACGATAATATGGCGGGTAGAGTATAGATAAGCTACCTTCAGATTCAGTGAGAAGGGGCATGGTTGATGATGATGATCAGCCACTGGTGTGTGACATTTGTGTCGCTAATGGTCACAGTTCTTTTTTTTTCTTTTGTATTGTCGATGAGATTATCGTTTTTTTCAAAGAGTGTACCTTTCATTCACTTCACGTATAACATACTGCACGTGTAGACATCGCTGACATCTTAGTCATCATTCTGTCGTTCAGTGTGTGCATCACACATGCTTGATGGTGGTGGGGTGGGGATTAACTGAAATGCTCATTTGGTACGTGAATACTACCAAACATCATGTATTTGCAATGTGTAAAACGTTCATGACATCGTTATTTTGTATGGTACAGTGTGCATGCGACAAGTACATGGTTGTGTCGATATTAGCAGTGTATGTGGTTACCACGACTAGCATGATGTCACATTCGGCATCTTTTGCGTCCTCCTTCTCATTGCCGTCATTATCATGATCATGATTATGTCGTTTTCACTTCCTTCCAACTTGTCACCACATATTCACAAACTCAAGACTTGCTTCCCTTTAGATTTCCGAGGGAAAAACATAATGTCTTTTTGTTTTAACCATGTGTGTGTGTACATCTGATTTATCTCCCAGAAAGCTCCCTCATTTAATTTTTGTCAAAACAGTTGTCTAACAATACCCCTAAAATGTACTTAAGATTGTTGCTATTATGAAGAGTACTAATGTACTTACTTCTAAAGTGTTGATAGGATTGTTGTTATTATTAAGAGTACTTGTGTACTTCCAAAGTGTTGATAGGATTGTTGCTAATATTAAGAGTACAAAATACTTACTTCTAGAGTGTAATGCACAAGTACATGTCGCACATCATATTTCAGTTCAAACTGTATGCTGCTGTGACAAAAGTACACGATCACCCTTCTCTCTGTATTTAGTAGATATTGTCCAAATATATTCATGCCTTTTTTTAAAGCTGCAAATTTTGTAGGGCAATGTAGTCCTTGCGAGTTGTGTGTGTGTGTGTGTGTGTGTGTGTGTGTGTGTGTGTGTGTGTGTCCTTCACTTTCACGTCTACTTACATCTTGAGTATTCATAAGCAACAGTAAGAAATATACAAATGAAAAAGCGAAATTATCGTAACATTGTAAAGAAATCGTGAACAACAAAACCCCGCAGCAGGTAACAAATGATAGCGCTTTGAGTTAACGCTAATACAGTGTGACAAAGTAAAACTGTGTTCTTTGAAACCTCATCTAAAGAAGCCTCCTAAAAAGCAGGCAAAGGCAATGCTGTAAACCCCCAGTAGAAAGGTATATAATCGTCGGATGTTTTTTTCGGCATAGTTTGTATTTTTGAGAAAACTTTTTAAAGGTTTTATGTTTCAGCCTAGAAATAGAAAAAAAGCTATTGATCCGGTGTGAGGTCACTTGTGACCATGATGAGATCCTAAACATTGTCACGTTAGATGCTAGTTTTCTGCATAGATAGTCGGAAGCGCACACGCGTGCATCGGTTTGCACGTGCGCGTGCGTGCGTGTGTGTGTGTGTGTGTGTGTGTGTGTGTGTGTGTGTGTGTGTGTGTGTGTGTGCGTGCGTGCGTGCGTGCTTGCTTGCTTGCGTGTGTGTGTGTGTGTTTTGAAACATTTTACTACTACGAACGTACCATTTTCTTCTTCCTGTTTGCCATTAGGCTTCTTTCCACTTTTGTCCTCTGCTTCGACGTCTTTGCCTCCAGTCCTTGCTCTGGAATTCTCTCCATTCCATGTCGCCTGCCTCTTCACCTACCCCCCTCTCCCCTCTTAACTCATCGCCCTTTTCCTGCCTCTTCCCCATCTTCTCTCTCCTCTTCCTGCTACTGCTTCCCCTTCTTCACGTCCTCTTCCTGCTACTGCTTCCCCTTCTTCTCTTCCTCTTCCTGCTACTGCTTCCCCTTCTTCTCTTCCTCTTCCTGCTACTGCTTCCCCTTCTTCTCTTCCTCTTCCTGCTACTGCTTCCCCTTCTTCACGTCCTCTTCCTGCTACTGCTTCCCCTTCTTCTCTTCCTCTTCCTGCTACTGCTTCCCCTTCTTCACGTCCTCTTCCTGCTACTGCTTCCCCTTCTTCTTCTCTTCCTCTTTCTGCTGCTACTGCTTCCCCTTCTTCACGTCCTCTTCCTGCTACTGCTTCCCCTTCTTCTCTTCCTCTTCCTGCTACTGCTTCCCCTTCTTCTCTTCCTGCTACTGCTTCCCCTTCTTCTCTTCCTCTTTCTGCTACTGCTTCCCCTTCTTCTCTTCCTCTTCCTGCTACTGCTTCCCCTTCTTCTCTTCCTCTTCTCTCCTGCTACTGCTTCCCCTTCTTCACGTCCTCTTCCTGCTACTGCTTCCCCTTCTTCTCTTCCTCTTCCTGCTACTGCTTCCCCTTCTTCACGTCCTCTTCCTGCTACTGCTTCCCCTTCTTCTCTTCCTCTTCCTGCTACTGCTTCCCCTTCTTCTCTTCCCTCTTCCTGCTACTGCTTCCCCTTCTTCTCTTCCTCTTCCTGCTACTGCTTCCCCTTCTTCACGTCCTCTTCCTGCTACTGCTTCCCCTTCTTCTTCTGCCTCTTCCTGCTACTGCTTTCCCCTTCTTCACGTCCTCTTCCTGCTACTGCTTCCCCTTCTTCTCTTCCTCTTCCTGCTACTGCTTCCCCTTCTTCACGTCCTCTTCCTGCTACTGCTTCCCCTTCTTCTCTTCCTCTTCCTGCTACTACTGCTTCCCCTTCTTCTCCTGCACTTCCTCTTCTTCCTGCTACTTTTTCCCCTTCTTCTCCTGCACACCTCCTCTTCCTACTACTGCTTCCCCTTCTTCTCCTGCACTTCCTCTTCCTGCTACTGCTTCCCCTTCTTCTCCTGTACTTCCTCTTCCTGCTACTGCTTCCCCTTCTTCTCTTCCTCTTCCTGCTACTGCTTCCCCTTCTTCTCCTGCACTTCCTCTTCCTGCTACTGCTTCCCCTTCTTCTCCTGCACTTCCTCTTCCTGCTACTGCTTCCCCTTCTTCTCCTGCACCTCCTCTTCCTGCTACTGCTTCCCCTTCTTCTCCTGCACTTCCTCTTCCTGCTACTGCTTCCCCTTTCTTCTCCTGCACTTTCCTCTTCCTGCTACTGCTTCCCCTTCTTCTCCTGCACTTCCTCTTCCTGCTACTGCTTCCCCTTCTTCTCCTGCACTTCCTCTTCCTGCTACTGCTGCTTCCCCTACTGCTTCAGACACCCTTCGTGCCCTTCTTCCTTCTCCCCCCTTCGCCTTTTCTGGCTTCCTTCTCCTGTCCCTTGCCTCCAGGGCTTCTGCACCCTCTTCCTTTTCTTTCTTCTCCTGCTTTCTTTCCCCCATTCTCCTCCTCTCGGCTCTCCTCCTGCTGTGCCCATAGCGGTCGGCTGGGCTGTGAGTTAAACTGAATCCCTCCTAGTGAGTCTGGTCCAGCTCCTCCCCCACCCCTCTTTTTCTCCTCCCATTCCATCTTCTCCTTTATTTGCGTCTTCATCATCCTTGACTTTCAGCTTTTTCTTTCTCCTTTGCTTTCTCCTCCCTTTTCCTCTCTCCTTCTGTTTCAACACATCTCTTTTTTCTCCTTCGTCTGCTTCTTCACCTTCTTCCCCTCTCTCTCTGCCTTCCCCATCTCTTAAGTATTGTTCTTCCTCTTTCTGCCATGTCTTGCCTCCCCCCCCCCCCCCTCTTGTGCTTCCTCCTCCTCCTCCTCTTTCCCTCCTCTTTGGTTGCCCCTTTGTGCCATGTACTCTGCTCCTCCTACTCCTCTCCCTGTTCCTTCGACTCTCTCCCCATCTCCTGTAGTTGTTCACCCATCTGCCTTGCCTTGTTGTTATTGTTCTCCTCCTCCTCCTCCCTCCCTTTCCCTGTCTCCTTCTCTTGCACCTCATGTGTTCTTGTGTCGACGCATTTTCATCCTTTCTTTCTTTCAAATCCTCTTTTCGTTTTCTCCTCCTCCTCCCCCCCCCTCCACCCCCGCCTCCTTTCTGCTGTATCTTTTGTTTCTATATATTATTTTCTTTCTCCTACTTGTTCCTTTCTTTCCTTCTGTTATGTCTTCCAATTGTGCACTTTTTTTCTCCTCCTCTTTGTCAATACTACTTCTCCTTTCCTTCCCTGGCCGTGTCTTCTCCTCCTCCTCCTCTTTCTCTCTCTCGCTCTTCGTTCTGTCTGGATCTGCTTCTGCACGTTCTCAGTCTTTCTCCTCCTCCTTTTCCGTCCTTATTTCTTGTAGTTTTCTTTTTCGTTTCTCTTGCTTTTTCGCTCTTGATTCTTCCCCCTGCCTCTCCCTGTTCTCCTCTGTGATGTATTGTTGGGTCTTTCCACTGGGGTGCTGACGAACATGGTTCCCTCCCTTCTCTCTCCCAGACACAGCAAACGTAGCCAAGCCTCTTCAACAAAAGCGAGCTAGCAGTGCTGGGCCCGTCAACAGTGCCAGGTTTCCCAAGGAATCGAAAAAGGTCTGGCATACCTTTCTCTCTCTCTCTCTCTCTCTCTCCTCGTATCTCTCTCTCTCTCTCTCTCTCTCCCTCCCTCCCTCTCGTGTGTGTGTGTGTGTGTGTGTGTGTGTGTGTGTGTGTGTGTGTCTGTGAAATCAGTGCGAGGGATCGACATGTCTTCATGACCGGTTTTATTTCTAGCCCCGTGTCTTAAAGCTGTGATGCTGCGTAGGCAGAAAAACCTTTGACATGGTCTTGTCGCTTTATAACCCCCCCCCCCCCCACACACACACACACACACACACACACACATATCCTTCTCTCTCCCAACACTATCTCTTTTTCTCTCTCAGAATGAAGACAAACTCATGAAGTTACACACCACCCCTATTGATTACCAGGGGGAGCTTAGCAGGATACACAGATTATAAAAACGTATCGGACTAAAAGATAAATTCTCTCTCTCTCTCTCTCTCTCTCTCTCTCTCTCTCTCTCTCTCTCACACACACACACACACACACACACACACACACACCACACACACACACACAACACACACACATACACATACACACACACACACACACACACACACACACACGCACACACGCACACACACACTACAACACGGACACAAACACACACACACACACTGACTCCTTACAATCAGGTTGTTTTCCCACTGTTCAAATCTGCAGTTGTCAGACCTCTCCTGAAGAAGCAAAACTTAGACCTGAAAATCTCAAGAACTACAGACCTGTCTCTAATCTCCCATTTCTTTCCAAACTGATTGAAAAAGTTGTTCTCGTCCAACTATCTGAACCTCTCTCTGTAAACAATCTCTTGTACTCAAACCAGTCGGCCTACCGGGCTGGCCATAGCACCGAGACAGCATTTCTCAAGATAGCAAACGATCTCCTCACAGCTGTTGATGGAAACAAAGTTTTCTCTCTCTCTCTCCTAGATTTGTCTGCTGCCTTTGATACAATAGATCACTCCATTCTTATCTCAAGACTCAACACACTTCTTTTGGTCTTTCTGGTTCTGTCCCTTCCTGGTTCTCTCTCTTCATATCTCTCTGATCGCACGCAAAGCTGTTTCAGTGAAAGGTGTTAAGTCCCCACCAAGAGCACTTCAGTTTGGTGTCCCTCAGGGATCTGTCCTGGGACCGGTTTTTTTTGTGCTATACACCCAGCCTCTCTCAGCCCTTATCAGCCAACACTCTGTCCTTCACCATAGCTTTTCAGATGACACCCAGCTGTATATCTCTGCCCATCTCAGTCAGCTTCATGAAATAATCTCCTCTTCTCAAGTATGCATTGTCCGATGTTAAATCACGGATGCACAATAACAAACTACAGCTTAACGCAGACAAAACTGAAATAATCCTCATTGCTTCAAAACACACTATTAGAACTCATTCTCTCCCTAGTTCCATAAATGTTGATGGAAATGAGATAAAGCTATCAGTGTCTGTTCGTAACCTCGGCGTTACAATCGACCAAAACTCTCTCTTTCAAACAACATATCTCTAATGTGTGCAAGTCGTGCTACCTTGAACTTCGTAGAATTAGCTCAGTTCGCCGCTTCCTCACTCAAAATGCCCTGAAGACTCTAATCTGTGCTTTTTTGTCTGTCTCGGCTTGACTATTGTAACTCCCTCCTTGCCGGTTGTCCCTTAACACTCATCTCTAAACTTCAAAAAGTTCAGAACAATGCCGCCCGTCTGATCTCCCGCTCCTCTAGATCTGATCACATATCACCAATTCTGTCATCCTTACACTGGCTCCCAGTTCAATCTCGCATTGACTTTAAAGTTCTCCTCCTGGTTTTCAAATCACTGAATAATCTGGCTCCCTCCTACCTCTCTGACCTCCTCCATCTCTATGTTCCGTCTCGCAACTTACGCTCATCCACCGATTCTCGTCTGCTTCGGCTTCCCCCTCCGCTCGCCTGAAAACTTCAGGCCAACGATCTTTCTCTTACCAGGCACTGGCTCTATGGAATAGTCTCCCTTCTTCTCTGCGTAACATGGACTCTTAGAGACTTTTGAAACCTCCCTAAAGACACATCTTTTCCCTCGGACTGATTATTGTAATCCACTTACCACTGTGCGCGTGCTATGGGCTCTCACGAGGTAAAGCTCCCTATAAATATCCTTTTACATTACATTACACACACTCTCTCTCTCTCTCTCTCTCTCTCTCTCCATAACACCCGTCGCAGCTCCCCCCCCTCCCCACCTACAAAACGGTACCCGGTACCCCTTTATACCCCCACTTTCCGACATACATATACCCGCACCCCCAGCACACCACACCAATCTGCCATCCCAACACGCCCTATCCACACTTCAAATCCCCAAGACAGTACGCACATCCCCCAACACACACTACACCTACCCTCCATCCCAACACGCCCCTATCCACACTTCAAATCCCCAAGACAGTACGCACATCCCCCAACACACTACACCTACCCTCCATCCCAACACACACCCTATCCACACTTCAAATCCCCAAGACAGTACGCACATCCCCCAACACATTACACCTACCCTCCATCCCAACACACCCTATCCACACTTCAAATCCCCAAGACAGTACGCACATCCCCCAACACACTACACCTACCCTCCTCCATCCCAACACGCCCTATCCACACTTCAAATCCCCAAGATAGTACCCACATCCCCCAACACACTACACCTACCCTCCATCCCAACACGCCCTATCCACACTTCAAATCCCCAAGATAGTACCCACACCCCTAACACACTACACCTACCCCCTCCATCCCAACACACCCTATCCACACTTCAAGTCCCCAAGACAGTACGCACATCCCCCAACACACCACACCAACCCTCCATCCCAATACGCCCTATCCACACTTCAAGTCCCCAAGACAGTACCCCATCCCTAACACGCCCACACCACATTCTCCACCCCTTAACGCCCCCCCCCCCCCCCCCAACACACCTCATATCCACCCTTCCATTTCCATCCCCCAAGCCTCTTTCCCCACCCCCAAACATGTATCCCCTACCGCCATCCTCACCCACTCCCATACCCTCCCATCCTCACCTAAAATACGCCCCTCCCCTCCCCCCCCCCCCTTTCACAACACAACTAACCACACACACACACACACACACACGCACACTCACACGCACACACACACACACACAACACACACACACACATACACACATATACACACGCACACACACACACACACACACACACACACACACACGCACACACGCACACACACACACACATGAATACGGAAGCACGTACATTCCTTCCCCCACACACTCCAGTTCGCAAGAACACACACACACACACACACACACACACACACACACACCTATACGTACATTCACCGACTACTACACATCTATAGCTCCTCCCCCACCTTCACCCCCCCCCCCCCCCCCCCCCCCCCCCCCCCCCCCCCACGCACACACACACAACACCACTCCCTCACCCCACCACACCCACATTCACACGCTATCAGTTACCTCCCCCCAAAAAAAACACACCACATTCTCACTCCACCAAACCCACAGTCACACGCTATCAATTACCCCCCCCCCCCCCCCCTCCCCCCCAACACACACATCCCCCCCCCCCCCACACACACACACACAAAAACACCACACTCTCATTCCACCACACCCACATTCACACGCTATCAGTCCCCCCCCCCCCCTTATCGTATAGTTGGTGATCCGCCCCTGTGGCCTGAAGCTACAGCCGTCGTGTTGTGTGTTGCAGTCCAAGAGTCGCCACCAGTACACTGTGGAGGAGTACCAGTGTCTAAAAGAGGAGCTTCGTAGACGACAGAGAGCCTACAAATCTTTCCTGCCTTATCGATCCGCCACCGCCATGTTTTTGACGTCATTCCACTTCCGTCTGTCCTCTCAGTGAAAAAACAAAACGAACATTTTATTTTTTAAATGTCACACAATGCTCACTTTTTCTCTTTTAGGACTGGTTTTGTAGCTGTTTTAGAATTCATGAAGCGGATCATGAAATAGGACAGAATGATTTTTTTTTTTTATGCACACTTGGTTACCATCAGATTCGTACGTTTGGCTCACGTCACTTCCGTCCTGATTTCCAGCCTACCCTACCATCTGTGATAGTTGTGCTTTCTTTGCGTCCACGGGAGCTCACTCTTCTGGGGCGCAGAGAACTGTGTGAAGGACCTGGAAGATAATTAAAGTGGTTTTCTTTTTCAAATATTTCTTTCGTAAACGTGGTAAAATGTTTGTTTAGTCTTTATATCTCGATGCATAATGATATCAATTGTAAAAACTGTGTGGTTTCTAAATTCGTTTTTTCCCCTTGCTAAATGTTTTATTTATCTTCTTTCGTGAATGGCAGGAGCCACTGGCTCTTCAGTATCGTAAAAGTTACACAGCAAACAAGACAACACAATGCAAATTGATGTAGTTTCCGTGTTTGCACTTTTTTTTTTTGTTTAATTTAACACATCAAATATATGGTGCTTATCATGGGAGAAACAAAAACCTGGGAGGGGCGGGAAGAGAGAGGGCAAAAAGTGGGAGGGGCGGAGAGAGAGGGCAAAAAACTGGGAAGGCGGGGAGAGAGAGAGGGCAAAAAAACTGGGAAGGGTGGGGAGAGAGAGAGGGCAAAAACTGGGAAGGGCGGGGAGAGAGAGAGAGGCAAAAGCTGTGAAGGGCGGGGAGAGAGAGAGGGCAAAAACTGGGAAGGGCGGGGAGAGAGAGAGGGCAAAAACTGGGGAAGGGGGGGGGAGAGAGAGAGGGCAAAAACTGGGAAGGGCGGGGAGAGAGAGAGGGCAAAAACTGGGAAGGGCGGGGGGAGAAAGGGCTTGGGAGATTCTGCTTGAGAAAGACAGTTCAGAAGAGTTTGTTCACTTTGTCTACGGAAGGTCTCGTCCATCACGCGGGTCGCCTTCGTTAGATCCGGATGGTGGGGAATGAGGAGAGGGGACAGGGCTAGGGGATGGGGCGTGGAGAGGGGCGGGGGGGGGGAGGGTGCCATCATGCATGAGGGTAAACTAGACGACGCCTAAAACTGACCAGGTACTGTGACCCTGAAGGCCTGTCCATCGTCATCCTCTCTCCCACACCCAACCCCGCCTTCCCTCCACCCTCCCCCTGTTTTGATTTTCATTCTCGCGAAAAGTTAAAAAAAAAAAAAAAAAAAATCTGCCTGATTATACCCCTTGCCCCACACTTCCCCTCTTCCCCGCCACCACCCTGCCCCTCTTCCCTCGCCCCCACATGACGTGACAACACTGTTGTATACCCTGAGTGTTTATGACCACGTGTTTACATGTCTAGGTGTTATGACCACGTGTTTACATGTCTAGGGTGTTTTATGACCACGTGTGTACATGTCTAGGGTGTTTATACATGTCTAGGGTGTTTGTGACCACGTGTTTGCAAGTCGGGGGGGGGGGGGGAGGTATTTATGACCATGTATTTGCATGTCCGAGGGTGTTTTTTTATGTTCGCATGTCTTGCGTGTTTGTGACCATACCATATCGGGGGAGGTTTGTGACCATTTATCTGCATGTCTGTACTGTGTTATTTGCGTATCGGGGAGGTGTGAGGGTCTTCATGTATTTCCATGTTTTGGTAGTTTTTAAGACGACGTATATTGGAGGGTCTTTCCACCCTATTCTGCATTCCTAGGGGTCTTTTTTGATCCCCTTATTTGTATATCTGGGGGCCATTGCTACTGTGCATCTCAATTTTGGAGAGTGTATAATTATGTCCTTGTTTTTGATCTAGGCATGGAATAACGGGATCTCGGGCTTGCTGGGGTCATATTATGCTATACCTACATCGGGACATCAAGATTCTTTTTGTTCCTGGTTTTAGTACCCCGAGGTCCTTTACCCGGCATCCTGAGGTGCTTTTTATTCCAATACCCTGAGGTCCTTTTCCCCCGGTACCCTCGGTCCTTTCCCCCCAGTACCCTGAGGTCCTTTTTTTTCCCCGGTTCCCTGAGGTCCTGCCCGGTACCCTGAGGTCCTTTTCCCCACGGTACTCTGAGGTCCTTCTTCCCCTGTACCCTGGGGTCCTTTTTCCTGGTACCTTGGGGTCCTTTTTCCTACCGGTATACCCTGGAGTCCTTTTTCCCGGTACCCTGAGGTCCTTTTTGCCTTATACACTGGGTTCCTTTTTCCCGGTACCGTGAGGTCCTTTTCCTACCGGTACCCTGGGATCCTTTTTCCTGGTACCCTGGGGTCCTTTTTTTCCCGGTACCCTGGGGTCCTTTTCCCCCCTGTACCTGAGGTTCTTTTCCCGGTACCCTGAGGTCATTTTCCCCGGTACCCTGAGGTCCTTTTCCTACCGGTACCCTGAGGTCCTTTTTTCCCCGGTACCCTGAGGCCCTTGTTTCCCCCGGTGCCCTAAGGTCCTTTTCCCCGGTACCCCTGAGGTCCTTTTTCCCGGTACCCTGAGGTCCTCTTTCCCCTGTGCCCTGAGGTCCGTTTCCCCCCGTACCCTGGGGTCCTTTTTCCAGGTACCCTGAGGTTCTTTTTCCCGGTACCCTGGGGTCCTTTTTCCCGGTACACTGGGGTCCTTTTTTCCCCTGGTACCTTGGGGTCCTTTTCCCCCCTGTACCCTTGAGGTCCTTTTCTCCCCTGTACCCTGATGTCTTTTTTTCTCGCCTATACCCTGAGGTTCTTTCCCCACTGTACCCTGAGGTCCTTTTTCCCGTACCCATAGGTCCTTTTTCCGGTTCCCCGAGGTTCTTTTTTTCCGGTATCCTGGGGTCCGTTTTTTCACGGATTTGCGCTCCCTTCCTCCCCCGCGTTTCTCTCATCCCATATGTACAGACTTTTGGGTCCTGTTGTCCCTGTATTTGCACTCAGTGAGTTTCTCGTTTTTCCCCTTTAGTTGCCTACGTGGGTCCTCTTGTCCCTGTACTTGCATATCAGGGTTCCTATGCCTCTGTATGTGTGTCATCGTGTCTTTTCATACCTGTGTATACTACCTGGGAGAGTCAGTGAGTCCTCCTACTTGCGTACTTGGGAGTGAGTGCTTTTTTCATGTGCTTTTTTTCATGTGTTTGTGTCCCTGGGGTGTTCTTTTGTCCCTGTATTTGTATCCCTTGGGCCTTTCGTTAGCATAACCGATGCCCCTTTGTCCCCGTCTTGGCAAGTCCTGGAGGTTCTTTCCTCCCAGTATTTGCAAGTCTGTAGTCTTTTTGATCGTATATTGGAATCCTAGAGTCCTTGGACCGACCATTTTTATCTCCGAACTCTGTATTGGCGGTACATGGGGATCCTTTAGAACCCCAATTGGTATCGCCTTACATACCCCGATCTCTCCCTTCTCGCCACAATTCATAAATTGATGGTTTGTTCCCGTTTTATTTCGAACAAAAGGTAATCCCCGACCTTGCCGCTCTTTTCCGACTTTTTCTTTCGATAATGAGGTAGGTCAGACCAGAATATGTAACAATTCGGACAAAAGAAAACAGACGAGCTCAGTGATTCGCATGTTTATGGCGTTTAACGTAACAGACCAGCTGTTGCACAGCAGCATGATTCTCGACTAACACCGCAGTTTCTGCATCTCTCCGCCCTAACTGCTATTACAAAATGAAGCGTAAGACCTCGACGCTTGTCATCTGAATTGAATGGTCATAGAAAATTACATTTGTTTTTTTTTTTTTTGTAAATCGAAGGGCCCTTCATGCCGTTTCTTGGGGCAACGTCAGTTTCGACTCCCCGTCCTCGTCCACGCTCGCGGGAAATGACGTCGAAAGTCACGAAGTGTCCGGTCAGTTCATGGGGACTGTTGGCGGATGGACGTGGTGGCCGCGGTGGCCGCCTCTCTCCGCAAGAGGGCGCATTCAAGCTGGCTCAGCGGCTAAGCAATTTTAATTAATAGCAGAAAGGAGTAGATAGTAAGTAACCTATCTCGCCCCTCTTGAAGAAACTGATTAGGGGATGAGATGGAGGGGGGGTTGGGAGGGAAGAGATCTCCCTGAAGTACGGATCACCATACCGCTTTTTTCTCAAAGGGGTTGATCTGCACTTCTATGCAACGGTATTGTTTTTATAGCAGAGGGAAGAACTTGGAAACGATGGCTGATCGAGCCTGTACGATGTTCATTGACGACTTTGCATTTTATAACGAAACATTTTAAGTGCTTTTCAGAACAAAAAAGATTTCATACAGGGTCTGGGGATAAAAGGCGTGTTGAAGGTGAAACCGTCTTTATCACCCGGTCAGACTGTATGAAAGGGCTACCAGTTCATCATGTATACTTTTTAGAACTTCGCTCAGATTAGATATGTTGATGTACGAGTTTTGCTGGGCAAGGTAATGATACAATGTCATGACATGATGGATTGACTTGACGGTGATTGGGGAGGTCTGTGTTGTCCTCTCTCTTCCTCCTCTGCCCCACCCCTCTCCCCCGCCGTCGTTGTCGTCTTCCCTATTTCTGCCTCCCCTGCTGCTGCACCCCACCACCACCACCCACGCCTTGCTTCCATCCCTATTTCTGTCTACTCTGCCCCCAAACCTACAATCCTCCCTATTTCTGTCTCCCCCATCACCCCCGCCTCAACCTCACTTCCTCGCCCTCAACCCCACTCCCTGCCCTATCTCCCACCCACCCCCATTTTTCCCTCCACCTCACTCCCCGCCCTACTTAGTGCCTCCTACGCCACTTGCCCCAACACTGCCCCACTCCCCTTCCTAATTCTGCCTTCCCCTTCGCGCCCCCCCCCCCCCAACCACCACCACCCCACTCACCACCCTGTTTCTGCCTGCCCCCAGCGGCATTCCCCGCTCCCCACCCCAGTCTCCCTTCTCACCCTAGTCTCCCTGCCCCCCAGCCAAAGTCTCCCCACCCAATTTCTGTCACCCCTACTTTCTGTCACCCTTGCCCCCAACCCCCACTGCGCCGCTCCCCGCCCTCCCGACGCTCCTCTCCCCTCCCCTCCCTATTTCTGTCTGCCCTACTGGTTCCCATTCCCTCTGTCGCCCCCCAACCCCCCCTCTACTGCCTCCCTGCTTTCTGCCCGCCTCTATTGCTACACTTCCCGCCCTATTAAGACTTCCCACATTGCCCCTGCCCCCCCCCCCCCCCCCCCCCCCCCCTATTTCTGCCTCTCTGGGTCCACCGTCCAACCCTCCTCCTCGGCCTCTTTTTACCTACCTCCCTCCCTCGCCGCTCCTAACCCCACCCTTCTTCTGCTTCCCCTGCCCCCCAAACCACACTCCCCACTCTATTTCTGCACCCCACCCCAGCATCCATCCTTCCACCCTATTTCTGCCTTCCCGTCTCCACCTCCCCAACACTTTCCTCACTATTTCTGCTGCCACCATCGCCCCCACCCCCAACCCAACTATCTGGTTTCCCCACTCCTGCCACGGAACCCCACCACCCCATTCCTTGCCCTATTTCTGCCCCCCCCCCCCCCCCATCCCCCCCCAACTCCAAACACTATTTCTGGTTAAACCCATTTCTATAGATTAAGAGGGAGTAGTTACAAAAGAAATAGTTAGCGTGGTGGGTTGTTTTGCCTTGACGTGTATTCGTCAGTGAAGATGACAGATG
This sequence comes from Conus betulinus, assembly GCA_016801955.1. Classification (NCBI taxonomy): domain Eukaryota; kingdom Metazoa; phylum Mollusca; class Gastropoda; order Neogastropoda; family Conidae; genus Conus; species Conus betulinus. The sequence continues at coordinate 127,963 of JADBJO010002451.1, forward strand.
TTTAAGGAACACGGAGTACAATCTTGCTGTCAACGTCATGTATTGAAGTTTTGGAAATGTTGCTACAAGCTTTCCGTGTATTAGAGAACAGTGTAGGAGCAGTCCAAGAACAAAATTGAAGCTGGAACGCTCTATCTCCATGTTGGAGATTCAGAGGTTCCACCCCATGGTTTGAGCAAATGGCTACCGCATTGTCCTGCGTTGACCTCCATTTGTCAATGTCGAATTCCACTATGACACCCACCCACCCCCATCCTCGCTTCCCAGCCCCCCCCTTCACCCCTCTCCCCCATCCCTGTTGTTCAGCCTGTCTCTCCCTCACCCCCTCCCCTGTTTAGGCTCACTCTCCCTCTCTCCCTCCCCTGTTGTTCAGTCTGTCTATTCTCTCCCCCATCCCTGTTGTTCAGTCTGTCTCTCCTCTCACACCCTCCCCTGTTGTTCAGTCTGTCTCTCCTCACACCCTCCCCTGTTGTTCAGTCTGTCTCTCCCCTCACACCCTCCCCTGTTGTTCAGTCTGTCTCTCCCTCTCCCCTGTTGTTCAGTCTGTCTTTTACTCTCCCCCATCCCTGTTGTTCAGTCTGTCTCCCCCATCCCTGTTGTTCAGTCTGTCTCTCCCTCACCCCTCCCTTGTTGTTTACTCTGTCTCTCTCCCTCCCCTGTTGTTCAGCCCGTCTCTCCCTCACCCCCCTCCCCTGTTAAGTCGGTCTCTCCCTAACCCCCTCCCCCGTTGTTCTGTCAGTCTCTCCCTTACCCCCTCCTCTGTTGTTCTGTCCGTCTCCCCCCCTCCCCTGTTGTTCAGTCTGTCTCTCCCTCACACCCTCCCCTGTTGTTCAGTCTGTCTTTACTCTCCCCCATCCCTGTTGTTCAGTCTGTCTCTCCCCCATCCCTGTTGTTCAGTCTGTCTCTCCCTCTCGCCTGTTGTTCAGTCTGTCTCTCTCCCTCACCCTCCCTTGTTGTTTACTCTGTCTCTCTCCCTCCCTGTTGTTCAGCCCGTCTCTCCCTCACCCCCCCTCCCCTGTTAAGTCGGTCTCTCCCTAACCCCCTCCCCCGTTGTTCTGTCAGTCTCTCCCTTACCCCCTCCCCTGTTGTTCTGTCCGTCTCCCCCCCTCCCCTGTTGTTCAGTCTGTCGCTCCCTCACCCGCCCCCTCCCCTGTTGTTCAGTCTGTCTCTCCCTCACCCCCCTCCCCTGTTGTTCAATCTGTCTCTCCCTCCCCCTCCCCCATTGTTTCAATGTTTCTCCCTCTCTCCCTCCCCCGTTTTCTCAGTCTCTCTCCCTCCCCCCCCCTGTTTTTCAGACTGTCTCTCCCTCACCCCCCTCCCCTGTTGTTCAGTCTGTTGGTCCCTCACCTTGTTCTTAGGTCTGTCTCTTCCTCATCCCCTCACTTGTTGTTCAGTCCGTCTCTCCCTCTCCCCTGTTGTTTACTCTGTCTCTCCCTCCCCCTCCCCAGTTGTTCAGTTTGTCTCTCCCTCCCCCCTCCCCTGTTGTTCAGTCTCTCTGCCCTGTTGTTCAGTCTGTCTCTACCTCACCCCCTCCCCTGTTGTTCAGTCTGTCTCACCCTCATCCCATCCCCAGTTGTTCAGTTTGTCTCTCCCTCACCCTCTCCCCTGTTGTTTCTGTCTGTCTCTCCCTCACCTCTCCCCTGTTGTTCTGTCTGTCTCTACCTCACCCCCCCCTCCCCTGTGTGTTCAGTCCGTCTCTCCCCCTCCCCTGTTGTTCAGTCCGTCTCTCTCCCCCTCTCCCTGTGTTGTTCAGTCGTCTCTCTCTCCCTTACCCCCTCCCTGTTGTTCAGTCTGTCTCTCTCCCTTACCCCCTTCCCTGTTGTTCAGTCTCTCCCCTCCCCCTTTCCTGTTGTTCAGTCTGTCTCTTCCTCTCCCTTTCCCTTGTTCAGTTTGTCTCTCCTTCTCCCCTGTTGTTCAGTCTGTCTCTTCCTCTCACCCTCTCCTTTTGTTCAGTCTGTCGCTCCCTTTCCCATGTTGTTCAGTCTGTCTCTTACTCTCCCCTTCCCCTGTTGTTCAGTCTATCTCTCCCTCTCCCTTGTTGTTTAGTCTGTCTCTCCCCTCTCCCCCATCCCTGTAGTTCAGTCTGTCTCTCCCTCACCCCTTCCCCTGTGTTACAGTCTCTCTCCCTCTCCCTGTTGTTCAGTCTGTCTCTCCCTCATCCCCTCCCCTGTTGTTCAGTCTGTCTCTCTCCCTCTTTCCCCCTCCCCAGTTGTTCAGTCTGTTGTCTCTCCCTCTTCCCCTCCCCAGTTGTTCAGTCTGTCTCTCCTCTCCCCTGTTGTTCAGTCCGTCTCACCCTTACCCCCTCCCCTGTTGTTCAGTCTGTCTCACCCTTACCCCCTCCCCAGTTGTTTTCAGTCTGTCTCTCCCTCACCCCCTCCCCTGTTGTTCAGTCCTGTCTCTCTCCCTCACCCCCTCCCCTGTTTGTCAGTCTGTCTCTCCCTCTCCCCCTCCCCTGTTGTTCAGTCTGTCTCTCCCCCCCCTCCCCTGTATTTCAGTCTGTCTCTCCCTCACCCCCTCCCCTGTTGTTCAGTCTGTCTCTCCCTCATCCCCTCCCCTGTTGTTCAGTCTGTCTCTCCCTCATCCCCTCCCCAGTTGTTCAGTCTGTCTCTCCCTCCCCCCCCTTCCCCTGTTGTTGTTCAGTCTGTCTCACCCTCACCCCCTCCCCTGTTGTTCAGTCCGTCTCTCCCCCTCCCCTGTTGTTCAGTCTGTCTCACCCTCTCCCCTGTTGTTTCAGTCTGTCTCTTCCTCACCCCTCCCCTGTGTTCAGTCAGTCTGTCTCTCCCTCTCCCCTGTTGTTCAGTCTGTCTCTCCCCACCCCCTCCCTGTTGTTCAGTCTGTCTCAGTCTGTCTCTCCCTCTCCCCTGTTGTTCAGTCTGTCTCTCCCTCACCCCCTCCCCTGTTGTTCAGTCTGTCTCTCCCTCTCCCCTGTTGTTTAGTCTGTCTCTCCCTCTCCCCCCATCCCTGTAGTTCAGTCTGTCTCTCCCTCATCCCTTCCCCTGTTGTTCAGTCTGTCTCTCTCCCTCATCCCTTCCCCTGTTGTTCAGTCTGTCTCTCACTCTCCCCCTCCCCTGTTGTTCTGTCTGTCTCTCCCTCTCTTCCCTCCCCTGTTGTTCAGTCTGTCTCTCCCTCATCCCCTCCCCTGTTGTTCAATCTGTCTCTCCCTCTCCCCCTCCACTGTTGTTCAGTCTGTCAGCCCCTCTCCCCTGTTGTTCAGTCTGTCTCTCCCTCTCCCCTGTTGTTCAGTCTGTCTCTCCCTCTCCCCTGTTGTTCTGTCTGTCTCTCCTCTCTTCCCCTCCCCTGTTGTTCAGTCTGTCTCTCCTCTTCCCCTCCCCTGTTGTTCAGTCTGTCTCTCCCTCATCCCCCTCCCCTGTTGTTCAGTCTGTCTCTCTCCCTCATCCCCTCCCCAGTTGTTCAGTCTGTCTCTCCCTCATCCCCTCCCCTGTTGTTCAGTCTGTCTCTCCCTCATCCCCTCCCCTGTTGTTCAGTCTGTCTCTCTCTCCTCTCCCCTGTTGTTCAGTCTGTCTCTCTCTCACACCCTCCCCTGTTGTTCAGTCTGTCTCTCCCTCACCCCTCCCCTGTTGTTCAGTCTGTCTCTCCCCCTCTCCCCCCCTCCCCTGTTGTCAGTCAGTCTGTCATCTCCCTCTCCCCTGTGTTTAGTTCTCTCTCCCCCACCCTCTCCCCTGTTGTTCAGTGTCTCTCTCTCCCTCACCTCTCCCCTGTTGTTCAGTCTGTCTCTCCCTCTTCCCTCCCCCTCCCCTGTTGTTCAGTCTGTCTCTCCCTCATCCCCCCCCCTGTTGTTCAGTCTGTCTCTCCCTCATCCCCTCCCCAGTTGTCAGGGTGTCTCTCCCTCATCCCCTCCCCTGTTGTTCAGTCTGTCTCTCCCTCATCCCCTGTTGTTCAGTCTGTCTCTCTCCCTCTCCCCTGTTGTTCAGTCTGTCTCTCTCTCTCTCTCCCTCCCCTGTTGTTCAGTCTGTCTCTCCCTCACCCCCTCCCCTGTTGTTCAGTCTGTCTCTCCCTCATCCCCTGTTGTTCAGTCTGTCTCCCTCTCCCCTGTTGTTCAGTCTGTCTCTCCCTCTCCCCTGTTTGTTCAATCTCTCTCTCCCTCACCCTCTCCCCTGTTGTTCAGTCTGTCTCTCCCTCATCCCTCCCCCTGTTGTTCAGTCTGTCTCACCCTCTTCCCCTCCCCTGTTTGTTCAGTCTGTCTCACCCTCTTCCCCTCCCCTGTTGTTCAGTCTGTCTCTCTCCCCCTCCCCTGTTGTTCAGTCTGTCTCTCTCCCTCATCCCCTGTTGTTCAGTCTGTCTCTCTCCCTCTCCCCTGTTGTTGTTCAGTCTGTCTCTCCCTCATCCCCTGTTGTTTCAGTCTGTCTCTCCCCCTCCCCTGTTGTTCAGTCTGTCTCTTCTCCCTCCCTCCCCTCCCCTGTTGTTTCAGTCTGTCTCTCCCTCACCCCCCTCCCCTGTTGTTCAGTCTGTCTCTCCCTCTCCCCTGTTGTTCAGTCTGTCTCTCCCTCTTTCCCTGTTGTTCAGTCTCTCCCCCCCCCCCCCCACCTTCCCGTCACTTTCTTACTCCCCCTCTCTCATCCTGCCTGTCCCCCCCCCCCCCTTTTCCCCGTCACTGTCTTATTCCCCCTCTCTGTCGTCCTGTCTCTCACACCCCTTCGCTTCATCTCTCTCTCGACTATCATCCCCGTCCTCTCTCCCCCCTCCCCCCCCCCCCCCTCCCCTGTTATCTCTCCCTCTCTCTCTCCTGTCTTCCTCTCTGAGCATACGCATGGTGGGTGTGTGCATGTATTTGTGATTGTGTTCTGTGTGTGCGTGAGCATACAAAGTGCATGCGCGCTGCGCACGTTTTGTGTATATAAAGTGTGTGTACACACAGATACCATGCACAACACATCAGTGTCAACACTGGAATCCTAAAAACCGCGCCACGTGTGACGGCCCATTCCGTGAGAGTTCTACCACAATCTGAAAAAAAAAAGCACTGCAGAATTGACAATGTCACCCGTTTCAGTGATTGCAGCGAGAGAGTGCCCGTTGTAGTGATTGAAACCTCTCGCTACCGAGGCAGCAACCCTTAGAACTAGCGTGTTACATAAACTGTAACAAGAGGGCGGGAAGGACGGGAGACTTTCCGTACCCAACACAAGCGAAAGGGCCACACACAGCAGACGAAAAAATATTCAAGTGAACGACAGAGGGCGACAGACAAGTCTTTTGCCAATCGTCCAAGGCTTTTAGATGAAATAAGTCGCCGCTTCCCAAAAAACGCGTGGATACATTTCAAGCCGTCTGTCGTCCTGTCTCTCCCTGTCCCCTCTGTCTACTACCCCTGTCCCGTCTGTCTCTCTCCCTGTCCCGTCTGTCTGTCTCTCCCTGTCCCCCTATCTCTCTCCCTGCCCCCCTCTGTCTCTCTTCCTGTCCCTTCTGTCTCTCTCTCTGTCCCCTCAGTCTCTCCCTGTCCCGTCTCTCTCTCTCCCCTGTCTGTCCATCTTGGCCCCCCCCCCCAACGTCCCGTATTCACCCCCCCCCTGTCCTATCTCTGTCTCCTGCCCCCACCCCCCACCCCCCTCCTAGTCGTCCCCCCCCCCGTCGTCTCTGTATTATCTCCCCCCCCCCCCCCCCCCCAAGTCGTCCCATCTCTCCCTGCTCAGTGGCTTTGTCTCCCTCTCCCATCCCCTTCGTCTCTCTCTCTGTCACCTCCCGTTTTGTCTCTCCATCTCCCTCCTTCTCCCCCTCCCCTTCGTCTCTCTCTCTGTCCTCCTGTCTTGTCTCTCCATCTCCCTCCTTCTCCCCTCCCCTTCGTCTCTCTCTCTGTCCTCCTGTCTTGTCTCTCCATCTCCCTCCTTCTCCCCTCCCCTCCCCTTCGTCTCCTCTCTCTCTGTCCTCTCTGTCTTGTCTCTCCATCTCCCTCCCTCTCCCTCTCCCCTTCATCTCTCTCTCTCTCTTCTCTCTCTGTCCTCCTGTCTTGTCTCTCCATCTCCCTACCTCTCCCCTCCCCTTCGTCTCTCTCTCTCTCTCTGCCCCCCTGTCTTGTCTCTCCATCTCCCTCCCCTCTCCCCTCCCCTTTGTCTCTCTCTCTCTCTCTCTCTCTCTCTCTCTCTCTCTCTCTCTCTCTCTGTCCTTCTGTCCTGTCACTCAATCTCTCTCCCTCTCCCCTCCCCTTCGTCTCTCTCTGTCCTCCTGTCTTGTCTCTCCATCTCCCTCCCTCTCCCAGTCCCCTGTTTCCCTTCGTCTCTCTCTCTCTCTCTCTGTCCTCCTGTCTTGTCTCTCCATCTCTCCCTCCATCTCCCCTCCCCTTCGTCTCTCACTCTGTCCCCATGTCTTGTTTCTCCATCTCTCCCTCCCTCTCCCACCCCCTTGGTCTCTCTTTCTCTCTGTCCTCCTGTCTTGTCTCTCCATCTCCCTCCCCCCCCCCCCCTCTCCTTCGTCTATCTCTCTGTCCCCTGTCTTTTTTCTCTCCATCTCCCTCCCTCTTCTTCTTCGTCTCTCTCTCTCTGTCCCCTGTGTCCCCTGTCTTGTCTCTCCGTCTCCCTCCCTCTCCTTCGTCTCTCTCTCTCTGTCCCCCCGTCTTGTCTCTCCATTTCTTCGTCCCGCCCTTGTTCTCTCCCTCCAAACCCCTGTCATACTGTTTTCTCTCTCCCTCCCTTCCACCACACGTCCCGTCTGTCTCCACCCCCCCCCCCCCCCCCTCACCCCTCATCCCAAATTCTCTTTCCCACTCCCAGCCCCGTCTGTCTATCCCCCTACCACGTTTGTCTGTCTCCACACCATACCCCCCCCTCCCCGTCGTACCATCTCTCTCTCTCTCTCTCTCTCCTCTCTCTCTCTCTCTCTCTCTCTCTCTCTCTCTCCACACACAAACACACACACAGAACATCCCGTCTCTCTTTCACCACCACCGCCCCCCGTCTCCCTCTCCACACCCCTCTCTCTCCACCACCACCATCCCGTCTGTCTCTCTCCACCACCTCCCCGCCCCCCTCCCCTGCCCCGTCTGTCACTCTCTCCACACCCTCCAGATCCACTCTCTCTCTCCACCCCGTCCCCCTGTATCTCTCTCCTCCACCCCCGTGCCCCCTGTATCTCTCTCTCCTCACCCCGTGCCCCCTGTATCTCTCTCTCCACCCCGTCCCCCCTGTATCTCTCTCCACCCCGTCCCTCTGTATCTCTCTCTCTCTCTCACCACCCCGTCTCTCTCCACTCCCCTCTCTTCCCTCTCTGTATCCCTCCCGTCCCCCCCCCCCCCCCCGTCTCGCCCTCCCTCTCCTCGCAGTCTCTTTCCCCCACTCTCCCCCTCCCCAAGTCGTCAAGTCTGTCTCCCTCCCTCTCCCTTTCGTCCCGTCTCTCTCTCTCCTGTGCTGTCTGTCTCTCTCCGTCTCCCTCTCCTGTCTTTTTCTGAGCATACGCATGGTCGATGTGTGTGTGTGTGTGTGCGCGCGCGCACATAAGGTGCATGCTCGCCGCGCACATTTGAGTATGTTAAATTTGTGTCTGTGGGTTTGTTTGTGTACACACAGATATCCCTGCACAACACATACAGATATCCCTGCACAACACATTTCAGTGTCCACATTAGAATGCTAAAGGCGTAGAAAACCGTGCCAAGTATGACGGCCGTTCCCGCCACAGCTCTACCAAAATGGGGTTGAAATGGAAATTAAAAGCATTCAGTGCAACAAGATAGGCAATGAAAAAAAAAAAAAAAAAAAACAGTATTACAGTAAACACCACTGCAGAACCGACAGTTGGTGCCCATTTCAGTGACTGAAAGAATCGCCAAGCGTGTTTTATATCGAGACTCTTACCAGAGAATGGGGAAACGCGAGACTTGCCGTACCACACAGCGCGGTAGAAAAAGCGGTAGAAAAATAGTGAACGACAGTTGAAAGACTAGAAGGCAAAGTTAAAGAGGGCGACAGAAGAAAAAGGGTAAATCTTAATTCATGTTACAGCCTTGTCGAATGGCAAAAGACTGAAGTCGCCGCCATCCGGAACACGTGGACACAAGCTGTGCGGAAAGAACACCCCCCCCCCCCCCCCTCCCCCCCATTGCGGGATGAAGAAATAAAAGACATTTTTTTTTAAAGAACAAAGGCGGATAAACGATCGGCGCAGGCAGAAAATTGTGGATTACATTCAAGACAGTGAAAAAAAAAAGACTTCTTCTATCTGGCATACGGCGAGAAATCAACTTGTCCCGACTGATGTGCTACTTATCCTACACACACACACACACACACACACACACTGTTGCTCTTCTGTCCATTCCATGCATGGGAAAGTACTCAACGTAGCAAGGTAAAGATTAGTGGATTGTCTCCCATGCAACTCCCACCGCCGCCGCCTTCTGTCTGACCATTTCCCCTGATGGTGGCATCCAGCCAGGATTCCCTCAGTCCACCTCGGTGACGTTGGCCTTCTACAGCGCCGTGGAGACGGATGGTTTTGGAGAAACGGGGTCGTGGCGAGGGACACACGGCCACCACAGACAAGTGTCCGGAGTGTGACCGTTGCCAGGGGAGTGGTTCCTACTCGTCTGCATGCTGCCTCTGTCGTGTCGTGACCATCTTCAGCCTGATGGAGTTCGTCATGCTGTGCTCGCCACGTCACACAGCAGGCCCAGAAAGTGTCTTGAAGCACCTGTGTTCCAACGCCTGATGCACTTGTGTTCCAAGTGAAGCACTAAGTGTGTGTTCCAACACTGAAGCACTTGTGTTCCAACGCCTGGAAGCACTAAGTACTTGTGTTCCAACACCTGAAGCACTTGTGTTCCAGTATCCTGAAGCACTAAGTACTTGTGTTCCAACACTTGAAGCACTTGTGTTCCAACGCCTGAAGCACTAAGTACTTGTGTTCCAACACTTGAAGCACTTGTGTTCCCGCCTGAAGTCTGAAGTACTGTGTTCCACGCCTTGAAGCACTGTGTTACTTGTGCCTGACACACTGAAGCACTTGTGTTCCAGTGTCTGAAGCACTTGTGTGTTCCAACGCCTGAAACACTAAGTACTTGTGTTCCAACGCCTGAAGCACTTGTGTTCCAACGCCTGAAGCACTGAAGCACTAACCTGAAACACTTGTGTTCCAACGCCTGAAGCACTTGTGTTCCAACGCCTGGATTCTTCTCCCCCAGATCGGCTGTAAGCGTCCACCTTTCGCATCTGTACAGAAGAATGAAGAAAGACCAAGGCGTTATGGAGACTGACTATAAATGAATAAATTAATGAAAAAAAAAAAAAAGTGTAATAAAGAGAGAGAAAAAAAAACGAAAAGGAGTAAAAATCGAAAGGGGTAAAAACAACGTAATTTTCAATAAATGATCACAAAAACAATAAGTGTTACATAGCGCTATCAAAAAAGCGCGAAAAGCAAGCTCCATGCGCTTGATACTCAATGTCATAACGATATAAAAAAAACAAATAGCAGACATATCGTAAACAAGCGTAAGCAGCACAGTGTTGTGTTTCAGCGACAGTAGAGATATGAATCAATAACAAGTTCTTCCAAAAGGCTTCTTCAGATTCCTGAATGTACTGGCTCTTCTTGTAAGACTTCCACACAAAACAGAACAATGTTAACAGAGAGAGAGAGAGAGAGAGAGAGAGAGAGAGAGCACAGTGTTGAACACCACCTACTTATAATGATGATAATAATTATTGTCATTTATGGCGCTCAATCTTACTAAGCATTTACAAATACAGAAAAGATTTATATAAAAAAAAAAAAAAACCAGTAAGAAGACAAATATTGCAGTAAGTACCATGCACCTACAAACGAGAGTGCATATTGAGACACACTCTTGCACGCACGCGCGCGCGCACACACACACACACACACACACACACACGCACACACACACACACACACAAACACACGATCTTGTAACAATGCACACAACAGCATGCGCGCGCAAACACACACACACACACACACACACACACACACACACACTACATATATATATATATATATATGGAAGAAGTTATTCCCGTAAGATGCAAGAAGTTGGCGGAAAAAAGGAAAGTGGCCTCGACGTGTCAACAGGAAAAAGTCATTTTCAAAATGGGACAATTCATCCAAACAAATGCACTTCATTTTGAACACTGACATACGCGTATCTTCCTTCCCCCGCCACCCGCCACCCTTCCCCTCCAGCCAGCCCCCTTTTCCCCCCCTCCCCAAACGCACTTTCCCACAGACGAAAACTCCGTCAACTGATAGCTCGCAGAGCAAATGGTTGGCTGCCGAAAACTTTCCAAGGAGTAGGCCTATTGTTTTGTGCAATTTTTTTTTTTTTCAAACAGACACCAAATTTGATAGTATTGTTCTCTCTCTCTGTCTGTCTCTCTCTGTTATTTAATCTATGAGCTTTGAAGGGGGTCAATTCACTAAAAAATTCTTTTGTCTGTTTTATATATCGTGTATCCAACATGCCTCAGTTCTGTGTTTTTTTTTTTTTTTTTTTTTAAATTCTGGCTCGTTTGTCATGTCACGTGTCTGTGTCCAGTCTTTTATCTCGCACGGCGCGAGCTCAACCTTTCAGAAACAAAACGAAAACTGCAAAGAAAAGAAGACAACCCCCGCGTCCCTGACAAATAATCATGATCATTTTAAAGGACGGGACGACGGCCCTGTATTTCGTGCCCGCGCTGCACGATAGGCAGGAAATGGGGAAAAACAGCCAACATGGCGTCGTGTAGGCTGCACCACGGAGTTAATTCCCTTTGATCATGTCCATCCGCCTTCTGATCTGTGGCAAATGTGTCTCTCTCTCTCCCCCCCCCCCCCCCCCCCCCCCCCCCACACACACACACACACACGCACAACACACACGATCGCATACACACCACACCGGTACCACACAAACAAGCGCGCGCACACACACATACGATCACGTACAAACACACACAGATCGGTACCACACACACACACACAAGCGCGCAGACACACCATACGCATGCACACACACGCGTTCGCACGCGCACCCGCATACACACACACCACGCACGCAAGCGTGCATCATAAGCACACGCACACACACACATGCAAGCGCGCAAACGCATGCACACAAGTACATGCGCGCGCGCGCACGCACACACACACACACACACACACGCACACACACACTGTTATGCAAATCCCATGCAGTTCACTGTCATGTATCGTATCTGTATGCGATATACAGCTCACTGTCATGTGCCGTATCTGTCTGCGATATTCAGTTCACTGTCATGTGCCGTATCTGTCTGCGATATACAGTTCACTGTCATGTGCCGTACCTGTCTGCGATATACAGTTCACTGTCATGTGCCGTATCTGTCTGCGATATTCAGTTCAGGACCCAAGAGAGGAAAGGAGCGGAATCAACATGGTGGTGGTGGGGAGGGGGGGGGGGGGGGGGGGTGGACGTAAAAGGCGAAGAAAGGGACAGGAGACAGAAAGATGCACAGAAGAAGAAAATGGGGGGGGGGGGGGGGGGGGGGGTGTTCCACAATGTGCAACTTGCTCCTTTTACAAATAAACTGATAGGAGGAGGGGAGGGGAGGGGAGTGAGAGGACACGCGCCACGGGGGATGTTAGCCGAACATGAAGCGACCCTAACACGATGTTTTCTACATGGCTGAACTGTCGGGGAAGTCTAGGAGTGGTCTCTCCCCCAGGGAAAGGACCCGCGTGTCTATCTGAAGGAGGGAGGGAGGGCAGGGGGATAGGAGAGGAGGAGGAGGAGGAGGAGCTGGGTAGAGGGAATAAGGAGGCGTTGTGGGGGGGGGGGTGGGGGGGGGCTAAATTTTCACTCACCTCTTTCCATATGGTTTCATTAAAAGCATACAAAGGGAGACAAGCATGCATGACAACATAAGGTTTCATTCAAGGGAGACAAAGGGGAGACAAGCATGCATGACAGTATGTGGTTTCATTAAAGGCATATAAGGGAGACAAGCATGCATGCTCTTCCTCTCGACAAGCAGGTAGGAAAGTTGCGGCCTCTTTTTCATGCTGACTGCCCGTGTTTACTACTAGAGCGAGTTCGATTGGTTTTCAAGAAAGCCGAAGCCGCAATGAAGTATGGGAAGTATTGGAACTGAATGTGCAAAGACACTGACGACTTGTTCGACTTTTTCGCAACCTTATTACGTATACTGGTCTATGCTGATCATTTTGGCATACCGACGTCGCCTTTGTAATGACACCGCGGAAGCAGTTCTTTTCTGCCAGTCTTGTTCGTCGTGTGAAGGTAAAAGCCCACAGCCTTGCTTGAATCACAACTCTCAGTTGTCGCCACCGTAAACGCCACCATATTGTCATAAAGATGTCGCCGCATGCCAGGAGTCGGTACTTTAAACAGAAACGTGAAAGGTCTCTGGGTAGTTAGATGACATGGGAAGCACATGTTTGAATGTCTCCTTTATGCCTATGTTCTGTTATCTACTTTTAGTCTCATCCCATATTTGACATTCCTGTGTACGCCTTAATGTGACAACGTCACGAAACTATAGCATACACTTTCATTACCACCGTTTCGAAAGCAGTTATGTCTGCTTTCTGCCCCGTCACATCTACACTTAACTCATACCGATTCTATCCGTCAAATACCTTGAGACCGCATTTGCAAATGCAGCCGACAGTTTTATAACCAAGAGCAGTTTTGAAGGTTCTTACTATCCTGGTTCCTGGTGACACCCCACAAGAACAGAATCACCTGTTCCCTGCAAAGTTGTTATCTTTCTTGGTGCCAGACGTCAAGTTCCTGGGGTCATTTCCATAAAATCCACTCTGACAGACACTGACTGTCCAGGGTTCGAGTTTTCGGCATGGAAGTCTTTTAATCACGATTTCAGTGTCGTGACTGACTACGACTGTTTGAAAGTGTCAAAACAGCATGACCGATTCATGCATAAGTTTAAGTGTCAATCCAAGTGTCAATCTCTGGAAAGACTGTTCAAGCAAAGTAGACCCATCCGGGTAAAGGAAGCGAAGAAAACAGGCCTGAAAAGCAGCATAAAGAAAACTGAAGTTATAGTTTAAGTAATGAAAAAAACAAGACCCAGCTGAAAGACAACAACACGAAATAAGTGGAGAAACGTGTCTCCCTGGGCAGTCTCCATTCAGTTGAAACAGGAGAGAACACCAAATAGGTGGCCAATGTCGTCAGCAAAGACGGTGGAGCCGAACAGCAGCATCATCAACAAAGCGAGGCACGCTTGTAACACCCTGCGACCCATATGGGCTTCCGCGACCCTTTCGCTCCAGACTAAGAGCAGAATTTTCAAGTCAAATGTTGCATCTGTTCTGTTATGTGGTCCAGATACTTGAAGAACGACAAATTTTAACACTCGAAATCTTTAGGTTTTTATCATCAAGTACCTCGTCTTTCAGCTGAATGGGGTCTTGTTTTGTGTTACTGAAAATAGATGTGGGTGTTGTCAGTTTGACCCTGAAACAAAAAACAGCAGTAATCAGTGGGGGGGGGGGGGGGGGGGGGGGGGGGGGGGGTTCCAGGTGACCCCTGACGTTACATTTAAAAGCTGAGCCCGCGGGTGATGGCTTCATCATCCTCAGAGCACGGCACGACATGTTGCTCCTCTGTCCCCTAAAGAACACACGAGACCTGAAAGGTCTGCCACTGTTTGATCACCGTCTGATGCTTCAATGCAGTCTTCGTGTCCAAGTCGACTCAACGAGGGCTCCACTGCTAATGGAAATAATCACACGATTCTGTGGCCCTTTGTGCTCTGCACTCACGGTGATTTGAGGAAAGCAAAAAACAAACAAACAAAAATGTCATCCTAAAAAGCAAAGAGGAAAGGGGTCACATTATGAACTGGTAGTAAACAACTACGGCAGTCTGTACAGACCACAAATAACTGTACATGTATCATCGGCAGTCTGTACACACCACATTTAACTGCAGTCTGTACACACCACAGATAACTGCAGTCTGTACACACCACATATAACTGCACAGATGTCATCGGCAGTCTGTACACACCACAAATAACTCTACAGGTATCATCGGCAGTCTGTACACACCACATATAACTGCACAGATACCATCCGCAGTCTGTACACACCACATATAACTGTACAGGTATCAACGGCAGTCTGTACACACCACATATAACTGGACAGGTATCATCTGCAGTCTGTACACCACATATAACTGCAGTCTGTACACACCACATATAACTGCAGTCTGTACACACCACATATAACTGCAGTCTGTACACACCACACATAACTGCAGTCTGTACACACCACATATATACTGGACAGGTATCATCGGCAGCCTGTACACACCACATATAACTTCAGTCTGTACACACCACATGTAACTGCAGTCGGTACACACACACATATAACTGCAGTCTGTACACACCACATTTAACTGCAGTCTGTACACACCAAATATAACTGGACAGGTATTATCGGCAGTCTGTACACAACACATATAACTGCAGTCTGTACACACCATATATAACTGCAGTCTGTACACACCACGTATAACTGCAGTCTGTGCACACCACATATAACTGCAGCCTGTACACACCACATAACTGCAGTCTGTGCACACCACATGTAAATGCAGTCTGTACACACCACATATAACTGTACAGATATCATCGAGGTTCACAAGAAACAGCTGAGCTGAGAACGCCAGGTCTTCTGTTTAATTGACCACTCTCATTGCAAAAACACACACACACACACACACACACACACACACACACACACACGGCATGAATTTTTCAAGCATTGAAATGTGACCAAAGATCGTAGGAAGATCATGTGGCTTGACAGGCACTATGGTCCTAGTGTTCAGGTCGCAACAAAGAAGCTGGCACGCCGTACATTGAGGGCGGGTGGGTGGGTGGGTCGGGTGCAGGTGTAAGTTTCCTGGGGACGGACAGGAGGACGAACCACAAAAGCAGAGAAAAGGAACATAGCTGTACTACTACTATTGCTACTGCCACTATTACTATACTACTACAGCTATTACCACAACTTCTCCGACGACGATTACAACTGATACTAAGGTGTTCACCATAGTTTGTGTTCTATGGCTCCGGGACGTCAACGAGACACACCCAGCTGTTGCCATGAAAGCGGGGATTCGAAGCCGGTGGCGTTAGAGTGCCAGAAACAAATCGACTCATCATCATCATTCGCTTGATTCAGACCCGAACACTTGGGTTTCTCGTTGCTAGTGGCACGTTTCACGCGACATTAATTTACCAACTGATGTGAGCATAGACTGCGTCATCATTGTCGGTCGCTTCGCTTTGGGGTACCAGATCATTGCCGAAAGTACAAGAAGCTCCCAGAAACCGTTTCTTGAATGTTTCCAGCAGTTTGTCTGGCTGTCACACATCATGGTTCCTGTTCCTTCCACAGAGTTCCACGCCTTTTGACTGGCTATACTACGACAGGATTCTTGCACATATCGGACAATTCCATTTTCAGTGGTTGGCTGTGCTGCGTGAAGTTTCTCGAATTTTCAGTTTAATGCACTACAAATAAAAAAAAAAAAAAAAGAATTGGGATAAGTATTAAGCACGCGACACAAATGCAGTTAGACGCGGTTTGAGAGATTTGGCTAGAGAGCAAAGAACCCGTCTCTGTCTTTGTAGACAGTTCGGCTGGTCATGTGGGAGACTGACGCTTTCTGTGAATCGCCTTATGGAAAGAAAGCTCTTGAACATTTTACTAGAGTCGGCCTTCTCTCTGTCTGGGTTGTCGACTCAAGGAGAGATTAGCACCCAGCTCTTGACAACTCACCTCCCTCAGAGGAGTTACACGTCGGCTGAAAAGTCAAAGAACTGGAGCTATAATGAGTCTGTGTCGCCACGCAGAGCCACCGACAGATGTGCAGAGACCGGCAGATCGGAGCGGAAAACAACATTGTCATCGTCGTCGTCGGTCTCATCACGGTTGCGGTCCTTTCAGAACAAAAAGGAAAGCCCCGGGCTGATAACGATGTCGTCATATCCGGAACTCAATCCCTGGCCCGTCAGCGCGCCATCTGCCGGTTGATCTAGAGCGAGATCATCCGGAAATGACCACGACCGGTCCAGGGGAGACAACCCTAACAAGGGAGATTACTTTCATTACAGGGCGGTGTTTTCCTGAGGTGTGTGTGTGTGTGCGTGTGTGTGTGTGTGTGTGTGAAGGGGAGAAGGGAAGGGGCGCAACTAACGTACATTACTTACACAAATGGCTGTCTAGGACACCGCAGATTCCCACCAGCCAACTTTCGCTCGAGTGCCGATTTCCATCCAAAGGGGCGTTACTCTCCAGACTGATCTTCTAGCCTCTGTTCAATGTGTGTGTGTGTGTGTGTGTGTGTGTGTGTGTGCGCGCGCGCGCGCGCGCGTGCGTGCGTGCGTGCGTGTGTGTGTGTGCATGCGTGCGTGCATGCGCGCGCGCGCGCGCGTGGGGCGTGGGGGGGGGGGGGGGGGGGTCGGCAGGGGGGGGGGGGGGGGAGGGGGGAGGGGGGGCGGACGTACAGAAAAGTAGACTTTTCATCATCCAGAATCATGAAACTTTGAAGAAGTTCACGAGCAGTTACATAACAACAAAAGCGTTGGCTCCTCAGTTTTTCAGTCTACGGAGACTAATCAAACTTCAGCACTAAAACAAACAAAAGGCAAAACAGATTTTTGAAAAAAAAAATTTAAATACGAGGAAAAGAAGAAAAAGACTGAACCTCTTACTGAACCAAAATGTAAAACCTGTTATCAAAACAGACTTCTCTTCAGAACCGCACCTTTCCTACGCCAAGAACCCTAATACCCCCGGTGGCAATTTAGATAACAGCAGCGGCGGAAACGGCAGGTTTACTTCAAAAGCTGAAAGAGAGAGGAGGAGGAGGGAGGAGAGGGGGATGATTCCTTCTTGTTGATCTGGGTGCGGTTTTGGGTCAGTACAGATCAAGAAGCCACGAGAATGTGCAGCTTATTTTTCCTGTTGTTTTGTTAGTGGTAGTGGTGGAGCAGTGGTGATTTTTTTTTCCTTCACTCCTTTGCCGGAACCATAGCCGCAACCGCTAAGCGAGTGGCGAGTGTGCGTTGATCTCTCTCTCTCTCTCTCTCTCTCTCTCTCTCTCTCTCTCTCTCTCTCTCTCTTTAGGCATCGGGGGAAAACGCGTGGTTGTTACGACGAAGAATGAGAAGTCCTGTTTTTCAACACTCTGGAGGACGCAGGATGCTTATTCAACCGTGGACGTCGACAAGAAATAGTGCTGATCTCTCGTCGAATCGACCCAGATAGAAAAAAAAGTCGGCTCTGCTCACGAGTTCAAAAACCTTTACGTCCGGCAGAATAACCTTTACCTGACTCTTGCAATGGTTCTCAAACGCTACTAATACATCTCTCTCTCTCTCTCTCATTTGTGGTTTTATTCTTATCTAGATGGCATTCTTCAAACACACCAACCTTGACTGCTCATAGTTCAGGAAATCCACAGTCCGCGATCCGAGGAACCCGAGGCCGCACTGCCAGTCATCACGGGATATCTCAGAACACACGAGAATCATGACGTAGTTTAGCCAAGTCAGAATGCACGGGACTTTCTAGAAGATTCGGAAATCACGTCGTGCCTCAGCCAATGAAAAGGCTCGGAATACGACAGAAACAATGTGTCTGCAAGCTTCTTGCACTTTCGACACTATTCTTCAACACTAAAAGAGATGTCCGGGATTATGACATAGCCACTTGGTAACCTTGTGTCGACGTGAAACTTAGCAACTAAGGGGAAACTCCAACTGTGTAGCCGAATCGGAGGCAAAAGAAAAACAACAACTGTATGCAAAGTCAGTCTGGCTGCCATTGTTCACTTCCGTGATTTCTTCTGGCGCACGCAAACAGGTTTGAGATGTCAAGGATGTCTGTAATCTCTTCTGAGGACTCTCTGCTACCACGCTGTCCACGATTTTTCTTTCTACTGTTAATGACGTCTTTAATTTCATTTAAACTAACTAACTTGCTTACTTAATCACTTATCTACTGCATATTTACTTACTTACCTACTTACTTACTTAAGTACACTTACCTGCTTACTCACTTTGTTGCCTGCTTATCGCCTGAACTAACGAAAGGGTACACCAACTAAGGTCATCACATTGCAACACAATCATAATGTCAATAACTGAGGTAAAAAAAAAAAAAAGATGTTATTAGAATCTACAGCACCGAAAGCAATCAACACAAAGCACAGATCTCTCTCTCTCTCTCTCTCTCTCTCTCCCTCTCTCTCTCTCTCTCTCTCTCTCTCTCATCCTGTTGTGTGTGTGTGTGTGTTGTGTGTGTGTGTGTGTGTGTGTGTATGTGTGTGTGTGTGTGTGTGTGTGTGTGTGTGTGTGTGTGTGTGTGTGTGTGTGTGTGAGTGCGTGTGCGCGCGCGCGCGTGTGTGTGTGTTGCTGTTGACGTTGCTGAGCATCCTAGTCACACGACTGCCAACATCAATGCTGACAGAAAGAAAGATACACGTTATCCGAAGTCAGTTGGAGAGAGACTGTCGTTATCCGACACCCGGGTGGTTAAGATACTGGACTTACCCTACATCCCCCCCCCCCCCCGCCCCCAAACATCCCCCATCTTCCCCACCCCCACCCCCACCGCCCAATGCCTCCGTCAGAATGAACTGGACAAATACTTCAAAGATTCAACACAGAGTATAGTTACGTTTACCTCACAACTTTTTCATCTCGCCTGAACGTTTGAGGCGCGCTAACTTTGAACAATTAATGTAGAGGTAACCCTCACGCGCTGCCAAGTCCCAGAGAGAATGAAAAAGCTGTTGACGAACATCGCATTAAAATCACAAACAAACCCTCTTTTGTACGTCGAGAAAGTGCTGCTGGGTTTTCTTGTTATGCCGTTGCAAAATACAACTGAACGGCTCGTTACAGTGACGGCTGACCAAAGCTTTCCTCACTACACCTAGCACCTGTTTCATTACCCCATATTCATCCCCCTCCCCCCGCCCCGAAACCCCCAACCCCCATGTGTCGTTTATGTACATTTCCAATGCAACGTTGTTTTTGTTTTTTTTCTTAAACTCGGGGCACCGTTAAAAGGTGTCCGTTTTATTTTGGACAGGATTTATTTAAATTTGGGATACGATTAGTTCTATTTGGGACACGATTTCTTAAAATTTTAGGACACGATTAGTTCTATTTGGCACATGATTTTGTTTGTATTTGGAACACGATCAGTTCTATTTGGGACATGATTCGTTTCATTCCGTACATGATTTGTTTAAGGTGAGAAGCATACGAATGTCGAAAAGTGAAAACCTCTCAACTCCATAAAGAAAAGTGAACAACAATGGCAAGGAGGTCAAATGAGCGCTAATTAAGCGATCGTGGATGATCTCCATACTGAAAGTTTACAAAGCTCTCATTTCCTGTCATTATATGCTTCAATCACACGCAGTTTGAAACAGTTTTGCCTCAGAAACCGGCGCTTTCACCTCTTCCTCGTCAGGAGACTTGACGGCTGATTAAACTACAAAGAAGAAGAAGATGAAATAAAGTAAAATACTCCAAAAGCCTTCACAGGCTGGTCAGTTTTTGAAAGCACACCGATCGACCGATCAGGTGAATTTCCGAACTGGTAAACACTCTGTGTGGTGTGTGTGTGTGTGTGTGTGGGGGGGGGGGGGGGGGGGGGGGGGGGGGGGGGGGCGGAGTGCGTGATGTATGTGTGTGTATGTGTGTGTGTATGTGTGTGTGTGTGTGGTGTGTGTGTGTATGTGTGTGTGTGTGTGTGTGTGTGTGTGTGTGTGTGTGTGTGTGTGACTGTGTGGTGTGTGGGTGCGTGTGTGTCTGTGTGTGCGTGAGTGTGTGTGTGTGTGTGTGTGTGTGTGTGTGTGTGTGTGTGTGTGTGTGTGTGCGCGCGCGCGCGCGCGCTTGTGTGTATGTGTGTGTGTGTGTGTGTGTGCGTGCGCGCGTGTGCGCACGTGCTGCGGCGCGCGCGCGCGCGTGTGCGCGTGTGTGTGTGTGTGTTGTGTGTGTGTGTGTGTGTGTGTGTGTGTGTGTGTGTGTGTGTGTGTGCGCGCGCGTGCGTGTCTGTGTGTGTGAGTGTGTGTACGTGCGTGCGTGTATGTGTGTGTGTGCGCGCGCGCGCGCGCTCGTGTGTGTGTGTGTGTGAGTGTGTGTGCGTGCGTGCATGCGCGCGCGCACGCGCACGCGTGTGTGTGTGTATGTGTATGTGTGTGTGTGTGTGTGTGTGTGTGCGCGTGCGCGCGTGTGTGCGTATGTGTGTGTGTGTGTGTGTGTGTGTGTGTGTGTGTGTGTGTGTGTGTGTGTGTGTGCGGGCGCGCGCGTATGTGTGTACGTGTGTGTGTGTGTGTGTGTGTGTGTGTGTGTGTGTGTGTGTGTGTGTGTGTGTGTGTTGCTACACACGCAGATGGAAATCGCGCCTCACCAAAGTGACAGGGAATGGGCTTGAACCACTGGACGCCCCTCTCTCCAGGGAGTAAATCGCCCACAGGGCCATGGGGAGACATTCTACACGTCAATTTCCCCAGCTCTATCTGCCAGTCACCGGGAAGCTAACACAATTGGAAGGCACACGCAGGTCGAGATACAGGTTTATATTTGTGAATAACAGTGTCAGGAATGAACACAAAAAGAAAGAAACAAGACAAAGAAAAAAAAACCCAAAACAAACAAACAAGACGAAGCTTGAACAAATTTAGTGTCTAATTCAGCCTTGTTACCGTCGAAACTCCCACTTCATCTTTCCTAAGAACAAGACTCGCTGCCCCCCCCCCCCCCCCCTCCCCCCCCATTCACCCCCCCCCCCCCCCCTCCACCTACCCCCTCCTGTCAGCCCCTCCCCTTTCATTGTTCCCCTCCGCCCGGCCTTCCCCCTCGTCCATCCTGCACTGCTCACTCGTTCTTTCCGTGTCCCATCCCCCCCCCCCTCCCCTTCCCCAGTTCTCCGTCAATCCTGCTCCCATCCCCACGTCCCCCTTCCCCCATATACCCTCTCCCGTATGCCTCCTTCATCCTACCCTGTTCCCTTTCCCGCTTACACGATGAACCTACTCTCTTCGTCTTAGACACGCTTCCAATCACTAGACGAAGGGGGGGGGGGGGGGGGGGGGGAGGAAGCTGGATCCCGGGATTCAATCAGGAACGTGTAGAGCTTCACTCCAACATTCTCTACACTGAACTATTTCAACAAGTATGTCGCCAGTCCCCAAATATCTACGGCGTTTTGAATCTATGCTAACGCTAGCTGCGGCGGGGCCTGTTTTTGACTCGCTTCGAATGCCCACGACGGTTCGCTTCGCCATTTGGTCGCATGAAAATAACCGACTAACGCGACGTTCGATCACACGGGGTTATTCGCTCTTGAAGCGCCCAGCATGCGGACAAGTCGCTATGCCAAATTAGGAAAAGCTGAGATAAAAGCCGTGGATTTGTAGATACAACATCACAGACACACTGCGCTGGACACAGATGCATAGACAGACAAGAGACAGGACGCGCTCTGTGTATACAATATGTGTTGTCTTGAAGAACTGCAATCATAAGGGAAACGACTTTCTGAATTATACATAGCCTTCATTTCTGTCCACATGAAGCAAAAATAGCAGCATCCTCTGACGGGCAGCAAGGCTTGTTGGCGTTTTTTTTTTTTTTTTTATTTTTTTTTTAATGCAGCACTAGTTGTCTCCTCCACAGGAAGTCGTGGACAAATGCTGAGCTGTGGTACAGCTCTTCCCCCTGTCCACTCAGCCATGGTGTCTGTCCACCTCTTTCTCTGTCCACTCAGCTATGATGTCTGTCCACCTTTGTCTCTGTCCACTCAGCCATTGTGTCTGTCCACCTCTTTCTATGTCCACTCAGCCATGGTGTCTGTCCACCTCTTTCTATGTCCACTCAGCCATGGTGTCTGTCCACCTCTTTCTATGTCCACTCAGCCATGGTGTCTGTCCACCTCTTTCTATGTCCACTCAGCCATGGTGTCTGTCCACCTCATTCTCTGTCCACTCAGCCATGGTGTCTGTCCACCTCTTTCTCTGTCCAC
>JADBJO010002451.1:157500-172500 GCA_016801955.1 Conus betulinus
CTCTTTGGTGGCGCAGAGGTTGGGGGCAGCAAGAAAAAAAAAAGTTTTAGGTTAAAGGTTCAATACATGGGTGTTTCACCCAGATACATTGTCGCGTGACGTAAACTTTATTTCAAGCCGGATTCAAACTCGAAACGGCAGACGGCGAACTTTATGCCCTAACACCTAACCACCCAGGTATCCAACATGTCTTTGTATTCTTCTTTCTTATGCTAATGGATGAGGATGATGACGCTGAAGATGATACCAAGGGGTTACACTCTGGTCCAAGAATACATGACAGGGCTATACTCGACGCCTTGTTTTATAATATTTCCTCGCGTCAACCAGGCCCGAGAGAAACAGACACCTGCAAGCGTTGGTCCGGTAACTTAAGCAACACTCTCAGAAGACGCTTCCATTGAGCAATTGAAACTCGACACTGATGCCCCGGTCTTCCTGACTGAGCCCATAGAAGATTCAACTCAGGGAGGAAAAAAAACAATCACACCACTATGATATGCCTCTGATGGAAAATGAACCGACTTCCCAGCCGGAAATCGAGAGTGGGAGACGCGTTGTAGAGCTCAGAGGAACATTCCTTAGAAACCGCCTTCAAAGGTAAGTCGCACATAGTGTGTGTCACGGGAGATATGCTGTGGACATCGGAAAACCGATCAAGCAACGCTGGGAGACCTTGTGGATAGGGCCACCTGGTATCAACGTACTGATGCAAACGATGCAATAACCTTCTCTGGCCACCTGCCTTACCACCGGTACCGAATTTTTAACGAATGAACCATTCCCACGTGATTGAGACAGCGTCGATTTCGGTTCCGTTCAGAACATATCCACAGTCAACACACGTGACGGAATGATCCCCGTTGTTCAACGGTCCGTTTTTGTCTTGATTTTTTTCACCCTGATCGTGCTCACAACGAAATGAATCCAACCAACCCCATCACCTAACACCATGAAAGAGAAAAGAAGTGACCAACTCGCCATCTGCTCCCAGTCATCAGATGAATACGTGAGACATACACGTGATCTGTATTTCCATCGCGACCGTTTTGCGCCGGAGAACGGTATTGATCGTGGGTGTCACTTGAATCCCTGTTTGGCTTTGTTTCAAAGATCGGTGGCTCGAAGGAGGCTGCAGAAGGAGAAGAAGAGAGTGGGGAGGCAAGGGAGAGGAAGGGAGGGGAATTCTGAAGATCTAATGGCTGGGATGGACTGGACAGATTTTCGGATGGCACCTGTCTGATCCCAAGGTGAAAGCATCTAAGCGTTTCTTGTCACACCCTTCACCCGACTCTACGTTCTGTCCCAGTTCTTTAGCCACAGTTCTTACAGCAAGTTTTTACCTTTCTTTTTTTTTTTCTTTTTTTGCTCTCTCTCTCTCTCTCTCTCTCTCTCTCTCTCTCTCTCTCTCTCTCTCTCTCAATCTCCTCCTCCTCCTCCTCACCTCCTCCATCTTCTTCTTTTACAATATTCTTGTTCTCTCTCTCTCTCTCTCTCTCTCTCTCTCTCTCTCTCTCTCTCTCTCTCTCTCTCTCCCCTTCCTCAGTTGCTCCTCCTCCTCCTCTTTCCTTCTTCTTCTTCTTCTCTTTTCCTTCGTCTTTTTCTTCTTTTTCTTCTTCTTCTTCTTCTCCCCCTCCTCCTCTCTTTTACATTTTTTCTCTTTTTGTTTTTTGTTAAGAGCCGAGCACCACACAACCTGTTGGGGGAGTTTAAGGCCACGAAATGCTCACGGGCACGGCTGTTCAGGTAAAAATTGATCAAGTGCACATAGTTTTGGTCAAATATCGACGAATCTAGTCAGTCTTGAAGAGAAATGTGAAAATAATGACCACTGGCAAGGAAGTGCTGCCTCCACCAGTCTCTCTTTGTTTGCTTGTTTGTCTGTCTGTCTGTCTGTCTGTCTGCCAACAAGCTTACACCAAAAAATAACAAACCTCTTCCCACCAAACTTGGTGGACGCACACAATGTGACCCAATGACGATCCCATTTCTTTGAGACGATCCCATTTCTATGAGCCGATCCCGTTTCTTTGAGACAATCCCATTTCTTTAGGACGATCCTATTTCTTTAGGACGATCCCATTTCTTTGGGACGATCCTATTTCTTTGAGAAGGTCGCATTTTGAGGGACGATACCATTTCTTTAGGATGATCCCATTCCTTTGGGACGATCCCATTTCTTTTGGACGATCGCGTTTCCTTGGAACAATCCCATTTCCTTAGGACGATCCAATTTCTTCGGAACGATCCCATTTCTATAGGACGATTCCATTTATTTGGGACGATCCCAGTTCTTTGGGACGATCCCATTTCTTTGGGATGATCCCATTTCTTTGAGACGATCGCGTTTCACTGGGACTGTCATATTTCTTTGGGACGTCATAATCACAGACGCGGGAAAATGTGAGAAGTGGGGCGGGACGGAACCTAAGACAGAACCAGAGGCAGAAGAAAAAACGAGAATGAAAGCAAGAATGAAAAAATAAAACCGAACCAAAACGAACAGAGACAGACAGACTGAGAGACAGACAGACTGACAGACAGATTCAGATTCAGATAATTTGATCATTTAAGGTCAAAGCCCCATCTGAAAAGGGCGATAACAATATTACAGGAAAATTATTATAAAGAAGCAGAAGCACGAGACCTTACGATTATGAAAGCAATGTTTTTCTCTTAGCTGGAAAGCTTTATACACACACACACACACACACACACACACACAAAAGGAAATAGCGTGGTAGATTATTTCAACTGTCAATTTTACTTCCTACTGTTGGCAATGATAGACCTAATATGAAAACAAATGCGCATGCTGGCAGTGCTCCCTTACGTAAGAACACACGTCAAACAGAAATGACACAAAAGTTAAAACCATGACGTCATTTATTTGGGATGACGAATCTGCAGTAAAGCTGAACATTGCTTTAAATAACCCTATCGTCAAGAGTCGTATAGATGAAATAGAGAGAAACGCATGGAGAAGAGACACAAGATCATGATACGGAGACCTCGGTCTTCATTGACAACATGGTTAATGATCTGACCCAAACAATAAAAGACGCAGCATCCCTATCACTCAAAGAAAGACAAATGCGCAAAAGAAAGAGAAAAAATCCCAAACACAAAAAATGGTTTGATGAAAAATGTTTTTTCTTCTAAGGAAAGAAGTAAGATCACTTTTAAATGCACTGAACAGACACCCTTTCAATCGATACCTACAGGCAAAGTACTTTTCAACTGTGAAGGCATACAAAAAGTATTTTAAGAAAGACAAAAAATATATATACAGAGACAAACTTGTTAGAGAACTAAATGAAGCCTTTGAAAAGGATCCAAATCAAGTATGGAGAACACTAAACGAATTAACGAACATGCAAAAGACGAATCAAAATAAAAGGAAGGAAATTCATGAAGACAAATGGATATCTCACTTAGAAAAATTAATTAGCAGGAATATTGAAATAACAGAACAGAGAAAAAAACTGATTGAGCAAAATTATCTGAAGCAAAAAATGTTATATATAATCAAACGTTGATGAACCAATTAGTATATCAGAAATCCATAAGACATTTCGAAATTTAAAAAAAATAAAAAAGCCACGGGAAAGGACGGAATCTCGAATGAAATAATCAAAGCCAGTTTGCCTAACATAAATTATACCTCTTAAGAATATATTTAACTGGGTACTAAGATATGGCCAGTATCCCACTCTGTGGAAACATGGCATTTGTGTGCCCATTTACAAAAGCGGCGATCCTACAAATCCTAACAATTATCGTGGAATTACTTTAAATTGCTGCCTGAGTAATGCTTTCTGTCAAATATTAAACAATAGGATAACAAATTACATAGAAAGCAGAGATTTATTTATAAAAGAACAGGCAGGATTTCGAAAATCCTACAGAACAACAGACCAGATATTCATTTTAAAAAAGATCATTGACAGTGAAATAAGAAAAAAGAATGGAATGGCAGACTATACTGTTGTTTTGTAGACTTTAGAAAGGCATTGATAGCATATGGCATGACGCTTTACTTCTGAAACTATACAATATAGGTATCAATGGCTATTGTTATCGGGTTATAAAAGATATGTATACAAACGCGATGGTTTGTGGAAAGTCAAATAATGGATTTACAAGATCAGTCCCGGTCAAACAAGGACTTCTTCAAGGCAGTTCGCTTAGTCCAACGCTGTTTAATATCTTTATAAATGATATTTCAAACTATATTGATAACAATGATTCTCCTGTTATAAACAAGTGAAAAAGAAACACGAATATCGTGTTTATTATATGCTGACGACATAGTTATGTTGTCAAACACAAAATTGGGATTACAAACAAAACTTAATCAACTTCATAATTATTGTACAGAATGGGGCATGAAACTAAGTAAAGATAAAACAAAAGTTGTCATATTCACTAAAACTGACTCAAAATTTTCAACCGCATTTACATGTGGAGATGATCCTCTGGAGACAGTAAATGAATACAAGTATTTAGGAATAATTCTTCATAAAGTGGAGAATTACATAAAGCACAAGATCATCTAGCAAAACAAGGTAACAAAGCTGTACATTCCTTACTACGTAAAGTAAAGGGAGAACATGTCAATGTATCATCAACAGCAAAACTCTTTGATGCTTTTGATTTCACCAGTTATGCTTTATGGCGCAGAAGTTTGGTTTCCATTTACAGAAAAGAGATAGCACATGTTGAAAAGCAGTCTGCAATGTTCGACATTTATCACAAATACCTATTATCCAATAATCCGATCGAGAACGTACATGTGTAAATTTTGCAGACATATATTAGGCGTACACAGAAAAGCAATGAAATTGCCAGTACTAGCTGAACTTGGAAGATTTCCTTTGTGTCAAGAAATAATGAGTCAAGTAGTCATGTTTTTTGGATCCATATAATGGAATCAAAGAAAGACTCATATCTAAGAGAAGCGTACGAAGATCTTGACCCATCATCTTCATGGAAATCTTTTGTAAAGATGATCTTAAGTAATATTGGAATGACACATGTATGGAATAACCAAAGTACACTTAACCCTCAAAGATTGCGTTATGCAATAGAGAGAAAGTTACAAAGTGAATACATACACTTTTGGGGGAAAAAAAGAAAAAGAAAGAGCACCAAGGTTAAAATTTTATAATGACATCAGTAATAAAATAGGCTTGAACCGTACCTCATCAAATGCACAAATAAACATTACAGGAAAGAACTTTGTAGATTAAGAATTAGCGCACATGACCTCGCAATAGAAAGAGGAAGATATATCCCATATTAAGCGTGAAGACAGGAAATGTACAACTTGCAATATAATAGAAGACGAGGACATTTCTTAGACTCTTGTAAACGTTTACGATAAAATTAGGAATACGTTTAAAAAACGTATCATAACAAAATGGATATATACGATGCTACCTCATTGAAAATAAGTACTTTGATGTCTAATGATGACCTTCAGGTTGAAATTGCGAAATATGTATATGACTGCTTTACATAATGACTTACATATATATATATATATATATATATATATATATGTGTGTGTGTGTGTGTGTGTGTGTGTGTGTGTGTGTGTGTGTGTGTGTGTGTGTGTGTGTGTAAATGAAGAACTAAACTGCGAATCACACTCTTTTTCTGATGACAACAGACAGAGAGAGGGGGGGGGGGGAGAAGAGAGAGAGAGAGAGAGAGAGAGAGAGAGAGAGAGAGAGAGAGAGAGAGAGAGAGAGAGAGAGAGAGAGAGAAAGAAAGATGCAAAGAAAGGGAGAAAAACGGTCAAAAAACAGTAAATAAAGAGAGAGAAAAGAAAAAAAAAGGTAAGGAAAGAGTAAAACCCGAAAAAAAAAAAAAAATCGAAAAGAAAGAAAGAAAGAAAGAGTTGGAGGAAAAAACCTAAAGAAAAGAATGATAGACAGTGAAAAGAAAACAACGAATGAAAGAATACACGAAGACGGAAGGAAGGGAACATGACGAAAAGGAAAGCAAGAAAGTAAAGGACGGAAAGTAAGAAATAGAGAGAGAAAGAAAGAAAGAAAGAAAAAAAAGACAGACAGACATACGCAGAGATGAACACATGCACTGTTGCAAGATGTATTGTCTAGCGGCCGGTTATTGTTCTGACGTTTCATCCAGGTTGATGCCTTTAAAAGGCAGCTAACGTTCTTGTTTCGGACATCACAATAAAACTTATCAACGTAGACATGGCAAATAGTGAACACAGAGCAAGAGGAGATAGACAGACTGGCACACAGGCAGACGAGCAGACTGAGAAAGAAAGAGAGGGAAGGACAGACAGAGAGGGGGAGGGAGAGAGAGAAAGAGAGAGGCAGACTGACAGACAGACAGGCAGACAGACAGACAGGCAGACAGACAGACAGAGCAGGCAGGAAGGCAAGCAGCAGCCGGAGAACGAGAAAGACAGGGAGGGAGGGAGAGAGGGAGAGAGAGACATAGAGAGCAAGAAGAGAATAAAAGAGAGAGAGAGAGAGAGAGAGAGAGAGAGAGAGAGAGAGCGAGAGAGAAGAGAGAGAGAGAGAGGATTAGAGGGACCTATGGAGTGATGCTTTTTGACACTTTTACATTTCACTGTCATGAGCTTCAAAGCCTTGATGAGAGAGGGATACACAAATTAATTAAATTTGAATATCGTCACAAAAACACAAGACAGCAAACACGCTCTCTCTCTCTCTCTCTTTCTCTCTCTCTCACTCTCTCTCTCACTCACTCACTCTCTCTTTCATTCACTCTCTCTCACTCTCTCTCTCTCTCTCTCTCTCTCTCTCTCTCTCTCTCTCTCTCTCACACACACACACACACCATTTCTATCCATTACTACACCGGGGGGGGGGGGGGGGGGGAGAGAGAGAGAGAGAGAGAGACGAGGGGGGGGGGGGGGGGGGTGTAAAGAGGCTATGTAGAGAGAGAGAGAGGGGGGGAGAGTGAGGGGACGGAGAGGGAGAGAGGAATCGAGGGAGGAAGGAAGGGACAGACGGACGGAGAGAGAGAGAGAGAGAGAGGGGGGGGGGAAGAGGGATGGAAGGAGGAAGGGAGGGGGAGAGAGAGAGAGAGAGGAAAAGGGAGGAGGGAAGGAGAGAGAGAGAGAGAGAGAGAGAGAGAGAGAGAGAGAGAGAGAGAGAGAGAGAGACTATGACAATTGTTTATTCATTGAGAAGCAGAGCCCTGTAATGAAGAGTGTGTGCATCAAAAACAACTAATCCACATTACAACAAACATAACATTAAAACAACTAATCCACATTACAACAAACATAACATCAAAAAACAACTGATCCACATTACAACACAACATAACATCAAAAACAACTGATCCACATTACAACAAACATAACATCAAAAACAACTCATCCACATTACAACAACATAACATTAAAAACAACTGATCCACATTACAACAAAACATAACATCAAAAACAACTGATCCACATTACAACAAACATAACATCAAAAAAACAACTCATCCACATTACAACAAACATAACATCAAAAAACAACTCATCCACATTTACAACAAACATAACATCAAAAACAACTCATCCACATTACAACAAACATAACATCAAAAAAACTGATCCACATTACAACAAACATAACATCAAAAACAACTCATCCACATTACAACAAACACAGCATTAAAAACAACTCATCCACATTTACAACAAACATAACATTAAAAACAACTCATCCACATTACAACAAACATAACATTAAAAACAACTCATCCACATTACAACAACACACATAACATCAAAAACAACTCATCCACATTACAACAAAACATAACATTAAAAATAACTCATCCACATTGCAACAAACATAACATCAAAAAACAACTCATCCACATTACAATAAGCATACCATCAAAGACAACCCATCCACATTACATCAAACATAACATCAAAAAAACAACTCATCCACAGTACATCAAACATAACATCAAAAACAACTCATCCACATTACAACAAACATAGCATAAAAACAACTCATCCACATTACAACACACATAACATCCAAAACAACTCATCCACATTACAACAAACATAACATCACAGACAACTTATCCACATTGCAACAAACATAACATCAAAACAACTCATCCACATTACAAACATAACGTCAAAACAACTCATCCACATTACAGCAATCATAACATTAAAACAACTCATCCACATTACAAACAAACATAACATCAAAAACAACTCATCCACATTACAACAAACCTAACCACATACACAAGGAAGTGATAATAGAGAAAATTACATCAGAAAGAAACAAAAGTTGACTGCAGGATTCGTGGTAAAATCAAAAAATAATAAAGTTTATAAAAAAAAAAAAAAAAAACCTTTTGGTGGTAGTTGAATCCGTTGGAGAGGAAACTGACGTTTCAAACCATAGGCCTGTGGTCAAAGTGAAGAGAAGAAGACAGTGTAGACAGGAAAGCCCATGTGAGTTCTCACCCAATTCTCACATGGGCTTTCCTGTCTACACTGTCTTCTTCTCTTCACTTTGATAACGGGCCTCTCCAACGGATTCAACTACCACCAAAAGATTTTTTTTATAAACTTTAGCATTTTTTCATATAATCAGAAAAGTTTGGATCGTAGACCGTTGATATTCCAATGCTTGACAGAACAGGAAAAGGTGTGTGCATATTGTTTACATCGCTATCAGGGCCAATTGTCTCGGCTACAACACCACTACTGTCATTACTATCATCATTGTCGGGTACAAAAGCATCGAACTCGGGTTCATCATCGAAGGTATGAAACGGCATCTTTCCTCTCGAGTGCCATTTCTGAATGACAACAGGTCATAGATGAGGGGACGAGCAACAGATGCTGTAAGAAACCCCTCCTCTCTGCAACAGGTGTTGTAAGAAACCCCTCCTCTCTGCAACAGGTGCTGCGAGAAACCCCTCCTCTCTGCAACAGGTGCTGTAAGAAACCCCTCCTCTCTGCAACAGGTGTTGTAAGAAACCCCTCCTCTCTGCAACAGGTGCTGTAAGAAACCCCTCCTCTCTGCAACAGGTGTTGTAGAAACCCCTCCTCTCTGCAACAGGTGCTGTAAGAAACCCCTCCTCTCTGCAACAGGTGCTTTAAGAAACCCCTCCTCTCTGCAACAGTGTGCTGCGAGAAACCCCTCCTCTCTGCAACAGGTGCTGCGAGAAACCCCTCCTCTCTGCAACAGGTGCTGCGAGAAACTCCTCCTCTCTGTAACAGGTGCTGCGAGAAACCCCTCCTCTCTGTAATAGGTGCTGTAAGAAACCCCTCCACTCTGCAACAGGTGCTGCGAGAAACCCCTCCTCTCCGCAAAAGGTGCTGTAAGAAACCCCTCCACTCTACAACAGGTGCTGTAAGAAACCCCTCCTCTCTGCAACAGGTGCTGTAAGAAACCCCTGCTCCCTGCAAGCTCAGCACTCTTCACTGTCAACGCCGCTGACTGAACTATTCGTTGGCCATAGAGAGGTTTGTTTAGCGCCGCTGACTGAACTATTCGTTGGCCATAGAGAGGTTTCTTTAGCGCCGCTGACCGAACTATTCATTGGCCATAGAGAGGTTTGTTTAGCGCGCTGGCCGAACTAGTCGTTGGCCATAGTGAGGTTTTGTTTAGAGCTATCGTTACTAGTACAGAGAGGAAAGGCAGAATGATCAGATGCCGAGGATGACACGGTGCATTCAAGACAGCCAGTACACAATGTGTCACACGTGTCAACACCTAGCTTCCTTACATCCTCGCCGTACATAGCTGACAACAACTTCACACGCATTCTCTCTCTGCATATTACTGTCACGGGTTGTAACTCTGACAGGGTCCGATGATACATGGATTGATCCATGCAAATCAAGCTGCCGCAGTCCTGACCCCCTCTGACCAGATTTCTACCATCACTGGACAAGAAATACATCTGACCATCAAAACTCCAATGATGAAAAAAATCACGGACACTTTTCCACTTACGTTTCGTTGTTCTTTCATAAACTTATAGAGTTTTTTTTTCTTTTTTTCCCCCCTCACAGCCACGAAGAAGTCTTCTCCAGTTAAACTATTTTTACCTTAGATTTCAAAATGGCTAATTTGCATTTTGCAAGATGTGCAACAAGTAACTACAGAGGAATTCAGTTTAGCGTTGAGGCGATGGACACCGTCAAATCCAACACTATGGCGCAATCCACAGCATTCAACTTCGTTTCACAATCTGCGCTGGTTGCATTAGGCTGTCAGGCCAGTCCATAAAACAAATAAATTAGTGTTCCTCTGGAACGCTCCTCTAAACCATCCACCTTGTTTTCCAATCGTTCCGAGAGAGAGAGAGAGAGAGAGAGAGAGAGAGAGAGAGAGAGACAGACAGACAGACAGACAGACAGACAGACAGACAGACAGACAGACAGAGACAGAGAGAGAGAGAGAGAGACACAGAGAGAGAGAGACAGAGCGAGCGACGAGAGAGAGAGAGAGAGAGAGAGAGAGAGAGAGAGAGAGAGAGAGAGAGAGAGAGAGAGAGCGTCTGCCGAGTTTCACTGGTTAGCTTTAATGACAAGAAATTTGGATATTAATGAAGCATTCATTGCAGGGCTTTAGGTTTCGCGGAAACGAACTGCACAAAAAATCCAGTAATGTGGAGAGACATAAACTGATCGTTTGCTTCCACAATGCTGGTCGTCTGGCAAAACATAAAAACAAACAAAAAGAAATGTAAAACACGATGGAAAGTTCTTGTTTTGTTGCGGCTATTAACTCGTAAAAAGACATTTGTCTACATGTTCTTTTCTTAACCTGTTTCCCGACTTTCTTTCGCTTTTCTCCCCCAGGCAGCTCTGAATAAGTATCTGCAGACTGCACTGCAGACTCCAGAATTCTGTCAATACCTCGTACGAAAACTGAAAACGTTTGAATCCTTCTCTTTCAACGCTCCGTCTCTCTGGAACTCACTGCCTCAAGGTTTGCGGCTCACAGAAAATAGGGCTGCCCCCTCCCCCCCCCCCCCCCCCCCCCTCCGACTGAATGTAGCACCATCAGGCAGCCCTTCAGTCGGCTCTACCCAGGTAGGCAGCCCTCGCGTAAACGACAGCGTGGATTGTAGAGCGCTTAAAGCTCGGTCTCTAGCCGAGGACAGGGCGCTTAAAGCTCGTCTCTAGCCGAGGACAGGGCGCTTAAAGCTCAGTCTCTAGCCGAGGACAGGGCGCTTAAAGCTCGGTCTCTAGCCGAGGACAGGGCGCTTAAAGCTTGGTCTCTAGCCGAGGACAGGGCGCTTAAAGCTCGGTCTCTAGCCGAGGACAGGGCGCTTAAAGCTCAGTCTCTAGCCGAGGACAGGGCGCTTAAAGCTCGGTCTCTAGCCGAGGACAGGGCGCTTAAAGCTTGGTCTCTAGCCGAGGACAGGGCGCTAAAGTTGGTCTCTAGCCGAGGACAGGGCGCTTAAAGTTTGGTCTCTAGCCGAGAACAGGCGCTATATAGGTACTCCTAATAACATGAAAACTGTCAGTCTGACAATGGTCACAATTTACAAATCGTCATGCCAACTCAAGTGACAGACCGACTCACGACTACTCACTACTCGTGTCAAAACGAAATCTGTCGTTCCTGTTCACACTGGACTCCACCTGCCTGTAACAGTCTTTCTCACGGTCTTCGCCATTGTGCTTCACCTCAATTCGTGAAAGCTGGTGGGAAACGTAATATTTATCCCCCATTAAAACCGTTTACACAATACACACTCTATTAAACTTTCAGTTATGGAGCATACGAACCTCTAAACACACACACACACACACACACACACACACACACACACACACACACACACACACACACACACTCTCTCTCTCTCTCTCTCTCTCTCTCTCTCTCTCTCTCACACACACACACACACACACACACACACACACACACACACACACACTTTATTATCATTTTTATCATCATCATTATCATAATATCATTACTATTATTATTATTATTATTATTATTATTATATTATTGTCATCACAGTTATTATACAACTCTTTTATCATTGTTATTATCATTATAATAATAATCATTATTATCACCATTATTATTGTCATCATTATTATATCATTATTATTATTATTATTGTTTTTGTCGTTGTCAATAATGTAATTATCATTGTTGTTGTTGTTGCTGTTGTCGTTGTTGGTTCTATTATATCATTACCATTGTTTGTGTTATTATTATTATTATTATTACTATAACCTTTACTATTATTACTATGACTGTTGTTGTTGTTGCCGTCATTATCATCACATTTGTTTCTTTCTGTCGAATACTGGAGGTCCTTGCTCGCACACTAACGACCACAGTTGATGAGATACAACCACCATGACAACTGCACGGACACCCAGCGGCAAGGAGACCCAGCGGGCAGACAACGCACTCCCCTGCCAACCGAGAGTACGTCTCTCCCGGGTAAACAGTTCGAACCTCGTGCGGAGCAGCATCCCCCCCCCCCCACCCCCCACCCCATCCCACCCCCCGGTGTCAACCTATACGGTTTTCCCGTATTGATGTACGGAAAACCTGCGATTTCGGGTCTGTACGGCCGTACAACAAGTTTCAATACGGGTTAAACTGATTTATACGGGCAAATCTTACATTACCTAGGCAAATAGCGAGGTGAACAAATTTTCATAGCAGACGACACGGATTCTTAGCATTGAAACGTTAACGAATTTTCCTGTGCGCAATGAAGACAGAGAAAAAGAAGACGACCCCGGTGTTATTTCTCTTGAGTTCTGCCAGTTTTACTTTCTGATAACTTCGCCGATTTTGTGAAAGGGAAACTGGTATGATTTGGGGTAGAAACTTTTGGGGATCGTAGTAACTAATGATGTACTCCTGACTTCAATGGACTAATGATGTTGGTAGGAGTGGAAAGTGCATGGAACAAATTGATTTGTGACTTTGATGGACTCATGATGTTGGTAAAGTGAAATAGTGTGTAAACAATGGGTTTATAAAACAGTTTTGATTCTGCATCGTTGTCAGTGTTTCACTATAAGGTGTGTGATTTTATCTACGAACTGTCTCAAGTGATGCATTCTGCTGGAATGGAAGAGGAGATTCTGTTGGATGGATAAGTGTTATTGTTATTCATAAACAGTCTTAAACTGCCACTTGTTTCAAGAAGTTCTGCTTGATATTGAGTATTACATTGTATTCACAGCAATTTCTGTTCATTTTATTTATTTTTTTATTTTTATTTATTGGGTTTTTTTTTTTTGCGTTTTCCGTAATGTGTAAGGTTCTGGGACTTGGAATAAAGGCTCTTTGCCTGGTGTGACTTCGGCTTAAATGAACAAATAAGCCGAGATCCTGTGTGCCGCCATGTAGTCAGCGCAGGTCGCAGGCTCTGGCAATATTCTGCTGGACAATCCACTTGGAAAGGTAAAGGCACGTACACGCAGACACCTCAACAACGAGCGACACTGTAGAGTTAAGACACGCTCTCCAAAGGAGAGGGCAGCCCAGTTTCCATCCAGAGAAATCTGTTCTAACGATGTAGCTGGACCATACAATGCAGTCTATAATGGGAAGATTTAAAAAAAAAATCAAAACAAACTAAACCAAAAGCAAACAGCTGCATCCCACCCAATTAAATCAGTTCCACGACTGAGCAGTTACTGTAGTCAGTAGGGATGGGAGGGGGGGGTGGGGGTGGGGTTGCTCGTATTGGGTCGGGCAGGTTTTTCTCTCGAAGCGCTTGGTGGAGCGGGCAGGACTGCAGCAGATGTTCTGTTGTCTGGCTGCCTGTTCTGCAGGGGCACACCTGTGTTGCCGATGCGGAGTTTAGAAAATAGGTGGTGTTTCAGGCGGGTTGTGGCCTGTCCTGAGCCTGAAGATGACTACCTGTTCTCGTCGAGTCAGCAGGTAGTACGGGTCTGCTCTGTTGTGGCGCGTGTGGATGCTGCTGCTTCCACTTGTTCTGCAGCTTGGCCTTGATGATGGTCCTGGATTCGGTGTAGCTGGTAGATCTGATCTGTTCCATCTGCTCCTTTGTAGTGCCCTCCTTTGCCAGGGAGTCAGCAGTCTCATTGCCGAGCACGTTGCAGTGGGAGGGAATCCACTGCAGGGTGACTGTGTGACTTGTGCAGAGGGAGGCGAGAGATGAGGACAGATCGTTGAGCTCTGGATCTCTGTTGGACTGAAGGGCCTGCAAGATGGACAGGGCGTCGGTCAGGAAGACAACGTTGTGGCTGGCGTAGGGGCTGACCTCGATGTGGGCTGCTGCTGTTTTCAGGGCTTCTGCTTCAGCTCTGTAATTTGTGGAGTACAGGCCGGTAGCGAGGCAGATCTTTTCTTCTCTGCCTCCTGGATATTGGACATAGACTCCTGCCCCTCCATTTCGAATGGCATCTGCTGCAGAGCCGTCGGTGTAGACATGAGTCCAGGACTCTTTGGGGAACTGAGGTATGGAGGTGTTGGATCCTGCTCTGGTGTACGAAGCTCCCTCTTTTCAGCCGTCCTTTTGTTGGCTGGGACAGTCTGTCTTTCATGGGGTGGCCTTGCAGCCTCTTGAACTTGGCAGCCTGGGTCAGGAGTTTGGCGTCTCTGCGGTCCTCAAGGGGCTGGAGCTCTGTGATGGTTTCAAGCTCCTGGATTGGCGTAGAGACTTCATGGCTCCTGTGATGATACGGGCAGCTTGATTCTGAATCTTGCTGATCCGTTCAAAATTGGATTTGGCTGTAGTGCCCCATGCAGTCATGCCATACTCCAGCACTGGCCTGACTCTACCAGTGTACAGTCTCCTGAGGGTCGTGTTGTCTGCACCCCATGTTGTTCCTGCCAGCTTCTTCATGAGGGCAAGGCGTACTTTTGCTCTTAATTCTCTTTTCTCTGCTGCTTGCTTCTTCCACGTCAGGCGTTTGTCAAAGGTGACTCCCAGGTACGTGGGGTTATTTTTCACAAGCAGAGTTTGTCCATTGATGCTCAGGTTGGCCTTCTG
>JADBJO010002451.1:192500-195000 GCA_016801955.1 Conus betulinus
TTTTGCCATTTCATTCCACGCCGTGTTCTCCAGACATTTTTTTTGACTTCAACTTTACAAAGCACAAAGCCTTTTTTTTCTAAGGGCATGACTGTCATGTGATGGAAACGCATGATGTATAAACCAGAAAGAGTTAAGGTGAAAGGAAGATAAAGGATAAATGAGGGTGAACACAGAATTACGTAGCAAAATAAAATGACGTCAAAATAGGCTTGATGACGAATTTCTTCTATGACATCTGAGGAGGAACTACCAAGAAGGTTAGATCTCCTTGGGAACTACTAAGGAGACGGAGTTTTTGGCGGTTGACTTTGGCAACCAGAATATAGTGGTTGAAATCTTAGTCTTTAAGAGAAAAAGAGAATATGTTTTTATATGACAAGTGAACTTGTGTGTACTAGTTTGGGTCCAGCCGTGTTGTAACAAGCTGTGTCATCTTTTCGAATCATTACTTTATCGGTCTGTGTTGAGTGGTGCAATTTCACGACGAGCTGAAGGACCTGTGCTGGACTGGACAGTGCCTGCTGCTGCTGCGCTGTGAACTGAATTCAAAATGTCGTTAGAGATCCTACACGCCAGGGGAGGAGCTGATGTGACTGCCAAATGTATTAATATTTTGTGTGTGTGGTTTGGTACGGATTGAGACTCAAATGGAGAGTTTCAACTTCAGGAGACATTCAAATTGCCTTGGTTCTTTTCCTGTCAGGTCCAGTAAGCTGACCATTGGATCTCTTTTGTATATCTATCTGTGTTGACTTGCAGTTGAACAGTAGTCTGATATCCAACATGAAAGGATTCATCAGGCATAGGCAGTTTGGGACGATCTGATATCAGGAGATTGTTAAGTCTGTGATAATAGACTAAATGCATTTCTATCTCACCAATATCTCCAACTGTAATGAAAGCCCATCAAACTGTGACTATGGTGAAGTTGTTTTGCTAGGAAGGATGAATGTAACTTGATGTTGTTTGAAAATTAGAAAACTGTGGTAGTTAATTTGGCCTTTGAGTATTAATTTCTGGGAGTCAGATAGCGTAATTGCGAGCCGAGTTAGTTAATGTTGCGAGCTCCTTGACTGAAAATTTTGTGGGAGTGAATGTTAGTGGTATAAACGGTGTGTGAATTGGGATACCGCAACATTACAACGATGCACGCTTTCTTCACTGGACAAAAAAAAAAAAAAAAAAAAAAAGACTTGTCTCTCAATTTGACATCTTTTCTCTGCTTTCTCATTCCTGTCCTATTTTTCCACGAAGAGAATCAACACATCACTTCCTGTCCATCTTAACCGTTCTCCTTGTGTACGGGTTGTCCCATTCCCTAGTGTCAATGGTATCTTCAGTGGCGAGGGCTGTCATTTGTCGTTTTTTTCTTGACATTTCTGCATGTGCGAGAGCCAACAGTCGTCTCCTCTGGAGTCCTGTTTTCAACTCGAGTTTCGGCTACACCGGGTAGCCGCGGACGGATCCGACCACACGAGGTTTGAACCGCCATCCCTCAGAACTCATGGCTCTCAAGAGTCATGTCGAAGCATCTTAACACTCCGAACGACTCTGAAAATCCGGCTATGGCCGGTGGTGGCACGGACTGGAGATATTTCAGCTCAGACTTTAGCAAGAACACTCGTCACTGTTACTGTTCTCAGAATTGCTCAACGGCACAAAAAATTCTCAGCCGCGTTCCCCCGCAAACAGTTCCCCTGTAGGGACATCCGATCGCGTTGCCTCTCCGGTGAATTGGCCCACCCCAAGGGCAGAATCGTCACCCGGCTTTCAGGTTCTTTCGTAAGACTTAGGATTTCTATTCGGACCATCGGTCTAGTAAAGCTCCTTACACATGACGTTAGCGTTCACGGAGGAGGCTGAAGACAGGCCATGGCATCGCTGCTGTTGTGCTCATCTCCCGCAAATCCTCTCTGAGAAATCCTGATCTTTGTCCCACCGTTTCACCTTACCAACTGACAGATGTGTTTATTGAGAAAGAAGAAAAAAGGAAGGAAAGGAGAAAGGAAGAAAAAATGTCTGTTTCCCTCTACGCATGGTCGTGTGTGTGTGTGTGTGTGTGTGTGTGTGTGTGTGTGTGTGTGTGTGTGTGTGTGTGTGTGTGTGTGTGTGTGTGTGTGTGTGAGACAGACAGACAGAGAAACACTCTGTGTGTGTGTGTGTGTGTGTGTGTGTGTGTGTGTGTGTGTAATAATAATAATAATAACAAAAACAATGTTTATTAAGTTTTTACACGCCGTTTGACCCCCATCATAAACAAGAAAAAAAGTT
Source organism: Conus betulinus (assembly GCA_016801955.1). Classification (NCBI taxonomy): domain Eukaryota; kingdom Metazoa; phylum Mollusca; class Gastropoda; order Neogastropoda; family Conidae; genus Conus; species Conus betulinus. The sequence goes on from JADBJO010002451.1 coordinate 194,775, forward strand.
CGTTTCCAAAGTCAGGACATTCAAAGGAGTTGAGATCAAAAAGAAAGAAAATCCAAAGGAGTTCAAGAAAGATGCGTGAAGACATGCAATGCAGAAGGCGAATAAATGTACAGTTTTTTCTTTTTTAACTAGGTAAGAAGAAGCTCGCCGCCTTATTTGAAGGCAGGTGCAAATATATTGAACAATTCTGAAAGCTAATGTTTTTTTTTTAAACTTTGAACAGAGT
>JADBJO010002451.1:200000-210000 GCA_016801955.1 Conus betulinus
GGCTCCTTTGGGAAGACTACAACCACACGGTCTATGGGCTCCTTTGGGAAGACTACAACCACACGGTCTATTGGCTCCTTTGGGAAGGCTGGGACCACACGGTCTGGGCTCCTTTGGGAAGACTGGGACCACACGGTCTATTGGCTCCTTTGGGAAGAATGGGACCACACGGTCTATTGGCTCCTTTGGGAAGAATGGGACCACACGGTCTATGGGCTCCTTTGGGAAGAATGGGACCACACGGTCTGTGGGCTCCTTTGGGAAGACTACAACCACACGGTCTATTGGCTCCTTTGGGAAGACTACAACCACACGGTCTATTGGCTCCTTTGGGAAGGCTGGGACCACACGGTCTGGGCTCCTTTGGGAAGACTGGGACACACGGTCTATTGGCTCCTTTGGGAAGAATGGGACCACACGGTCTATTGGCTCCTTTGGGAAGACTGGACCACATGGTCTATGGGCTCCTTTGGGAAGACTACAACCACACGGTCTATGGGCTCCTTTGGGAAGACTACAACCACACGATCTATGGGCTCCTTTGGGAAGACTACAACCACACGGTCTATGGGTCCCTTTGGAAGACTGGGACCACACGGTCTATGGGCTCCTTTGGGAAGACTACAACCACACGGTCTATGGGCTCCTTTGGGAAGACTACAACCACACACGTCTATGGGCTCCTTTGGGAAGACTACAACCACACGGTCTATGGCTCCTTTGGGAAGACTGGGACCACACGGTCTATGGGCCCCTTTGGGAAGACTGGGACCACACGGTCTATGGGCTCCTTTGGGAAGACTACAACCACACGGTCTATGGGCTCCTTTGGGAAGACTGGAACCACACGGTCTATGGGCGCCTTTGGGAAGACTGGAATCACACGGTCGAGTTTCATCACTTAAAGGACGCGAATCTGAGGGTATTGCTCAAATTTGCTGACCAATACTGCAGGTATCTGTACATCTCGGGGCCTGGTTGACGTCTAGGATACAGATGTATTAGGAAAAGTAGAGCACAGCTAGCCCTGTGGTGACTCCTCAGACCAGAACAGAACTCCACATCATCATCTTCAACATCCTCGTCCTCATCGATCAGCCTCCATAACAGTCTCAAATGCTGCAGCCCTTCATGGCCTGCTCTCGTGGTGACCTCGGCGTTGATTTCCTCTTCGCATCGTGGTTCCTTGGTTCGTCCGTGTCCTGGTCGGCAGTATTGCGAGTCCATGGGGACTGCCGTTGGACGGACGTGGTGGCGCTCTCCGGAGGGGGACGTTCACTCAAGCCGACTCTGTGACTAAGCAGTTATTGTCATCAGCAAAGGGAGGAGGGGGGGGAGGTGTAGGTGGTGTCCTGTGTGCGTTGGTACCACTGAACACCAACGAAGAAACTCAACCCTGAGGAACAGTCTCTTCTGGTGTGTCGCTTCATCGCGACTTGACACTGACCGCTCTCTGTGTGTTGCCGGTGCTGGGGCAGCAGCGGGACAGGCCGGGTTGTGGCTGTGGACAAGACGCCGGAATGGGCGACAAGGGTGTAAGTCAACGATAATCGCACAGAAGACCACACGGGGGAAAACAAATGGGGGGGGGGGGGGGGGGGGGGGGGGGGGGGGGGGGGGGGGGGGGAGGGGGGGGGGGATAATGCTGACGTTTTTCTCAGGGAGGCTAAAGCGACTGTCAGAGAACACTAAAGCCACTGTCAGAAAACACTAAAGCCACTGTCAGAGAACACTGTCAGATAACACTAAAGCCACTGTCACAGAACACTAAAGCCACTGTCACAGAACACTGTCAGAGAACACTAAAGCCACTGTCAGAGAACACTAAAGCCACTATCAGAGAACACTGTCAGAGAACACTAAAGCCACTGTCAGAGAACACTAAAGTCACTGTCAGAGAACACTGTCAGAGAACACTAGAGCCCCTGTTGGACAACGATGTCTCTTGGCGAGACATGCTTTGCTTCTTCAGTTCCAGTGTAGCCCCACCGCCCAACACACACGGCCCTATCCAGTTTATCATCAATTGGAATTAAAAGAGAGAGAGAGAGAGAGAGACTCCCATGATGGACCGAGTCGACTTACACACAGAAAACGCAATAGTTTATCCCATAACAATTGACATTGCTCTCCTCATCCTTGTCCCGTTTTTCTGAGAAAGACACAGCTGGCCTACACTAAGCATATGCAACAATCGACTACATGACAAATCCTATCCACACAAAGCCTAGCATCAGTTACTACATGATAATCCTATCTACACAAAGCCTATGCAACAAATTTACCACATGATAATCTAATCTACCATTACAATCCTTCAAACCTTTGCCGTGTTTCCGGAGTCGGCACACAACACTGACGCCATTAAGCTGAGACATCCGCTGAATTCGGAATGACGAAGAGAAACAAGCAATCAGTGACGTCACATGCAGGGCACACTTTCCACGTGACGCGGCGCTTCCTACAGAACCGATTATTTTAACAAATTTTAAATGTAATAATAGCGAACCGCAAAGAAAACGTAGACAAACGAATCGCAAGACAAAACACGACGCGTTTCGACCTCTTAGGTCTTCTTCAGGCAAGATACAGAACACTCACGACAACGAAACTGAACGAGCAATCACTTATCTTCATTCACTTCAGCGCAAGATGGGCGTTGAATTGCTCGTTCATTTTCGTTGTAGTGACCTACAATGTCTAAACGCGTCGTATTTTGTCTTGCGATTCGTTGGTCTGCGTTTTCTTGGCGGTTCGCTATCAATGACATCTAAAATGTGTGTAGATTTCCGCCTGCAGTCGCCTCACTTCGCAACTCGATAATTTTTACTGGTCGTTACTTTCGGCAACCCCTTACCCCCCGCGCCAATGCCGCATTTTTTTCTGTTAGGATGGATGGGGACGCTTCTCCTCAGACCCATCTGGCTAGAGGCCAAGCCTGTGGGAAGTGTAGGGGTCGTGAGACACCACATGGTCAGGAGTGTAAAGGTCAAGCCTTTGTAAAGTGTAGGGGTCGTGGGACACACATGGTCAGGAGTGTAAAGGTCAAGCCTGTGTAAAGTGTAGGGGTCGTGAGACACCACATGGTCAGGAGTGGGTCAAGGTCAAGCCTGTGTGAAGTGTAGGGGTCGTGGGACACCACATGGTCAGGAGTGGGTCAAGGTCAAGCCTGTGTGAAGTGTGTAGGGATCGTGGGACACCACATGGTCAGGAGTGTAAAGGTCAAGCCTGTGTGAAGTGTAGGGGTCGTGAGACACCACATGGTCAGGAGTGGGTCAAGGTCAAGCCTGTGTGAAGTGTAGGGTCGTCGTGGGACACCACATGGTCAGGAGTGGGTCAAGGTCAAGCCTGTGTGAAGTGTAGGGGTCGTGGGACACCACATGGTCAGGAGTGGGTCAAGGTCAAGCCTGTGGGTCAGCGTAGGGGTCGTGAGACACTACATGGTCAGGAGTGGGTCAAGGTCAAGCCTGTAGGAAGTGCGGGGGTCGTGACACATGGTCAGGAGTGTAAAGGTCAAGCCTGTGGGAAGCGTAGGGGTCGTGAGACACCACATGGTCAGGAGTGGGTCAAGGTCAAGCCTGTGGGAAGCGTAGGGGTCGTGAGACACTACATGGTCAGGAGTGGGTCAAGGTCAAGCCTGTGGGAAGTGCGGGGGTCGTGACACATGGTCAGGAGTGGGCAAGTCAAAGGAGACGTCCGGTAAAGACTTAGGCGGTGGATACCAGACCGTGCTGTGAGCAGCCAAAGAAGATTTTTCCAGTCGTACACACACACACACACACACACACACACACACACACACACACACGTGAGCACGTACGCGCGCGCGAACACACACACACACACACACACACACACACACCACACACACACACACACACACAGGGTGAAGTGTACGGATTCCTGACATCAAAGAGGGGAATAGGTTTCTAAAGCAGAAAGTAATGATACGACGAGAGAGAGAGAGAGAGAGAGAGAGAGAGAGAGAGACAGACAGACAGACAGAGAGATAGACATACAGACAGACACACACACAGAGAGAGAGAGCCCATCTGAACGTCTTGTCATCCCATCCACCCAGCCCTGCCTCTGCCCCCCCCCCCCCCCCCCCCCCCCCCCCCCCCCCCCCCCCCCCCCCCAGCTTCACGCTCTCCTGGGACGGATGGATGGATGAGTTTTATGTCCTCACAGCAGATACTTTTAGAAACAAGCTGCTATCGGGCAGTAGTCTTGGTTACGAAGGGACGCCGTGGCTTAGAGGTTCGTGGTGATGTCATTCCCTTCTGGTATAAGCTATCCCTGTCTTGTATATCACCCGGGACGGGTGGGGACGGTAAACTCACCCACCACTCCCTGTAAGCCAAGGGTGTGAGTGATCGAGGTTCGCAACAGCACACAGTCTTCGGGGAACACAGGAAACGCCGCGCCGCACGCTGAATTCGGGGATGAAAACAGCGCTTCACGACTCCGGTGTGGCGGGGGCTTAATGGTTTAAGCTCTTCACACAGTGGCCGACTTTTCACGTCCTACCTCCCACGGCGCTATACAGTAAAGAAGAAAAGAAAAACACATACCGCATTTTATCTGCCTGGTTGTTACTAGAGGCGGACTTCGCCTCACGAGAGCCATGACTTCAAGAGGTAAAACTGAACATCCCTGGTTCCGCACACTGTCAAGACTTTCGAAAACTTCTCGCTTGTCTTTATGGAGCAGGAGAAGATCTTTAGCTTGCTTCTTATGTTTCGCCCTTCTGATAATAACACCTACATTGTGTCGTATTGAAAGCTGTCTCAGATTTGCTTATACTCTCTCTCTCTCTCTCTCTCTCTCTCTCTCTCTCTCTCTCTCTCTCTCTCTCTCTCTCTTCAGTTTCCTTTGCTTCTCTGTCTTTTGTTTTATTCTGCCTTATTTGTTTGTATTTCATTGTTTTCTTTGCATTAATTTAATTTATTCATGCGTTTATTCATATATTAGTTAACTCTTTTTCCCCTGCGGCAAGAATGGGTGAAGTGTTAATTTGTTCGTTTTCTTTGTACAAGTTAGAGTATGCAAACCTATCTTACAATTTTACCTAAAACACAGACTTTTACACGGAAAAATAAATACCCGCATGCCTCAGAATGGGAAAAACATGAAACAGTTGTCACAGAAGGAAATATATTGAAGCCCTCCCTCACACCCCTCCCCCCTTTCCTTCATCTCTCTCCCTCCATCTCACCCTGCAATGTTCTCCTTCCGGTTTTAAATAACAATGTACAGAGAATGAAAATAAGTTCCTGCCTTTAAATAGCCTTTAAATATCAGACATTGTTTTAATCCAAAAAAAAAAAATCAACAAAGTTTTGAATTTTAAAAAAAGCAAGAAATGAACACAGAACTTACAAAGAAAGACAATAAAACTACATCATGATTCTGAATAGAGGAAACGCTGAGTGCTGCCAGACATGAAATGTGTTTCTGCAGAGCATGTTGACAATATTCTGCGCCTGGGTCTTGCCGGTTTTCATTCTGCTCAGGGATTTTACAAAAAACAAACAAAAACAAAACAACACACACACACACACACACACACACACACACACACACACACACACACAACTTTTTTTTACCTGAATGAAGCCAGTCTGGTTTTTCAACTTCTCAAATTGTTTCTTTGCGCACAAGATTATGCAGGATCTAGTGAAGCGACTGCAAGGGGACACAGGCAAAATATGGAGTGTGAACCAGGGATTAGAATTATGGCGCGTGTTCGTGATGCCCATCAGCAAGAACAATACGTACATGGGGAACAACTCTTTCAGTCCGATTCCAACTATCACCAACAGTTATTTCCCCCTGGAGAACGGTTTTGTGTAGCAGAGATCTGCACTCTCCGAGTGCATTCCTAGGATTCATCATCTTCGGATTAAGGTGTGAAAGAGGTGGGGGCAGGGGGAGGGGCTGAAGGAGGACGGGGAAGAGAGGGGGGGGGGGGGGGATGGTGGAGACCAAGAGAGGTGTTAAGGGTTGGGTACTCCATAACTCCAGCGTTCAAACTTCAAAGAAAAAAAAAACATGACATTGCTCCGCCGGACAAAAAGGACACACCAGTTACAAAGCAAAACACGACGCGTTTCGACCTCTTTGGTCTTCTTCAGACAAGAGAAACAACATTCAGGACGATGAAAACGAAGAACGAGTAATGGCTTATCCTTTTTCAAAGTGGGCGTAAAGTGGGCTTCTCAAATTAGCCGCAAAACGAACCAACGTGTGTGTTTACATGCACATACGTGCATACATATATACATACATACATACATATATACATATATATATACACACATACATACACACACACACACATACACACACATACATACATACACATTACATTTTCTTTCTCACACAATCTCACACATTTTATTTCTCTCACACTCATTTTCGCCGTGGAATTGTTAGCCTGCAGTTGTTTCTCCCCACGACGAAACTGTTCACCATATAAACGGTAGAGAAAGGAACAAACATCAAAGTCCTGCCCAGCTAAAGCACATAGGTTCAAACGACACACACTTGCGTATATGAAGAAAGGGGCATGAAAATTGATCCTCCTTCAGTGAGAGCTCTCCTTAGTGTCTTCAGTGAAGGCTCTCCTTACTGTCTTCAGTGAGAGCTCTCCTTAGTGTCTTTAGTGAAGGCTCTCCTTACTGTCTTCAGTGAGAGCTCTCCTTAGTGTCTTCAGTGAGAGCTCTCCTTAGTGTCTTCAGTGAGAGCTCTCCTTAGTGTCTTCAGAGAGAGCTCTCCTTAGTGTCTTTAGTGAAGGCTCTCCTTACTGTCTTCAGTGAGAGCTCTCCTTAGTGTCTTCAGTGAAGGCTCTCCTTCAGTGAGAGCTCTCCTTAGTGAGAGCTCTCCTTAGTCTTTAGAGAGCTCTCCTTAGTGTCTTCAGTGAGAGCTTCCCTAGTATCTTCAGTGAGAGCTCTCCTTAGTGTCTTCAGTGAGAGCTCTCTCTAGTGTCTTCAGTGAGAGCCCTCCTTAGTGTCACTGTTCTCCACGAAAAGGGAGGTCAGGACAACAAGCGACAGATATCTCGTTCTGCAGGCAGGCAGATACATACGTAAACACACACACACACACATACACACACACACACACACACACACACACATATATATATATATATATATATATATATATATATATATATATATATATATATATATATATATATATATACTACATGGACAGACGTGCATACAGACAGGCAGACGGAGGGGCAGGCAGACAGACAATTAGATGAATAGATAAATAGACAGGCAGACAGACAGACCAAGAGGCAAGCAGACAGATAGATAAGCAGACAGAAAAGACAGACAAACAGCCCACAGGTAAACAGACAGATCTTGCTATTTTCGCTGCCTATGCTCACGTGATGTTACTCAGATGGAATCAATGTAGTGTTCGCAGGTCCCCTTCCCGTCCATTCCCCCAGGGACGGGGGAATCCCTTGTCCGCCAGATCGCTGGCTGTGCACTCCAATCTGAAAGTCACGAAAGCCGAAGCTCTTTCCACCGGACGGACTCGGTCATGCCACGCCCCCTCAGTAAGACGCCCCAGCGACTGACAGAGGCGTTTGGACCCGTGGAAACTACAGGAACGGGACGGCGAGACACGCCAGAAGGCGTTCTACGCAGGAAGACCTACCACAGTCACCACGTCACTCAGCAGTTCAAGCTTTGAAAGCTACCGCAGTGTCTGTGGCGTGGTACGCCGTAACTGCAACGGGTTTTCAGAGCGTACGCACCCAGCCCACGCGGGTCACACTACCGTCTGTTTACAACTACTAGTCATTCAACGGGTCTTCGGAAGGTACTCACCCAGCTCATGCGGGTCACACTACCTTCTGGCTACAACTACTAGTCATTCAAACGGGTCTTCGGAGCGTACTCACCCAGCCCACGCGTGTCACACTACCTTCTGGCCACAGCTATTAGTTATTCACGATGAAAGGACCAGCCCACACGGGTCACACTACCTTCTGGCTACAACTACTACCTATTCAAGGGTCTTCAGAGTGTACGCATCCAGCTCACGCGGGTCACACTACCTTCTGGCTACAACTACTAGTCATTCATTCAACGGGTCCTAACAGCGTACGCATCCAGCCCACGCGGGTCACACTACCTTCAAGCTACAAACCACTAGTTATTCATGCTGAAAGGATCAGCCCACGCGGGTCACACTACCTTCAAGCTACAACTACTAGTTTCTCAACGGGTCTTCAGAGCGCACGCATCCAGCCCACGCGGGTCACACTACCTTCTGGCTACACTACTAGTTCTTCATGGGTCTTCAGAGTGCACGCACCCAGCTCACGCGGATTGCACTACCTTCTGGCTACAACTACTAGTCATTCAACGGGTCTCCAGAGCGTACGCATCCAGCCCACGCGGGTCACACTACCTTCTTGCTACAGCTACTAGTTATTCACGCTGACAGGACCATTACAGAACACTATGATGAGTCACGAGAAGGTTGGGAGTGAGGGGGTGGTGGTGGTGGGGTGGAAAGTAATTTGAACCTTTTTCGCAAGTTGGAGAGAGATTTTTTCTTTTTGAAGTAGTGTCACTTCTTTTATCTTTTTAAATCGATATAAATCCTGCTGTAGTATTGTGATTGTTTAGAATTGTACTTATTTTTCCGATTTTATTGCAATTTAGTGTTATTTGATTAAATTCATTTTTTTCTTTGTTTATTGTCTTTCTTGATTCATATACTCATTTATTTATTTATTATCTGTTTATTTACTCGCAAACTGTAAACCTTTTCAGCTGGAAGACCAGTGAGAGCACAGTTGTTTTTATCTTATTCTGGTACTATTGAAGCGATAATGACGCGGAACGTCACAGGTCAAGAAATACGTCAAACAGAAGCATTTGGTCTGTGTGTTTCATGAACAGAACCATGACAGATGCGCTCTTGCGCTGAAAAGTTTTGTCTGTTCCAAGATAGTTTACAGGCATTTTTAATTAATTTCACCAATTTGACTGCAACCAATATGTGCAGCATGTGATGGATTCAGAACAGGCATCGGGGTTTTTTGTTTGTTTTTTTTGTATAATAAATTTTCAACCCTTAATTGTTGCTATTTATCCACCATAAAAATATCACCAATACACGACCACATATGTGTAATTGGGGAACAAAAATCATCATGTGAGTTCTGTGAGAGATCTCAGTATAATCTGCGTATCTGTGGAAATGACACTACACTAACGTGTTCAGATTACATCCGACATTGGCTGACTGGATGCGGTAAACAGAACAGGTCACAGAAATGATCCCCGAGTCACACAGCACACAGCAGGGCTTGGAACAGAGTGCAATTGATCAGATTGGATTTGACGGTCTGAACAACAAAGTATTCTGGGGAAAATCCCCTTAATACCAACTGTCATCTTCAATCTGTCAACACAATCGAACAATCAAACATGTTGAATGTCACATGGAAGTCTAGCAGTCTGTAAGGAGACAGAGTTCTCATCTACTTCTGTCAGAAGACTCTGAACTTTAGCACAACAGTTATTGTGTTGTGACCATCCCTGAACGTTAAACCGATTCATTTCAGTACGGATAAGCTAATAGGGAGCATATGAGTGGAAACTTTGACCATAATAAATTCCGCCGAAAGCGGGCTGGTTGGTAGGCCTAGATGTATTTTCAAACTTATTATTAAAATTTAATACGGTCATAACATCTCGCTTTTCTTTGCCTACAAGCTCCTAGCAGGTAAATGAAAAAACAAGTTTGTGGAAAAAATCTATATCTATACAGTTGAAGGCATTTATATATCAGTTTTAGTATTTCCATAAAACAAATGTCCACGCTGTTCGAAGAACTCTAATGTTTGTTTCTATCCGTCTTTCCTTTCAGGTTGAAACTGCGAGTCTTTGAATACAAATCCAGCTGGGGGAGACAGAGAAAGAGACAGAGAGACAGACAGACAGGCAGGCAGAGGAGAATTTGG
>JADBJO010002451.1:212500-220000 GCA_016801955.1 Conus betulinus
CGCTGACATTTACTTAAGATCTGAACAGAAGAAGAATCAACAGGAGGAGGAAAGAAGGCAGGTAAGGTAAGGTAATGTTGCTTATAGCCCAGCCCACCGCCGAGGGCCATATCAGGGCTGTCACCGCGTTGAAGTCCACTCACAAGTCATTAAGAAAAAAAAAATCATTCACACAGCTCTTTAAAATACACGTTCTAAAAAACACACCGGAAAATTGGTTAAAAAAAATATTTCTTCCGTAAAATCTTAGATCAGATGAAAATTGTTGATCTCTTTCACAAATTCAAAGATTACACCAGGTGCGACATCTCTGAGCAAAGCGGGGCGGACACCTGGTAAGTGTTCACAACCATCACCACATCATCACCACCACCACCACCACCAGCATCTGCAGCATAGTCTGACGCTCCCAGAATGGACCGCACACAGTCACAGCAGGCGCCATGACTCGGAATGGAACCGTGACTTCTCCTTTGTCTCTCAAGACGAAAAACCACCGCGACTTCTCCGTTGTCTGCCAAGGCCAAACATAGCGTGACTTCTCCGTGGTCACCCGAGACAAAACATGGTGTGACTTCTCCGTGGTCCCCCGTGACGGACAAGGATGCCATTTGCAGGCCGAGCATGTCCCACCCTCTGCCACCACACGGCATGCGACCTGTCCACCCCCTGCTCTAAACCTCCTGCTGCTTGGCATTCAAAGGAACATTCCTGGGACTGGAAAAGGGACTGTTAGCTTCCTCTTGTAATCCGACAAAGTCGCCATCAGATTCCCACTCGGGTCACTCATGCGTCAATGTTCTGTATACTTATCTGTTTTTTTCGGATTGATCTTCGCGTCTCAATTGAAGTAAAAAAAAAAAATAAAAAAGTAAGAGAAAGAGAAAAAAAAAAAACTTCTCTAACAGACAAAAACCGGAGTTTTGTTCTTTATACAAAAAACTTCTCTGACTAAAAGACAAAAAAAAAAAAAAAACGGAATTTTGTTCTTTATACAGCCGAAACCCTAAAAAATAAAAGGCCTAAAATTCGGAAATGTGTGAAGTGAGATAACGGCGTCGGAAGATATTTTACACTGGGGGAGCCAGAACTGATCAGCATTCTGGACCCCCCTCCATTCACACACACACACACACACACACACACACACACACACACAGAGAGAGAGAGAGAGAGAGAGAGGAGAGAGAGAGAGAGAGAGAGAGGGAGGGAGGGAGAGAGACAGAGACAGAGAGACAGAGAGAGAAGGGAGACAGAGAGAGAATAAATACATAAATAAATAAATAGATAGATAGATCATACGCTCTTAACGCAGGCATATTTTTCAGGGATGGGGGTGCGTAATCCATTCATATTTTCAAAACTTTCGCATAACCGGGTGGGGCAAGCGGCTCTCATCTTTCCTAATTCGTGTGAACGCGGGAGAGGGGGTGGGGCTCTTATCTTCAAATTTTCATAAAAGTGCGGGTGGGAGAAGGATAAGGAAATAGTTTGCTTCCCCTGTCTTCTTCATTATTTTCAGGAGGGGGGTGGGGTGGAGTGGATCCCCCCTCCCACCCGCCTCCCTAACTACCCGGTTCCTATGCCACTGCTTCTACTGGTTTCGGATCTTAAGATCTTAAGACCACTCAGGACTTGGCCCCAGTGGCATGACGTCAGCTGTAGTCATGGAAACAAAACGTAGTAAGCTGCCTCACATTGTTATCAACTGTCCAGTTTGTTTTAGCGTTGTTATCACTGCCTCGAAGACCACATGGGACTGCTTAAAGACTCTGTCGTGTGCCACTCACAATGAAACCAATCTATTAAAGGCTTTGTCGTGTACCACTCACAATGAAACCTATCTATCAAAGGCTTTGTCATGTACCACTCACAATGAAACCAATCTATTAAAGGCTTTGTCATGTACCACTCACAATGAAACCTATCTATAAAGGCTTTGTCATGTACCACTCACAATGAAACCTATCTCTTAAAGGCTTTGTCATGTACCACTCACAATGAAACCTATCTATTAAAGGCTTTGTCATGTACCACTCACAGTGAAACATCTCTATTAAAGGCTTTGTCATGTACCACTCACAATGAAACCTATCTATTAAAGGCTTTGTCATGTACCACTCACAGTGAAACCTATCTATTAAAGGCTTTGTCATGCACCACTCACAGTGAAACATGTTTTTGTCAGAGTGTTTGGACTTGCATGGTGCGAGGCATAAACATTTTACAGCAGTCTCAATGAAAACCTTGTTCAGAGACGTCCCCACCTGAAGTGATCTTTGAATTTCTAGAAGAGACTGATATTTCTCATTTGATCTCAGATTTGACAGAAGAAGGATTCTTAACAGAGTTTCTGGTGTGTTTTTTTTTCCTCTTTCCTCTGAAGGTGTGTTTTAAAGGGTTGTGTAAATGAGCTTCCTTTTTTCTGCACGACAAGTGAGCTGACTTCGATGCGGTGACAGCCCTGATATTGCCCCTTGCGGTTGGCTGGGCTAGACGCAACATTACCCTGACCTTACCTTAGCTGACCACACCGGGCAAAAGGCCCCCTTCCTGAAAAAGAAACATTAAAGACTGGCTGCTGGTGCTCCCGTCAGTTTGAAAGCACGGTCCCTGATCCACTGACATCTTCAATGCATTTCAAGCCAGCTGCGCAGAGAGCACCATCCACTCTTCTTCGTTTTCCATCCACTGTAAGTTTTTTTACACAGCGCCTACCCTCGGTTAGAGAACAAACTATCGGCGTTTTTCAGAGGACTGTCAACCTGGGTAGAATCGATTGAAGAGCTGCCGGCTGGCGTTTAATGCCTTTGCCGTGTCATTCAGTCGAACATTCGTCTCTTTAACTATTCTCTCATTCCTTCGATTTTTTTTTTCCGCGGCGTATGCCTGCTACATGTGTCATCCATACCAATAGCCAGCGTGCCCTGCTCTTCATGAAAACTTATGATGGGATTTTACGTAGCGAGCAAGACGTTATGTGTGCGTTCACACACGAAAGTTCGGTTTATAGTGTCATTCGAAGGGTTTTTCGGATAATGGTGTCGGAGCCAGTATAGACCTGGAGGAAAAACTCCGCGTGTACCGAAACGGCGTGGCAGAGATTCGAACCTTCAACCGTCAGGATCCAAGGTCCGGAGCTCTACTGAGTTATTCTGGCCCCACTTCAGGAAGTACGAGTGGTAAAATGATGGAAAGCGTTCCAAAGTAAAAGAAACACTATACAAACAGCCACATGGGTATAGCGATACTTCTGTGTAGACAGCCTGTGTTCACTCTGCACAGTACATACATTCTCTTACCGGTCGCCTGGAAGTTGATACACTATGAATTATGGTTCGAGGAAAAAAATGTAAATGTAAGACAAGAAAATGGGCCACAAAGGCAGAATGAAGAAAGAGCAGACAAAATAAGCACCAAAAAAGAGGAAAAAGAAGGCAGGGTACAACAGAGAGGCAGGAAAAAGGGCAATACTAGTACCATACTTTCAGGAGGTGGGAGGGGTGGGGGATTTGATCTCAGGAGCTTCTGGCATTCTCACGGGTACCCAGACTCTTCAAATCCGGTCTCTCCGGTCAAAGGGCGAATCATGTATTTATAGCCCAGCCGACCACCATGGACACAGCAATGGCGCAAGCAAATTTAAGCGAACTATGCATTCAGTGAAACACCATGACCATAACTCTAAATCACGTCGTGTGCTGCGATGAAGACCAACCTGATCATAATGTTCATCGCCGGCCACGTTCATTTTTTCTTTACTGCTTGAGGATGAGGACGATGAAGAAGATGCCACGAATTTCTATTCTGGTCTGAGACTGCGTGACAAGGCTGTAAACTCTACTCTCTGTTTACTTTCATCGTGTATCCTGGCATCGACCGGGCCCGAGAGGTACAGACATCTGCAGTCTGCAGTGTTGGCTGGATACGAGATCTGAGCAACGTTCTCAGAGACGCATCCATCAAATGGATGAAACTCGACTGTGGGGTCCCAGTGTTCCAGACTGAGCCCGTAGCAAACTCCGCTCTGGGTGGGAGCCGGTAGTGTCAGAAAGAAAAATCCCTCAAATGACTCTGATGGGACTCGAACTCACATCCTCCCAGCCGGAGGTCCATGACACTAACCACTGCCAACTAGTTTATGTAAATCAATTGCTGTGCCACAGATGCGTTAAAAAAAAAGTCCAAGTCCGTGGGATACATGTCTCTGAGAAGAACGGCTGTAGTTTCCAGCCTTGTAAGTCAAGATTTTTTCGTCACCTGTCTTTGGCTAGTGCTTCAAAAATGTTACAGGCCAGATCTTTGAAAAATCGCCAGCTCGACAATTCTACTACCCTCAACAATACAAAATATTAACCACATGATCAGAAAAAAAAGTGTTTTGATCTTTACATTGCCCATCGTATGACAAAAAATAGGGCAAAGACGGTAAAAGTACCCCCCCCCCCCCCCCTTCCCATTTCCCTTCTCATAATCAAAAATTAAATGAAAACAACATGCTTCCTGATGGGGGGGGGGGGGGGGGGGGGGGGGGGGGGGGGGGGGGAAGAGTGTACGTTACGTTGAAGACCGAAGGTGCCTGAAACACGTCTCATTTTTACGACATGCCGTAAAATTCTTAAGACCGGTGCAGACAGCCGCAAGACAATGTTTTGCGATCAGCAGTTGCAAAGTTTTGGACTCCTTTCCACGTGATCGCCTTTGGCAAGGAAGATGGTCGCAAGCCGGATTTTTTACCCGCTCGCTGTTCGGCTTTACAGCTGGACAGTCTGGTGGACATGGATGGTCAATGATATTTTCAGACCGAGTGTCCAGCGAGAAGTGTTCTATTCATCAGGCATTGATGGACAGTGTCCAGCGAGAGGTGTTCTATTCATCACATTGATGGACAGTGTCCAGCGAGAGGTGTTCTATTCATCACATTGATGGACTGTCCAGCGAGAAGTGTTCTATTCATCACAGACATTCATGGACAGTGTCCAGCGAGAAGTGTTCTATTCATCACATTGATGGACAGTGTCCAGCGAGAAGTGTTCTATTCATCACAGGCACTGATGGACAGTGTCCAGCGAGAAGTGTTCTATTCATCACGGGCATTGAACAGTGTCCAGCGAGAAGTGTTCTATTCATCACAGGCATTGTACAGTGTCCAGCGAGAAGTGTTCTATTCATCACAGGGCATGATGTACAGTGTCCAGCGAGAAGTGTTCTATACATCACGGGCATTGGACAGTGTCCGTGAGAAGTGTTCTATTCATCACATTGATTGAACAGTGTCCGGCGAGAAGTGTTCTATTCATCACAGGCATTGTTCAGTGTCCAGCGAGAAGTGTTCTATTCATCACGGGCATTGAACAGTGTCCGGCGAGAAGTGTTCTATTCATCACAGGTGTTGGACAGTGTCCGGCGAGAAGTGTTCTATTCATTACAGGCATTGATGGACGGCTTCCTCTGGTGACAAGCCCCCTCGTTTCCCCCTCTCTCTCTCCCTCTCTTTTTTACATTGCAATACAAAAATTTTTGCTGCTGCTGTTGCCAGTTTTATTTCTTCTATTGTTGATGCCGTTGTAGGTGGTAGTGGTATCATACTTATTGTTACTATCATTATAACATCATAATTACTATTAATACTAATATTATCATTATTGGTGTTGCTATTATTATCATCATCAGGATCATAATTTGTTATTATTACCATGAATATTAGCATCATTATCAGTATTATTATTGCACTCATAATCATCATCATTGAAATTATCATTATTAATACGATAACCATTTTTTTTATCGTTGTTTCGATTGTCGTCGCCGTCGTTGTCATTGTTATCATTCCTACTATCACCACTATCATCGTTATCACTATCATTATCATAACTATTATCATCAGTAGTAGCAGTAGTAGTGTAGTAGTACAAACGTCGTCATCATCACTATTGTTATTGTTATTGTTATTATCATTATTATCATCATCATCATATCATCATCATCATCATTATTATTATTATTATTATCGTTTCATATATCATTATTTATCATCATTTCATATTTGATTTTATATGTAGAAGTATCGCTATTGTGATTGTGATGATGATGACGACGACGATGACGATATCATCATCATCATCATCATCATCATCATATCATACCCATTACCATCACAATCATCATTAGCTTTTAGCATCATCACCATCATCATTTACGATTAGTAGTACTAGTAGTAGTAGTATTAACATTACTTATTTCTTCCTCTATCATCACCTTCATCAGTAGTAGTAGTGGTAGTAGCAGCAAAGTAGCAGCGGAAGCAGTGGTAGCAGTATTATTATCATCATCCTCATTACTATTATTTCCCTCTGTCTTTTGAAACCACCTGCCCCACGAATCCCACGCCCTCCTTTTCCAGCGCTGTTTTCCCAGTTCCTCTCGTCTTGAACGCTGTTCGCCTCGTCACTTCCGGAGCCATTTTTTTTTTCCGTCCCCTTTGAGGTAAAGCAATTGGATCTGAGTACCTCTCGTGCACTCTCTCTTCTTTTCACCGTGAGTAGCTTCCCCTCCTCGCCCCCCCCCCCCCCCCCCCCCCCCCCCCCCCCCCCCCCACACACACACACACACAATAGCATCGCTTGGGTTCAAAACGGAAACGCTGCACGGACGCCTAGTGAGCGAGTTCTTTAATCTAAAGTCTGTTCATACTCGGTAATATTAGACGTAAATAATAATAATAATAATAGTAATAAAAAGGAGCGAGGAGAAGGGGATCGTTTATAAAAATCTATCATATAATTTGAAGCATGTAAAGCTTTTTTGCTGTTTGCACAATTTCTGGTTTGTGGGTTATTGTTTGGATAGAATCATGTACAGTCACATCCACGTCCAACTCTCTCTGTATAATGAAGTTATTGTTGAACGATGAAAAACAATATGGTCCGCCGAGAGAAGGCCTGAACAATCGCATGCTACATTTTGGGAAAATTTGCTTTCTCACGATTTCAGCCGAAGCTTGTAATTCACAGACTGACAAATATCGCGGACACGATAAGATTTCATACTTTCGCTGGAAGGTCTTCACTGTCCACGCATTTTTCCCCAAAAGGAACTAATGTCTTGAAACATCAAGTTTTAAATGGATTAATGATTTTGATTATCGACGCCAAGCTTCGCTCTGGCTTCATGCTACATTTGGCACTGAAAGGGTCAGTTGTTGTCTATAGTTGCTTTTCAAGCATAGCCCGGCCGACCACGCGGGGCCTTTTCAAGGCTGTCAAAATCCAGACTGGGGAAACCCTCACATCCGAACAGATAGTGAGAAAAGATAAATCACATACTGAAACACACACACACACACACACACACACACACACACACACACACACTGGCAACAAGAACAAAGGCAGATTATGCACTGGTGGCGTAACGGCGCATACGGGTCGTCTTTGCAAAGATCTAGTTGCAAAGGGAGATGACTGCAGGCGGGATTCTAAACCTCTTAGGTCTTCTTAG
>JADBJO010002451.1:225000-227500 GCA_016801955.1 Conus betulinus
CGAAAACCCAGAGACAGCCCAGAGTATTCAGGACGGAAAGGACAGAACAAGACGACGCAGATCAACAGTCACACACGTCTCTCCAACGCGCCGCGACCACCGCCACAACCAAAACAAACACAGCACGGAACCTCCACACACAGCGGGCTGACCTTTTTCTCACTGCTGCCGTGGTCTGGGGCGGAGCGGTACTCGGGGAAGAGGCGGCGACGTCCTCTGGCCCTCTCTGGCACTGTCCTCTCTGGACTGTGGAACAACAGAGGGAAGAGGGGCTGTCATGACGTCATCACCCGTACTGTAACTTTATGGAAGGTCACGGAGCAGGAGCAACATAAAGAGTGGTGGGAGGTGGGGGTTGGCGAGCGGGGGGGGTGGGGGGGGGGGGGAGGGTGAGAGATCATTCTGTCCCACACTGTCATCACATGTAACCACACAAGAACAGTGCAGATGAGAGACGCTACCTCTCCAGCTCCTGTTTTTTTTTTTTTGTTTGTTTTTTTTTTTTAATTAAATTAATAAATTTCAACTTAAACCATCAGTCCTATTGTTACATGGATCTGTGGTCCAACGGTTCAGTCCTAGTGTTACAGGGATCTGTGGTCCAACGGTTCAGTCCTAGTGTTACAGGGATCTGTGGTTCAACGGTTCAGTCCTAGTGTTACAGGGATCTGTGGTCTAACGGTTCAGTCCTAGTGTTACAGGGATCTGTGGTCCAAGGTTCAGTCCTAGTGTCACAGGGATCTGTGGTTCAACGGTTCAGTCCTAGTGTTACAGAGATCTGTGGTCCAATGGTTCAGTCCTAGTGTTACAGGGATCTGTGGTCCAACGGTTCAGTCCTAGTGTTACAGAAATCTGTGGTTCAACGGTTCAGTCCTAGTGTCACAGGGATCTGTGGGTCCAACGGTTCAGTCCTAGTGTCACAGAGATCTGTGACCCAATGGTTCAGTCCTAGTGTTACAGAGATCTGTGGTCCAAAGGTTCAGTCCTAGTGTTACAGGGATCTGTGGTCCAATGGTTCAGTCCTTGTTACAGAGATCTGTGGTCCAACGGTTCAGTCCTAGTGTCACAGGGATCTGTGGTCCAACGGTTCAGTCCTAGAGTTACAGGGATCTGTGGTCTAACGGTTCAGTCTTAGTGTTACAGGGATCTGTGGTCCAACGGTTCAGTCCTAGTGTTACAGGGATCTGTGGTACAAACGGTTCAGTCCTAGTGTCACAGGGATCTGTGGTCCAATGGTTCAGTCCTAGTGTCACAGGGATCTGTGGTCCAAAGGTTCAGTCCTAGTGTTACAGGGATCTGTGGTCAATGGTTGGTTCATTGTTACAGGGATCTGTGGTCCAACGGTTCAGTCCTAGTGTCACAGGGATCTGTGGTCCAATGGTTCAGTCCTTGTGATACAGGGATCTGTGGTCCAATGGTTCAGTCCTTGTGATACAGGGATCTGTGGTCCAATGGTTCAGTCCTTGTGATACAGGGATCTGTGGTCCAATGGTTCATTGTTACAGGGATCTGTGGTCCAACGGTTCAGTCCTTGTGATACAGGGATCTGTGGTCCAACGGTTCAGTCCTTGTGATACAGGGATCTGTGGTCCAACGGTTCAGTCCTAGTGTCACAGGGATCTGTGGTCCAATGGTTCATTGTTACAGGGATCTGTGGTCCAATGGTTCAGTCCTTGTGATACAGGGATATGTGGTCCAACGGTTCAGTCCTTGTGATACAGGGATCTGTGGTCCAATGGTTTCATTGTTACAGGGATCTGTGGTCCAACGGTTCAGTCCTTGTGATACAGGGATCTGTGGTTCAACGGTTCATTGTTACAGGAATCTGTGGTCCAACGGTTCAGTCCTAGTGTTACAGGGATCTGTGGTTCAACGGTTCAGTCCTAGTGTTACAGGGATCTGTGGTTCAACGGTTCAGTCCTAGTGTTACAGGGATCTGTGGTCCAACGGTTCAGTCCTTGTGATACAGGGATGTGGTGTGGTCAATGGGTCATTGTTACAGGGATCTGTGGTCCGATGGTTCAGTCCTTGTGATACAGGGATCTGTGGTCCAATGGTTCATTGTTACAGGGATCTGTGGTCCAACGGTTCAGTCCCAGTGTTAGAGGGATCTGTGGTTCAACGGTTCAGTCCTAGTGTTACAGGGATCTGTGGTTCAACGGTTCAGTCCTAGTGTTACAGGGATCTGTGGTTCAACGGTTCAGTCCTAGTGTCACAGGGATCTGTGGTCCAACGGTTCAGTCCTTGTGTTACAGGGATCTGTGGTCCAATGGTTCAGTCCTAGTGTTACAGGGATCTGTGGTCCAATGGTTCATTGTTACAGGGATCTGTGGTCCAATGGTTCAGTCCTAGTGTTACAGGGATCTGTGGTCCAATGGTTCAGTCCTAGTGTTACAGGGATCTGTGGTCCAATGGTTCAGTCCTAGTGTTACAGGGATCTGTGGTCCAATGGTTCATTGTTACAGGGATCTGTCGTCCAATGGTTCAGTCCTAGTGTTAC
>JADBJO010002451.1:235000-260000 GCA_016801955.1 Conus betulinus
CAACGCGTGAAGCGAAAGTCAGGTGAATCAGGTGGGATCATATGAGGCTGTCGTCAGTTCCAAGCACTTCTCCATTCCTTCATTGTTAGAAACAGAGTTATGACGGCGTTTCTTCGCTGTTACAGAATTATGACGGCGTTCCTTCACTGTTACAGAGTTATGACGGCGTTCCTTCACTGTTACAGAGTTATGACGGCGTTCCTACCTTGTTAGAAACGGAGTTATGACGAGGTTCCTTCACTGTTAGAAACAGAGTTATGACTGCGTTCCTTCCTTGTTAAAGACAGAGTTATGACGAGGGTCCTTCACTGTTAAAAAAAACAGAGTTATGACGAGGTTCCTTCACTGTTACAAACAGAGTTATGACGGCGTTCCTTCATTGTTAGAAACAGAGTTATGACGGCGTTCCTTCACTGTTACAAACAGAGTTATGAAGGCGTTCCTTCACTGTTACAGAGTTATGACGGCGTTCCTTTCACTGTTACAAAACAGAAATATGACGGTGTTCGTTCATTTTTTTTAAAACAGAGTTATGACGGCGTTCGTCCACGTTTAGATACAGAGTTATGACGGCGTTCGTCCACTTTTAAAAGCAGAGTTATGACGGCGTTCGTTCATTTTTAGAAACAGAGTTAAAACGGCGTTCGTCCAACAGAGTTATGACGGCGTTCGTTCACTTTTAAAAACACACTTACGACGGCGTTCGTCCACTTTTAAAACAGAGTTATGACGGCATTCGTTCACTTTTAAAAACAGAGTTATGACGGCATTCGTTCACTTTTAAAAACAGAGTTATGACGGCGTTCGTTCACTTTTAAAAACAGAGTAATGACGGCATTCGTTCACTTTTAAAAACAGAGTTATGACTTGGCTTCGCGTTTTTTACGCTTCAAACTACACAGATTGTCAGACATAATGATGATGATGATGTGTGAATGTGCGTAAGACAATGACGACGAAGAACATCGTTCCCCCCAATTCTTCACGATCAGCACTCAATCCGTTATCTTCCCACCAGCTCCACTACACACATTCCTTTTTTCCTCCTCCTCGTTTCCCTCGCAGACAGAAAACAAAATTAAGGATAGAGACAGAGAGGGAGGGAGGTAGAAAAAAAAAAAAGAAAAAAACCACAAGCGAATAAACAACAAATAAGTAGGGTAACTCTTGCTCCCACAAGAAAACATAACTCCAAAGGAATGCTGCTTACGACACCGAATCGCCTAGCAGACATGACAGCACAGAGCACACAGAACAAACAGGGAAATATCCCCAGTAAAGGATGTTTCAAGCGTGCCCATATAGAAGAGAATCAGTCGAGAGACTGCGACAGACAGACAGAGAGACAGGGGAGGAGGGGAAGGGGAGGCAGAGGAGGAGGAGGGGGGGAGGGGTGAACGAGACACTTCTGTCATTTTTGTCGACATCATGCCCGTCGCTACTGATGATGTCACAAGAAGATGCCAGTAAGGGTAGACTAGATACGCCTACCCGCCTCAAATGACTCATCATCAACCGAATTCATCATTGCAATGACCGCTTCAGTTTTCATACAGCACGCAAAGCGAGGCACTTACATCAAGCACAGGAGAATCAGTCGATGCGATTTTCTCTCTCTCTCTCTTTTTTTTTTTTTTTTCAGCTCCGGTTTGATTTCTAAGGTGATCATGTTTGTAGAACATCAACACGGTACCGAACGTGCGGAACATTACAGCCGAGCTCAAAACACATTATCCCTCCATTTCATTTTCATCTTCAAAGAGTGTGACTTTCACATCTGGCCTGTGACACTGCATTTGGATGTGACCGTCGCGCTCACAATAATTCACTGCTGTAGATGAAAATTGGAGACAGTTGGACGCCAGATGGGAGGATTTCCATGCGTGCAATGCTTTCGGGTTATGCCGTGTTCTGACCTTGACCTTTCACCTATGACTCTGAATCCCCAAAATAGTCGTGCTCTCACAATGACAGGTCATGAACCCCATCCCCGCATTTTTTTTTTTAAACAGTAAGTGCTGGGGAGTGGGAGAGGGGGGGGGGGGGGGGGGGGGGGGGGCGAGAAGGATTACAAACCTTTAGGCTGTGTGCATCGTGGACCTGGACCCGGCCGTGCGCCGTCCGTCCGGGAGAAGAAAAAAAAAAAAAAAAAACTGTGCCGGTTCATCTCTTTTCCAACTTTCTGGTGACGGCCAAAGCCGTGCAGAGTGCACCCGCCTGAGCCGTGTGATGAGAGCCGTGAGTTTGCCGGGCGTGCAAACCGTACTTTCCCTGACCGTCCGGCTGAAGAAGGGCCGAACTTCTCTGTTTTTCTTCTTTTTTTCTTTAACACTTATTAGGAGTAGCTCTCTTTCCAACATTGGCGACAAGAACTGATCGCTGCTTTGAGACAACGTATCAAGAGAAGTGTGAGGACGTGATATGTAGTACAAGTGCTGTCTTCTCTTTCGCCCAAATGAACAGAAATTACAAAGAGTTATTGAATAAATGATGATAATTGTTATCCACCTCTACACTATAGACTGCTACTACTATATGCTGACTTGATCAGATGTATGCTTGTGTGGATGTAGGGTGGCGGTGGCAGTGGTGGTGGCCAGTGGTGGTGGTGCGAGAAAGTGGGTGTGGGTGTGTGCGTCTACATGTAAAAGCATCTGTGCATATGTATGTGTGTGTGTGTGTGTGTGTGTGTGTGTGTGTGTGTGTGTGTGACGTGATGGTACTTCTTTTACATTTTCAATAATGTTACTTCCATTCACGGTCTAACTGGTCACAATTCAAAAGTTCAATGTTAATAATTTAACATCATCACATAATACATAAAAAACAATAACTCCTTTAATTACTTCGGCACCTAGAATCGATATTTTAAAATCAAACTAATAATAAGTGTGTAGAAATTATGAATTATCTGGACGAAAACAGCTGGAAATTAAGTTATGTGCAGCACATCTATAACATAAAAAATCATCACACACACACACACACAAACACACACACACACACACACACACACACACATATATATATATATATATATATATATATATATATATATATATGTGTGTGTGTGTGTGTGTGTGTGTGTGTGTGTGTGTGTGTGTGTGTGTGTGTGATCGGGTGCACAGAAAAAACGGCGTGGTGTGTGTACAGTGTTCATTTTTTTTCCCTCCGCCACAGCCACAACATCAATGTTTGCTTTCTCGTGAGCCTGCCGGCTACGACCGGGTCTACCATGCACGCTTCCTAGGACCGGCACCAACCGGATGAGGCAAGGCCGTTCTTTGCACGGCCGGGTCCGGGTCCACTATGCACCTGGCCTTAGCAGGGTGGGGGGGAGGGGGAGGAGCAAAATAAAATGATCCCAGCAGATAAGACGTCAGTCATTGATCCTCTCACTACCACACCACAGCTGTGAACATTGCCAACCTCTCCCAGCTTTTAGCCCCGCAGTTGCTGGCGATTCCATGCTGCCCTGTGCATTTGACTTAAAAGCGTGAGAGGCCCCCCACCACGCTTTGTCACACACTCTGTCATAAACATGTCGCGCTGGGAAAAATTGTGGTCTTCCACAAGTCACGCTCTCTCACCATCGTGGTTTAAAAATAAAGTATTCAAGGCTTTCTAATGGCTTTTAGCGATGTGGGAGAAAGCGTGGGTAGGCGTCCTTGATTTTGTTTTCTTTTTGTTAATATTTCAAGTTTTCTTTCCTTCGTTATCGAGGAAAGTTCTTTTTTCTAACGCATGCCTCAAAGAAAACGAGAGAAGAATTGAACACACGCACGCACGCACGTACGGACGCACGCACACACACACACACACACACACACACACACACACACACACACACACACACACACACACACACACACACACACGGTGAGTCAGAGAGAGAGGGGCAAACAGACAGGCACACACCAGACAATCAGTCGGTTAGACTGACACTGAGAGAACCAAGAAGAAAGAATCTTGGAAAAAAATTTGTTCAAATCTATCTTTTAAGGTCAATTCAAGGAAAGTCTGGAAATTAATCCGTAAGATTAAGGGAAAGTCAGCTACATCAGTTATTAAAAGTTTGCAAGTAAACGGATCAATTTATTACAAATAAAAGGAGGTTGCTAACTTGTTAGCTGCTACTATTCACCACAATTCGTCAGCTGATCATTATTGCAAGGAATTCCAGCGTATCAAAAGATCTGCGGAGTCAAAATCTTGTTCTTTCGTGCCAGATAGTTCTGAGGATTATAACTGCGTTTTCAGCATGGATGAGTTAAAGGACGCCATTTTGAAAGCCAACAACTCAGCCCCTGGACCAGATGACATTCATTATCAATTTATTCAACATTTGCCAGCTGAGGGTTTAAAGGTGTTGTTGTCACTGTTTAATCATGTTTGGTGTTCAGGATATTTTCCACAATCTTGGAGAGAGGCGGTTGTTGTTCCTATTCCTAAACCAGGGAAAGATCATTCGGATCCTAACAACTATCGTCCTATAGCTCTTACCAGTTGCTTATGTAAAAAACTATGGAGAGAATGGTATATTCTCGATTGTTATGGCAGTTAGAGTGTCTTGGGGCATTGGATGTTTCCCAGTGTGGATTTCGGAACAACCGCAGTACTACTGATCACCTGGTTCGATACGAGTCTTTTATCAGGAATGCTTTGATTAATGGAGAACATGTAGTTTCTATTCTTTTTGATTTAGAAAAAGCGTATGACACACACAACATGGAGGTATGGAATTTCTTCAGGACTTGAAGGCACTTGATTTCAAAGGTAATTTACCAATGTTTATTGCTAATTTTTTGTCTAACAGGCATTTCAGTGTTAGACTTCATTCTACCTTCTCAGATCCTTTTGAGCAGGAGATGGGTGTCCCTCAGGGTAGCATCCTTTCTCCGCTCCTGTTCAATCTCAAGATTAATAATATCGTTCAGTCAGTAAAGTCTGGGATTGATAAGTCATTGTTTGTTGATGATTTCTCTATCTCTGCCAAGGGGAAAACCTTGGCCGCAGCTGAGCGTCAACTTCAGTTGTGTGTTAATCGTGTTCAGCAGTGGGTCACTGAAAATGGATTTAAGTTTTCAGCTAATAAGACAGAGTGTATTCATTTCCATAGGAAAAGATCTCAGGTCTTAGAACCAGCTATCTGTCTCAATGGTCAGGTAATTAAAAGTTCCAAACAAGTGAAATTTTGGGGGGTTATTTTTGATAGTAGGCTTTCTTTTGCCTCACATTAAGTACATTAAACAATCTTGCCAGTCAGGTTTGAATGTTTTAAAGGTTATTAGTCACACTGATTGGGGTGCGGACAGGCGAACTTTGTTGCGATTATATCGGGCTTTGGTGAGACCAAAGCTAGATTATGGTTGTGTGGTATATGGATCCGCACGAAAGTCTTATCTCAAAGCTCTTGATCCAATTCATCATCAAGGACTGCGGATTGCTTTGGGAGCATTTCGCACATCTCCAAAAGAGAGTCTGTATGTTGAATCTGGAGAACCCCCTTTGGAGCTAAGGAGATTGTGTCTTTCCATGAACTATTATCTGAAACTGAGGGCTAGTCCAGAAAACCCTGCCTATGATATTGTCATGAACCCACCTTTTAGAGCCCAATATGACTTAAAGCCAAATGAGATTCCTCCACTGGGTATCCGTATTTTGCCCCACTTCAGGGCAGCTGGCATTGACCTTGATACTACTGTTGATGATGGTCCATTACAGACTGATGTACCTCCCTGGAAAATAGCCATCCAGAGATTAATTTATACTTAACTCATTTCGAAAGGAGGTCACCTCGAGTGCTGCATATAAACAACTTTATCTTGAGCAATGTGAAACTTTATAAAGATTTTACCAAGATTTTTACAGATGGTTCTAAAAAAGATGAGAGGGCTGCAGCGGCCATTGTGTGTGATAGCAATTTTCAGGAGCCCACCTTGTTAAGATTGCGAGATTGGTCATCTGTTTATACTGCTGCTGAACTGAAGGCTTTAAATCTGGCTCTCAGTGCGGTGTCCAGGTCAGATCAGAACGATTTCCTTATTTTATCGGATTCATTGTCGGCACTGTCGGCTTTATCGACAAGAGAAGTTTCACATCCAGTTTTGGCGGATATTCATGATCTTCATACTCAGCTTGTCTCTTCGGGAAAGCATATAGTTTTCTGTTGGGGTCCCCAGCCACATGGGAATCTATGGTAACTCCGTGGTAGACAAAGCAGCCAAACAAGCTCTCGGTGCAAGTCTTTCTAGGAGCCTGTGCAGTTTGTTCCTCACTCAGATCTTCGTCATAAATCTAGCTTGTATTGTCGTGAACTGTGGCAGAGTGAATGGTCTAGCCAAAATTCATAACAAATTGTTTAAAATTTTGCCCAGATTTAATCAACCCTTTCCCATCGATTGTACGTAACCGTAAAGAGGAATCGGTTTTGTCACGGTTACATATTGGGCACAGCTATATAACGCACAGTTGGATACTCAGAAGGGAAGACCCTCCATGGTGTGTTGCATGTGACAGCTTTTTCAGTGTTCATCATTTTTTGACTGAATGTGCTGATTTGATGTGTATCAGAGAGAAGTTCTTTTCCACCAGTGATTTATCAGTTCTTTTTCGTGAGATTTCAGTGGATCTTATTTTTCTTTTTTGAAAGAGGTAAACTTATTTTATAAGTTATAGTGCTTTAATAATGTATATAGGTGTTGCTGGAGTTAAACAGACAATTGTGCTTTTGTCTTTATAAACTTCAAGCGATGTGTTAATACTAGTGTGGGTATTTGTATCTAGAGACTCAGCAGATATGATAGCTGAGGTCCTGCCCATTCCCACCCCCCACCCCCCATTTGCCCCCCCCCCCCAACACACACACACACACACACACACACACACACACACGCGCGCGCGCGCGCGATTGGTTTAAACTATGTGTTTTTTTACAGCCCAGAACTACTGCACTTCGTTCCTGAAATTGCGGATCAGTATCAGTTTTCCACAAGTGTCAACCACTGAAAATGTTCCGATTAATTATTCATTGCTTCGCTTGCTGCCCGGATTTTTAGTTCAAATTTCATGTCAGATGGTATCTGCCTCTGATATCATTTTTGTGTTAATGTTGTTGCCTTTTATTCGGTTGATGTTTCAGATCCGATTCGCCCACAGTCAGTTCTT
Source organism: Conus betulinus (assembly GCA_016801955.1). Taxonomy (NCBI): domain Eukaryota; kingdom Metazoa; phylum Mollusca; class Gastropoda; order Neogastropoda; family Conidae; genus Conus; species Conus betulinus. The sequence goes on from JADBJO010002451.1 coordinate 242,168, forward strand.
ACCACTGCGTTTACACTCAATTACGCTTCATTTTCTTTTTGTTTGTTTACTTCTTTAGGTTTTGATTTTCCCCAAACTACAGTCTGCATGAAAGGCTTACAGATAAACTGCTTTGTGGCAAATTACAAGTAAATTATGTCCCCCCCCCCCCCCCCCTCCTCCCTACCACCTCTACACACACACACACACACACATACTGTTACACACACGCGCGCGCGCGCGCGCGCGTGCAAACTCTCTCTCCCTCTCTCTCTCTCTCTCTCTCTCTCTCTCTCTCTCTCACACACACACACACACACACCACACACACACACCAACCCTTCCCCTCCCCTCTCCAGTCCTGTCAACCGTTCCATCGCTTCCAAGCCCCGCCCACACCACCACCACCCTGCTCCCTACTTCATACCCCCCTCCCTTCCCCGCTCCATCCCTTTCGCCACACCAACTCTTCCATCCCTCGCATTCCTTTCTCCACCCCCGTTGGTTCCGTTTGGGCCATGTCCCATTCCATTCCTTTCTCCCACCCCCGTTGGTTCCGTTTGGGCCATGTCCCATTCCATTCCTTTCTCCACTCCCGTTGGTTCCGTTTGGGTCATGTCCCATTCCATTCCTTTCTCCACCCCCGTTGGTTCCGTTTGGTCCCATGTCCCATTCCATTCCTTTCTTTCTCCACCCCCGTTGGTTCCGTTTGGGCCATGTCCCATTCCATTCCTTTCTCCACCCCCGTTGGTTCCGTTTGGGCCATGTCCCATTCCATTCCTTTCTCCATCCCCGTTGGTTCCGTTTGGGTCATGTCCCATTCCATTCCTTTCTCCATCCCCGTTGGTTCCGTTTGGGCCATTGTCCCCCATTCCATTCCTTTCTCCACTCCCCCGTTGGTTCCGTTTGGGCCATGTCCCATTCCATTCCATTCCTTTCTCCACCCCGTTGGTTCCGTTTGGGCCATGTCCCATTCCATTTCCTTCTCCCACCCCCGTTGGTTCCGTTTGGGTCATGTCCCATTCCATTCCTTTCTCCACCCCCGTTGGTTCCGTTTGGGCCATGTCCCATTCCATTCCTTTCTCCACCCCGTTGGTTCCGTTTGGGCCATGTCCCATTCCATTCCTTTCTCCACCCCCGTTTGTTCCGTTTGGGCCATGTCCCATTCCATTCCTTTCTCCACCCCCGTTGGTTCCGTTTGGGCCATGTCCCATTCCATTCCTTTCTCCACCGCCGTTGGCTCCGTTTGGGCCATGTCCCATTCCATTCCTTTCCCCACCGCCATTGGTTGCGTTTGGGCCATGTCCCATTCCATTCCTTTCCCCACCGCCATTGGTTCCGTTTGGGCCATGTCCCATTCCATTCCTTTCCCCATCGCCATTGGTTCCGTTTGGGCCATGTCCCATTCCATTTCTTTCCCCACCGCCATTGGTTCCGTTTGGGCCATGTCCCATTCCATTCCTTCCCCACCGCCATTGGTTCCGTTTGGGCCATGCCCAGTTTCGCCCTCTCCATTCACCGCTCTCGTGTCCTTTGACCTCCTCCTTTTCGTTCATTATGATCGCATCGTTTTCCCTTCTGACACGGTGTCCGTTTGCCCCATTCTTGCGTTGGATTTTTTGTTTGGTTGGTTGGTTGGTTGGTTTGGTTTGGTTTGGTTTGGTTTTACCTCGATCTTATTTCCAGAATAAACATAATTTTATTTTGTGGGATGGCACACGAAACCTGGTGGCCCACTGAAGTGTGTTCGGTTAGTTTTTTTGGAGCTGCGTTTGTCCAGCTGCGGATCTTCGTTTCATTTCCCCCACAAGTCGGAACGAACAATGTGTCGTGTTACATGGTGATTAGTGCTGCTTCCATCAAACTCGCGGGGTGAATCAACGCTGGACGTGTCCTGTTGAGGGGCTGCCTATTTCGCTGCCCACGCCGATCTGGATATCAGGCCAGCAACAATGGTAAACTGATATCATCATACAAAGTTTCTGAACTCTATGAAACTGCAAAAATGAAATTTTCTGGGGGAGGGGGGGGGGGGGCGGAGGGGGGGGAAGAAGACCCTGTGGGACACGAATCGCGGGTGCACAGTTAAAATTCTGATGAAGAATAAAAGACGTGAAATGTACGCACCTTGCAGTTCAGTATACCTTGCTATGATTTTCAGTCGGCACAAAATGTTGGCCAGGCAGGAGCAGAGCAGTAGACATTATGGGGTGCCTTCACTCCGGTATCATGTACCAGGACCACATCACGATGCACAGTGTGGACACAGGAACACCCCATGATGCACAGGGTGGACACAGGGACACCCCATGATGCACAGGGTGGACACAGGAACACCCCATGATGCACAGGGTGGACACAGGAACACCCCATGATGCACAGGGTGGACACAGGAACACTCCATGATGCACATGCACAGGGTGGACACAGGAACACCCCATGATGCACACAGGGTGGACACAGGAACACCCCATGATGCACAGGGTGGACACAGGAACACCCCATGATGCACAGGGTGGTGGACACAGGAACACCCATGATGCACAGGGTGGACACAGGGTGGACACAGGAACACCCCATGCACAGGGTGACACAGGGTGGACACAGGAACACCCCATGATGCACAGGGTGGACACAGGAACACCCATGATGCACAGGGTGGACACACAGGAACACCCCATGATGCACAGGGTGGACACAGGACACACCCCATGATGCACAGGGTGACACAGGGTGGACACAGGAACACTCCATGATGCACAGGGTGGACACAGGAACACCCCATGATGCACAGGGTGGACACAGGGACACCCCATGATGCACAGGGTGGACACAGGAACACCCCATGATGCACAGGGTGGACACAGGGTGGACACAGGGACACCCCATGATGCACAGGGTGGACACAGGGTGGACACAGGGTGGACACAGGACACCCCATGATGCACAGGGTGGACACAGGAACACTCCATGATGCACAGGGTGGACACAGGAACACCCCATGATGCACAGGGTGGACACAGGAGGAACACCCCATGATGCACAGGGTGGACACAGGAGGAACACCCCATGATGCACAGGGTGGACACAGGACACAACACTCCATGATGCACAGGGTGGACACAGGAACACCCCATGATGCACAGGGTGGACACAGGGACACCCCATGATGCACAGGGTGGACACAGGAACACCCATGATGCACAGGGTGGACACAGGGTGGACACAGGGACACCCCATGATGCACAGGGTGGACACAGGAACACCCATGATGCACAGGGTGGACACAGGGTGGACACAGGGACACCCATGATGCACAGGGTGGACACAGGGTGGACACAGGACACCCCATGATGCACAGGGTGGACACAGGACACAGGAACACCCCATGATGCACAGGGTGGACACAGGGTGGACACAGGGACACCCCATGATGCACAGGGTGGACACAGGAACACCCATGATGCACAGGGTGGACACAGGGACACCCCATGATGCACAGGGTGGACACAGGAACACCCCATGATGCACAGGGTGGACACAGGGTGGACACAGGGACACCCCATGATGCACAGGGTGGACACAGGAACACCCCATGATGCACAGGGTGGACACAGGGTGGACACAGGGTGGACACAGGGACACCCCATGATGCACAGGGTGGACACAGGAACACCCCATGATGCACAGGGTGGACACAGGAACACCCCATGATGCACAGGGTGAACACAGGAACACCCCATGATGCACAGGGTGGACACAGGGTGTGGACACAGGGTGGAACACCCCATGATGCACAGGGTGGACACAGGAACACCCCATGATGCACAGGGTGGACATAGGAACACCCCATGATGCACAGGGTGGACACAGGAACACCCCATGATGATGCACAGGGTGGACACAGGAACACCCCATGATGCACAGGGTGGACACAGGAACACCCCATGATGTACATGTACATACCCAAAGAACAAACTCCCAGTTAGTGCCCTGGTATGTTTGGTGATCAGCGCAGACCAATCAGTGGCGGGTGTGATGGTCGTGGGAAAAGCGGAATACCTGGACAGTTTTGGTCTGCCACCTGCCTTTTATCCAGACACTGACAGATTTATTGTAAGATGTAAGACACGGCCATTCCTATCGCTACAACCAACAACTGTTGCCAGACCTCTCAGCCAGTTCATTGTGCGTCTTGTATTTCATTTGGAGGAAGAGTTGTAGTGCCAGTCTTTCACAACTAATCTCTGTGCTTCATCCACATAAACTGTGAAGTCATGATCAAAGAGGGAAGTGCTATATTTGTTCTATGAGACAAAGATATTGAAACTTTTCATGATAAGGCAGATGGAACCGATTGCTAAAGATGAGACGGAAAAATATCTCGTTAGGTATCTTTGTTACAGCTCTAAATCATCTGATAAAAAGACGTCAAAGAGACCACTTCTGTTAAGGACATTCTCGCCATTGCGATGTCTCATTACTGGACTGTTCCTGAATCTTGCCGGTGCCGGTTGAATCCAGATGAAGTGTACGAATGTTGGAAGGAAGAACTTACCAACTACATTAATTCACCACCACGATCTGTCATTTTTAAACATGGCATCTAACACAGCATCCAGATCGGGCAGATGACTTACCACAGCACGCATAAGATAGCTCGCTAATACAGTACTTAAGAACCAACAACTTGGCCAAAGAGGAAGACGTTTTGATTCCAAAGCAACACTCATCATGGAAGAGACTCAGGAAGAAATGGAACTGGGACTTGTTAAATTGAAAGCACAAGTACGAGTGACTGAGTGAACTATCTGTCACACAGCTGTTACTAAAGTATCGTGCCGAGTTTGAGGGTAATGAAAATACTGAAGACGGGAATGTATCGTGCTTTTTTTCAGACTCTCAGAGATCGCTGGTGATTTACTCTCCACATAGACTGTCCTATTTCAGCAGCACAGTCTCGTCTACTGTCATCCTAGAAACTGCCAGAGTGTATGAAATGTCTCTGTATCAAGGTTGAAGTGCGGGAATATACGAGAGAAAAGTCATCGGTCGTATCGTTGAGGCTGTTCAAATCAAACAGAAGCAGACTCTTTGGATTATGGCTGGATAAAACTTAGATATCTGATTGTTTTGTTTTAAACATCCAGTTCGGTTTGAAATGGTTTTAACCCGTCAGTCTACACTGACGCCATGTAAGTCAGGACTCCCAGCATAGAGTGAGGAACCAGAGTCCACGTGGTGTCCTCTGGGTCGAAACACGTTCACACATTCAAGACTCGGCAAGGGGCTGTAACAAAGCATGTGTTCGTTTACAAGAGACCAGCCAACATCAAGAGTGGTCGTTTGGTTCTGACACAAAGAGGATTAGTGCTGCAGTGGAAAGAGTTTGAAAGACTGGCCAAAATGCCACGGCACAAAATGGAGGCCATGGAAGGGAAGGGAAGATTCCTGGTGTGGTCAGGTAAAGGACAGGACTGCCGTCAGGTGGAAGGGAAAGGGAAGACTCCTGGTGTGGCCAGGCAGAGGACAGGACTGCCGTCAGGTGGAAGGGAAGGGAAGACTCCTGGTGTGGTCAGGTAGAGGACAGGACTGCCGTCAGGTGGAAGGGAAGGGAAGTCTCCTGGTGTGGTCAGGCAGAGGACAGGACTGCCGTCAGGTGGAAGAGAAGGGAAGACTCCTGGTGTGGTCAGGCAGAGGACAGGACTGCCGTCAGGTGGAAGGGAAGGGGAACTCTCCTGGTGTGGTCAGTAGAGGACAGGACTGCCGTCAGGTGGAAGGGAAGGGAAGACTCCTGGTGTGGTCAGGCAGAGGACAGGACTGCCGTCAGGTGGAAGGGAAGGGAAGACTCCTGGTGTGGTCAGGCAGAGGACAGGACTGCCGTCAGGTGGAAGGGAGGGGAAGACTCCTGGTGTGGCCAGTAGAGGACAGGACTGCCGTCAGGTGGAAAGGAAGGGAGTTCTCCTGGGTGTGGTCAGGCAAAGGACAGGACTGCCGTCAGGTGGAAGGGAAGGGAAGATTCCTGGTGTGGTCAGGTAGAGGACAGGACTGCCGTCAGGTGGAAGGGAAGGGAAGACTCCTGGTGTGGTCAGGTAGAGGACAGGACTGCCGTCAGGTGGAAGGGAGGGAAGTCTCCTGGTGTGGTCAGGTAGAGGACAGGACTGCCCGTCAGGTGGAAGGGAAGGGAAGACTCCTGGTGTGGTCAGGTAGAGGACAGGACTGCCGTCAGGTGGAAGGGTAGGGAAGACTCCTGGTGTGTGGTCAGGTAGAGGACAGGACTGCCGTCAGGTGGAAGGGAAGGGAGTTCTCCTGGTGTGTCAGGCAAAGGACAGGACTGCCGTCAGATGGAAGGGGTAGGGAAGTCTCCTGGTGTGGTCAGGTAGAGGACAGGACTGCCGTCAGGTGGAAGGGAAGGGAAGACTCCTGGTGTGGTCAGGTAGAGGACAGGACTGCCGTCAGGTGGAAGGGAGGGACTCCTGGTGTGGTCAGGTAGAGGACAGGACTGCCGTCAGGTGGAAGGGAAGGGAAGACTCCTGGATTGGTCAGGTAGAGGACAGGACTGCCGTCAGGTGGAAGAAGGGAAGGGAAGTGACCCCTGGTGTGGTCAGGTAGAGGACAGACTGCCGTCAGGTGGAACAGGGAGTTGTCCTGGTGTGGTCAGGTAGAGGACAGGACTGCCGCAGATTCACATGACCTTCTGTGGTCAGGTAGAGGACAGGACTGCTGGTCTGGTAACAAAGGGGCATCCTGGTTTGATGCAGGTGGCAGACTGCCTTCACATCACTTCTGTGGCGGGGGGGGCTGCTGCCTGACAGAGAGCAGAGCTGGGTGATGAGGGTGGTGATGACCTCCACCAGTTTCAGACTCCACTTCAGTGAGCCATCGTCCCTACCATCACAGGTCTGTTGACCAGCAGTGAGTGACCCGTCCCCAAAGGTCAGATGGTCTGGTAACAAAGGTATCAAGGTTTGATGCAGGTTGCAGCTGCGCTTCACATGACCTTTTGAGCAAGGAGGCAAAGAAGGTCAGATGGTCTGGTAACAAAGGCATCAGGGTTTGATGCAGGTGGCAGAATGCGTTCACATGACTTTTTTGAAAAAGGCGACAAAGGTCAGATGGTCTGGTAACAAAGGCATCATCCTGGTGATACGGGGGGGGGGGGGGGTGGAGGTTCGGGTCATGTGACCTTTTCCAACAAGGAGGCTCAAGAAGGTGGCATGGGGCTGGTAACAAAGGTCCTGGCCTCATAGAGCAACAAACCAGGGAAGGTGGCATGGTGGGCAGTAGCGTGGGCGTCATGGACAACGAGCACCTGGTGGCAGGAGGAAACAGGCAGTCCTGGCGTTATGACTCAACCAGGGGAGGTGGCATGGGGCAGGCAGTCCTGGCGTCATGACTCAATCAGGGGAGGTGGCATGGGGCAGGCAGTCCTGGCGTCATGACTCAATCAGGGGAGGTGGCATGGGGCAGGCAGTCCTGGCGTCATGACTCAATGAGGGGGAGGTGGCATGGGGCAGGCAGTCCTGGCGTCACTGACTCAACCAGGGAGGTGGCATGGGGCAGACAGGCCTGGCGTCATGACTCAACCAGGGAAGGTGGCATGGGGCAGACAGTCCTGGCGTCATGACTCAACCAGGGCAGGCAGTCCTGGCGCCAGCAACAAAGTTGTTTCAAATTTTAAACAGCTCTAGTGTTTGTTTTTCACAAGTGGATTTTGAAATCAGGGGCCTTTCGTGCGATGCTTCACAATGAAGGAACCATGAAAGAAAAGTAAGGAGGAGTTCTAGCATCAGCTCGGACACTGTCGGTTTGGTCACATCCTGAACAGCGCCAGCTGCCTTCAACACGTTGTCATGACGACCAGTGACAACCATCACAGTGTCAGAGACAATGGAAACAGTTGATCAGTGCACAGCTTCCTACTGCGCCTGTCCTGACTGTTCGGCCGTCTTCACCATCAGGACCAGCCGCCACACCGCCACCTCTAGGGTCACCACGTTCACCTGATCAAGCAGGTGTGCCCCGTTTATGTTTAAAGACAACTGTAGCAAACATCATACACAAAATGGTGACTAACTAACACAACCAGGGACATCAGGAGCAAGATCTTCAGCTCAAAAAAAAAAAAACTGAACCAACCGCGCTACAGAGACAGTGAGCCAATCTTTTTTTTCCAATTCTATTGTTTCTCACCCCTCAAAAAAAATTACCACACACCTTACAAAAAAATAGCCGTTTTCATCTCCAGACGTGAAGGAGATCTGTGGCACGAACTATTGGAACGCGATCACAACTCACAAGCGTCCTGGTAAAGTTAAGTCCCATAAATATTTTGTTTTGTGACCTTCCTTTTTATTCTCCCAGCTGGAATGATCAATTCTGGGATCTTTCCAAAACAAAAACAATAATTCTGGTCCTCACTCGCTTCTTCTCAGACACAAAAGAGCAGGGACAGATCGTTCCTTCACGCCTGTCAAAACAACCACAACGCTCTGGACACGTCTCGGTGCATCAATTCAAAAACCAGATTTTTTCTCCCCTCTTTCTTTCGGAGTTTTGGATGAGCATGACATACTGGAGCACGTTCAAAACGGACGACGCAATTCTATCCAGTCCACGTCGCTCTGCGTGTGTCCTCTGACAGATTTCCGATTGCGGGTGAGAAGATCAGATGGGGTTTCTTGCATACAACCAGTTTTCTGAACGCGCTCCACAGAGAGGAAAACAAACGGTTTAGTTTGACAAGGTGGGCTTTGTTTCCTTCATCGCGCCTCACCAGGGTGATTCTTCTTTACGCTGTCTATGAAAAACTACCCACAGGTCCCTTTTCAACAATGGTCAGGGGGGGGTTGCTTCAACCCCTGACCGCTTTCAAGACATCCGTCTGTCAGAACTACATTCAGCTGAAAACACCGTTCAGATCAATGCAGACGCATCAACATTTGATGAAAGGTGAACGAACGCCTCCCTGTCTTGTGTCTGTGCGCCCCGTTGACTACAAGCATACACTGTGAGTTTTAATATACGAACAACATCGCATTGGTGTTACCGACATTGACAGGTTAAGGCATGCTTTGACTTGCAACACATGTGCAAAACTGCAACGTATGTGCAGAACAGTCACACGAGCATGAAAAAGAGCGTCAAGGTGGCCAGCCACAGCACACACACACACACACACACACACACAGAGGAGGGGGGTACACCTCACCGGAATATGTGCTGCAGGGACTCTGTCATCACACTGTTTCTGTTGATCCTGGTTCGACCTTGACATTTTTTTTTAGATAGATGACTCACCACAGACGAAGAAACCCCACACCCAGCACAACGTGCACGGCCAGACATGTCCCTTCCTCTGTGTCTGCCGTTTCCGACGTGCCGGGGTCTGAAGCGCTACGCCGCTTTGTCAGTGACGGGGAGCCTCAAACACCCGTCGATAACATGGCGGGTGATTTAGCAACCATTTCACATGTGTCCTTTATTCTCCTCCGGGAACAATTCCATGAGACAATTCTGTGGGAACAATTACATGAGATAATTCTGAAAGAAAAAAAAAACACTCTCACTGCCCCTATGCAGGATCAGGAGGAGGAGGGAGGAGGAGAATGATGATGATGATGATGATGATGATGATGATGATGATGATGATGATGATGATGATGATGTGTGACTCAGAACACACTCTACATCCCCGCTCAGACTTTATCCGACAAACTAAAGTCTACCTCCACGAACTGCCCTTGGTGGGGTCCAGTTCTTGCAAGTATGACGTCAACGTCATCAGCCTTATTTCGTTCGGCGGTTTGTGGGCTTTTATGTTCCGAAAGACAGCAGGAAGAAAAGCAACGCTCGGTTCAAAGCGTGTGTTTGGTTTGGTTGTGTTGAAGAAGAAGAAGAAGAAGAAGATGGAGGAGGAGAGAGGAGGAGGAGGAGGAGAGGAGGAGGAGGAGGAGAAGAAGAAGAAGAAGAGGAGGAGGAGGAGGAGGAGAAGAAGAAGAAGGAGGGAGGAGGAGGAGGAGGAGGAGGAGGAGGAGGAGGAGAAGAAGAAGAAGAAGAAGAAGAAGAAGAAGAAGAAGAAGAAGAAGAAGAGGAGGAGGAGGAGAAGAGGAGGAGAAGAAGAAGAGAAGAAGAAGAGGAGGGAGGGAGGAGGAGAAGAAGAAGAGAAGAAGGTAATGTTGCTTATAGCCCAGCCAACTACAAAGGGTCATATCAGAGGGAAGCAAACAAAAGGAGTTTGCCTCATCAGACTCGGACGACATAAAACCCGAAAAGCAAAATCCGTTTAAATGTGTGGTCAAACGCAACAAACCGATACATATGCACTGCCACAGACAAACTCAAATTTTTGATGTTTTCAACTTTGTGGTCCCGGATTCAACTACTCCAAATGTCTGAAAGCGTTCGGAGCAGTAGAAACAAGGGTTTTTTTTTTTCTTATGAATACCTGAGCAGTTTGGAGAAATTGATTGAAACGATGCTGCTTCCGTACTCTTTTTTTTATTTAATTCAAAACCTCAAAGCATAATAGAAGAAGCATATCATTTTGCCAGCGGATGTCGAGAGAAAACACTTGAAGACTGTTTGGAATGGTGCCACAATAAAGGCGTGGTCCCATTCCTACAACCTCTTCAAGCTGAGATTGAGATGCATTCGTGTTGACACGTTCAGTTGTAACGTCTGTTCACCATTGATGATATTAGACGATGTGTTGACACGTCGTGAACTTCTCGTGATGAACTCGTATGTGCAAGCTAGTCTGCTCAAAGAAGGAATTTCTGTACCAGGTATCACGCCTAAACTATTAGCTACAAACTCTATCACATGTGTGTGTGTGTGTGTGTGTGTGTGTGTGTGTGTGTGTGTGTGTGTGTGTGTGTGTGTGTGTGTGTGTTTCCTCTCTTTAATTACAAACGAAAAGACGAGCACACACTGATACGCGACAATGTCCTTGGTGGCTTTTCTATCATTTCTCATCGCTGTAACGTAAAAAAGCAAACTTTTAGTTGTGCCAACAATCGACAGCCCCCCGGAGAAGTCCATTCATGTCTGCAACACCCCATGCACCTTAGCTCTGGGCTGTATTGCAGCTGATGCCTTCAGACCGTCCTTCCATCACAAGACCTGAGACAGGACCGACAGCAGAAAAACCATGTTTAAAGGTAGCAAGCTGGAGAATGGTTGGAGTGGACCATGCATACTGACAACATTCACATACAAGAACAACGGGAAAGGACACCGTTTGGGGCGCAGATATAGTCGGGTGGATGGTTGGTACTCCCACCATCAGATGGCGTACCGGGTTCACGGGAGTGTTGTTCCACGGGCAATACTGTCATTTTGCAGAAGACAGACAAACCCTGCCCATGACGAACCTCTCACTGAACTCAGCGAAAGCACAAGGAACACCACAACGTATCATCGTGAGGGTGTGAGAGGGGTTGTTGTGGTGGAAACGTGTGTGTGTGTGTGGCGGGGGGGGGGGGGGGGGGGGTGAAGGACGAACACGGAAACGGCACAACCCACACACCAGACAGTTCATACAAACACGTTTCCCATCCATCAAGCCGTTTCAAGGCATATCTCTAATCACAGAAACAGTCATACTGGATGTTCTGAACATCACACTGTTTGATCTCACGGAAGATGACACTGAGGTACCGGACCATCTCAAAGACCATTGTTTCGGAGCCCCAAGCTATCTGTTAAAACGGGTCGGTGGAGAAAGATCATGCTGGCCCATATCATTGCGAAAAAGTCTGACAAGTCTATTAGATGATGATGATGATGATGATGATGATGATGATGATGATGATGATGATGACGTCAACGACGACGACGACGACGACGACGACGACGACGACGATGACGATGATGATGATGATGATGATGATCCCACGATGATGATGATGATGATGATGATGATGATGTGCGTATAACTGTGCTCCATGATGTTAAAGTTATTAAGGGCAAAAGTCCTAGTTCAGAAGCCTCCTGGGTAATTTAAGGACATCATCATCACTGTGTATCGTTCGTACAACTGTACATATATTTCCTGCAGTACTGTACAATTTAGAGCAGTATCGAGCAAGAGCTCTGTCTACAGGGGCTCCCTCGGCCCATGGTCTAAAACATCATACTCATCATGGAACAGGCACACAATCCCTGTTTCAGACAGTTTGGTGAGCGGGAGCCACATTCACTGAAGAAAGGGGATCTTGATTCATCCCAAACTTTATTGACTGAAACGTTCGAATTGCTGGGTAACTCTGCCTATGCCGAGACTCCGTTCTGATCTCCCCGAGCACAGGGACATTCACTTTATATGACATTTGACCAGGCCCCGAAGCTCATCAGTGAGGCTCGGTTAAAAAAACAAAACGTGTCTGAGTTGGGCGAGAATATAAGTGGAAGCGGAGATGAGCAAGTAAAAGAAAATCAATCGGCCACCCCCCTCCAGGTTGACTATTTTCTGTCCACCAGTACGCGGAACAGCGAACGTTTCCATTTTCTGATGCCTTTTTTGGACACAGTCGTGGACAGCTCAGATTCTCAGCTCCTGGATATGGAAACAGACTCGTTCTAAATAGCTCTGAAACATGACACGTCAGACCAGATCACCCGACCACACCTGCGGAATCATTCTTTCAGAGTAAATGATTCATTGTTTCCATGGCCAGCCTGTTTAAAATCAAACTACGTCACATTTTTTCAGACTACATTTACAACCAAGCTACCGCGCGAACCCCGCCCACCGCACTGACTGACTCGTCATGATCTGTTCGGTTTGACATACGAACACCGCCGTCCGTTCAAAACAAAACATAACTAAGATTTTTTCTTTCCGTAAAAACTACGGCAAAATCGTAAGGGTAAACAGGTGTGCGAGTGAGACAAAGTCCATGTCCATGTCGGGTCACTGACTCAGCAGGAATAGCGAAGACCCCCAACAGAAGGTGACGCAATGTCACATCAGACTACACTGGCCTGGACACCGACAAGGTCAAGGTCAGGGGGGCGAAGACGAGGTCAGAGGGCACAGATGAGAGGGGAGATGGGATGGGGGGTTAAGATGGGAAGGCAGGCATGAATGGGGGGGGGGGAGAGAAAGGGGGGGAGGGGGGAGGCGGGCGGGGAAAGAGAAGATTGGAGGGGGGGGGGGGAGAGAGAGGGCGGAAAAGGAGGGGAGATGACGACTCGGTGAAAGGAAAACAAAGCCAGCACGAGCACAAAACGGTGAATTAAGCTGTGTACGTTTCTCTTTCACCTTTAAAAAGAAGCGGCATTAGTTCCACCAGACGACGCAGACAAACGGATTACAGGACAAAACACAATGCATTTCGACCTCTTGGGTTTTCTTCAGGCAAAAAGAGACAACATTTAGGACAATGACAACGAAGAACGAGCAACCACTGATCTTCCCAAGAGGTCGAAACGCATTGTGTTTGGTCCAGTAATCGTTTGTCTGCATCGTCCGGTGGGAAATAATACTGTTTTTTTTTTTTTTTTTTTTTTTCAATTGCTTCATTTTCTGCCCTCGGTCACCTAGTTTTGAAACTAACGTTTCTCTTTTTCGTCCATTTTGAGCACAAGCACTCATACCACGTGGCTGGTGCTCTTTTTCTTTTAAATTTGACCTGCCTATTCTTGCATTCTCCGAAATCTCGGCGGCTGCCTCCCAAAAGGGGCTCAAGAAAAGAACGTGGAGCTGGATGAGTTGGAAATGGGAGAGATAGGGAGGGGAGTGGACAACATGCGCAGACAGGCCGTAACATGTTGTGTGTGTGTGTGTGTGTGTGTGTGTGTGTGTGTGTGTGTGTGTGTGTGTGTGTGTGTGTGTGTGTGTGTGCGAGGGAGGGGGACAGAGACAGACAGAGACAGAAAGAGGGAGAACGACCGAGAGGAGAGAGAGAGAGGGGGGGAGAGAGAGAGAGATAGAGAGGACAGACAGACAGACAGACGGACAGAGGAGAGAGACAGAGGGGGAGAGAGAGAGAGAGTGAAGAGAGATAAAAGAGAGAGAGAGGATAAAGAGAGGTGAGAGAGACAGGAGAGAGAGAGAGAGGACAGACGAGAGAGAGATGTGACAGAGGGAGAAAGAAAGAGAGAAAGACAGAGACAGACAGACAGAGAGACAGACAGACTGAGACAGAGAACTGAACTCTGAACTCTGAATTCTGAAAAAGTTTACTGCAAGGCCACCGGCTGTATGCAAAGGAGGTACATGTATCATGTAAAGACACAAAATGAGAAAAGAACTCACACAGACCAAACAATAAAGAATCTACAAAACAAAAATATATAATTTCTTAACTGCATAGGATAAACCAACTGGGAAATTGCTTTCAGGTATTCTCTATGCGGTCAACAATATTACACAGCTGAAATAGATTACGCAGTTTCTTCTTCTCTCTCTTTTTTAAAGCATAATAAATAAACATTGCTGCAGAACGTGTAATAAACCTGCTTTCACTCTGTAGATATAGTGTCAAATGTGTATTTCTGTCTAAATTTCTAAAACTTTCGTCAAACACTCTTCTCTAATTTCCTGATATACTGGACATACAAAACAAAAAGTGGTGTTCGTCTTCTGTAACCTTACAAAGAGGACAAGAGTTTGATTTTTCCATACACCTTTTATGAGTGCTAATATCGCATATACCCAATCTGAATTTGACGAAGACTGTATTTTTCTGGTTGAAGCAAAGATTTAAAGGAACAATAAGTAGAGTATCTTTCGCTCTTGTACAGTTTACTTGACCACCCTCACTTGCAACAATCAATTACACGTTGTTTAAAAACTTGTACAAAAACCTTTTCGTTTCCAACTCCGCCATTCACCAAAACTTCGGAAAATCCATAAGTGTCTGAAACAAAATTTAACTTTGCTGGCCCAATTTTTTGTTGGTTGATCTTGTTTTCGTCCACTCCGCATACATCTATTTTTATACATTTCATACGCTTGTTTTTGGCAGTCTTGCAAGATCTAGCTTTTGTAACTTAAACCAGTACCTGACCAGCTTTATTATACAATGAACAAATAGAGGGTACCCGCCAATTTCACCATAGACCATCAAATTCGGCGTTTTAGGACTTATTCTAAGAAAGCGCTTACATGCAAATAAATGGGAGGCTTCCACAATTTAAAAACGTGTTAAACCCCAAATTTCATCTGCATACATCATCATACGTTAAACCTGGACGTCAAATATTTTTAAAGAAAGCTGACTGTTCCATATTTCCAAGACTCCACATTGTCTTCATGATCTCTACCACCCTGCCTTTAGCTCTACCCGCAAACTCCTCTAATGCAATGTCAAATGACAGCTTTGTAGTTATCGTAAAACCCAAATACTTGTAAACGATTTACAACTTCTATCTCTTTTCCTTCATAAAACCACTTTTCTACTTTTGACAAATGCCCACCTTTTCTGAAAAACCGTATTTTTGTTTTAGTCAAATTAACGGTCAAACCAAGAGATTTTGATGCCTCGGCGAGGTTGTCTATCTGATTTTATAGTCCAACAGGTGTGGAAGAGTTTAAAAATATATCGTCTGCAAACAAAAGCAGAAAGATCTCTTGCAAGCCAGGCAACAATTGGAAAACCATGCCTTCCCTTTTCAGTTACACTGTCAGCTACCTCTCTGATTAATAGACAAAAAATCAGGGGCGACAACAAGCAGCCTTGTTTCACCCCGGCTGGACACTCAAAAAAAAAAGTCCGATATCCCAGTTCCCCACCGTACACAACATTGAACTGAATCATACATACCTTAAAGCATTCGAAACATCCTCGTTGATGTTTTAACTTTCTGTAAGACTAGCCAAAGGCTGCCTCTATCTACTGAGTCAAATGCTTTTATGTAGTCTATGAACGCGACATAAAATCTACTTTTCTTTTCCGCGTATAAAGATCTTTTTACTCGTAGAAACAAGCGTTAAAATATGATCTACTGTGGAGTACTGTTTACGAAAGCTGCTTGCTCCTCACATATTTTGTTCTCACTTTCTGTTCATTTATATAGACGAGTATTTATTATTGATGTAAATACTTTACTTATAGTGCTTTAAAAGAGAAACACCACGGTAGTTTGGTAGTTTTCTGGGTTGTTTGTATCGCTGTTTTTTTTTAAACAAGGAATGATAACTGAGCGGCTCCACTCATCTGGGAAGATACCTTAATCCAACAATTATTAAATGTTCTGGTCAAAATGGGAGTAACTATGTCTTCGGCTGATTTCAAAACTTCGCTCGAAATTTCATCTAGTCCTGCAGCTTTACCTGGTTTAAGTTTCCTTATGGCCTGTTTGACTTCGTGCGTTCTTATTTTTTCATCAACGCG
The DNA here is from genome assembly GCA_016801955.1 of Conus betulinus. Lineage (NCBI taxonomy): Eukaryota > Metazoa > Mollusca > Gastropoda > Neogastropoda > Conidae > Conus > Conus betulinus. The sequence continues at coordinate 258,490 of JADBJO010002451.1, forward strand.
GGGACACGAACATCATCATCATCGTGCAATACTTGGGTCACTTCTGATGCTGTTGCACTGTTCTGCCCCATTATTCCAGCAAAATAATTTTTCCAGGTTTCGATATCAATTGAGGCTCTTCATTCCCTAGTCTAGGTCGAGCTCGCCTGATTCCTGACCAAAAACGTATTACTGTCATATCTATTTTGTAGCAAAGATTCACGTACCTTTAACTGACAGGATTTTCTCTTATCATTCAGTACAACCTGATACTATGCTCTTTTCTTTCGTTATACCGTGCTTTGTCATCATAATCAAGTGTACGTCGGTAACAATTCAGAAAATGACTAAGCTGGCTTTTAAGTACCCCAATTTCGTCGTCGAACCATTTATTTGTGCGGCACGCGCCGTGAAACAGTTGGCGCCGCATGCACTGGCCAGCTTTGAGCAGTACGGCGACGAATCTCCGCAGGGCGTCGTCAAAACTCACTTCTACACAGTCCGCCACCTCTTCCATTGCTGTACGCCCTTAGTCTGATCACAGAGAGAGAGAGAGAGAGAGAGAGAAGAGAGAGAGAGAGAGACAGACAGACAGACAGACAGACAGACAGACAGAGACAGAGACAGACAGACAGAGACTTTAGGAAAAACCTCCTTCATCACGTGGGCAACACAGAAAAGAGGTGAACTGGGTTAAGAGCCAAAAGGGATGTCCCGGGTGGGGGTGGAAGGGGGGGGAGGGGGTGACGGGCGGGGCGTGTGTGTGGGGGTGTGGGTGGGGGGGGGGCATCCCTTCCTTTTCGTAGGCGCCCCTTCCTTCGTCATTCCCACCCCTTTCATCTCACCAGTTCTTTCCAGCTGACAATTGCATTCGCCCTATTTTTCTTTTTTTTTTTTTTTCTTTTTTTTTTTTAATAGATTTCTCCCCTTTTCCCTCTCGCTCCCAGTGTCGTTTCACCACACCACAGTTTAACCCGCGTTTTTTAGTTTTGTTTTGTTTTGTTTTTAATGGCCACGTCTGGCACTGAATCCCCGTTAAATCCACGCAACATTCCTTTCCCGTCCTGTGACGGACATTTGTCTTATGGTGTAAGATGCATAAAATGTCTGAACACACACACACACCACACACACACACACACACACACACACACACACACATACATACATACACACACGCATGCACGCACTCACGCACGCACGCACGCACACGTACACGTACACACACTCCTTTCGTTTATTGATTTATCCCTTTCTTTGCTTCCATCCCTTTCGTCTCATCCACCCTTCCGTCCTTCTGCACCCCCCCCCTCCCCCCCCCCCCCGAACTCCCCCCCCCCCCCCCCGCCCCCCCCCCCCCTCTCCCCGCCATAACATTCCTACGGCCCCTTCTTTGCCTGCTTGGTTCCTACCCTTCCGTCCTCATCCCCGTACACTAACCTTTCTAGTCTTCCTCTCTACTCATATTTTTCAATGCACGCACCCATCCCCCCCCCCCCCTCCCCCTGCCCCTAACCCTAACTGATCCACCA
>JADBJO010002451.1:267500-278517 GCA_016801955.1 Conus betulinus
GTCTTGTTTCACTGGTCGTATACAACTTACAAAGTCAGGAAAACCTGGGTTCCGTGGTTTTATAGGAGGGGGGTGTGCAACTCCGGAAATACACCTCAACCGTCCACCAGATCTTTCATAGGAAGAATGGTACTCCGTCCTCATTTTCTTATACAAAACATCCATGACAATAAAAAAAAAAAAGATGAACCAGATTTGTGTTCACACACACACACACACACACACACACACACACACGCACGCACACACGCAGGCGCGCACGCACGCACTCAGCGCGCACGCACGCGCGCGCACTCAGCACACACACACACACACACACACACACACACACACACACACACGCGCGCGCGCGCGCGCGCGCGCGCGCGCACACACACACACACACACACACACACACACACACACACACACACACACATACACACACACACGTTTTAAAAATCTTTGTGGTCATAACTTTCATTAAATCTGTGATTGGACATACACAGCACAATATGCATACCGATTTCGGGTTTTCAGTTTTAAGCTTTCCGATCCTAGCTAGTTTGACTACATGGGCAAGAATTTCATCATCAAGGGGCATGTATGTCTCTCTTTTCGATGTTGCGTGTAGAATATTTTCTCCGTGTGTGTTATGTTATCTTGTGCCACACAGATTAACGCCTGTAACTGTTTAATGTGCATTTCGAGTAGATTAGGAAGGGATGTTGACGGATCAATAAATGTTCATATAATTAATCCATACTGCCCTCCGGAGACGGGCGCTGTTTTTTTGCAATCATGTTTTACACGGAATTTTTCACTTTTGATAAATCTATCTGCCATAGTTATTTCCAACGTCCATTCAAGATCACAATGGAGCATACATAAAATCTTTAACTTAGGAAGACTCCTTTTCTGTGGACTTCATGTAAACTCTTGGATTTTTTTTTTCTCGCCTCCGAGCCAATGTTTAAAACTGTTCCGTAATTTAGTTTCAGACTTGGGGAAAAAAATAAGTGGAAAAAAAGGATTTTTGTTGGATTTTCTGCGTCCATTCAAGGTAAAGGGTGTGCTCTAAGCAAGCTGGTTAGTTCTGAATCAAACATCTGCGATGTTTATGCCTTTTGATGTTGACACCTCTTCCGATTTGACCCACGTGCATTTCTGGCAAATAAAGCAAACAAATTCGGAGAAGGTGGATCTCCATGGCGAACGCCGAGGCTAAAGGACTTTTCTACGTATTTTTTATGCATGCTTTCACTTTTTGCTAATGTAGTTATCCATTTCCGCGGCTTTTCCCCAGAGCCAAATGCCATCAGTATTTCATTCATATGAGATCAACTCTTTGTGTCAAATGCTTTTTTTTTTCGAAATCAGTTGAAACTAGCATGCAGGGTGCGCCCTTTCTACCAAAATAATACATTAAATGATCGATGGTTCTTTTTTTTTCCTGCCTCCTGTATATCTCCCGGGCAATAATCATGTTTGAATTTCATTGATTAATCTATGTAAAACAAGTCCTGAATTGGATTATTTACGCGTACTGATCCTCTTTCATATACCGGAGTTAAAACGAGTATTGGCCTCGCGTCTTAGATCAGTCTCTTTGGTTTTCTGTGTGCGTGTGTGTGTGTGTGTGTGTGTGTGTGGTGTGTGTGTGTGTGTGTGTGTGTGTGTGTGTGTGTTTGCAAAGAAGTGTATGCCATTCCTTTTGTGTAACCATCGTCCCACTATTCGTGAAATCATTGTAAAGCAATGCAGTAGAAGCCACGCAACTGTTTCAAGATTTTCTGTAAATTTGACTGTGATTTCAACAGTTCTCGGACTTCCGGGTGTTTGATTTTGTTTTGGTTTGGTTTGGTGGGGTTGGGGTTATTGTTGGGGGGTGTTTTGTAATTCTTCCGATGATTCATCACGCGTAATTAATGCACCTCCCCCCCCCCTGCCCCCTCCTCCGCCCCCTCCCCCCACCCTCCAGTTCACCTTTGTCTAACCTAAACAGAATCTGACCTTATGTGCAAAGGTCTAGTTCCTGAGTATTTCTTCACGCATATAGTTATTATGATTTTTCTTTCGTTTCATTTGATACGTCAACAGTTTATGACAACAGAACTGCTTGATGTAGTAATTGCGTTAATCAACGTGTGCAGCTACTGCAATGTTTTTTTTTTTTTGCAGGCCCCGGCTGTTTTACAAGGGGATCCTGTGTTCTCTTATGCATGTCTATAACAAACTAACAAACAAAAACAAAAAAAAAAAAACATGGATCATCTCTGTTCGTCGTTCCACACTATCATCATAAGTACAATTTGTAGAATTATTATTACTATGATGTGTGATGTTTTCATTTTGAATGTCAATTTGTGGTTCAATAGGATGGCCCACTCCGAGCAATCTGGGGGTATGTAAAATGTATAATATATATCTATAGCCCCAGTGAGCCTTACTCTGGTATACAAAATCCTCTCTGTGTGTGTGTGTGTGTGTGTGTGTGTGTGTGTGTGTGTGTGTGTGTGTGTGTGTGTGTGTGTGTGCGTGTGTGAGTGTATGCGCTCGCGCGCGCGCTTTAAGTAATAATTCTGGAGTAAACAGAGCACTCTTTTTGATAAAACTTATCCAAAACCAATCTTCTCTTTCCTGGGAGTTTCCAAGATCCTAGCAAATAGTGCTGACACTGTTATTTCTTTTAAGTAACTTTCGTCTTTGGTTGCCACAGTGTGGCAGTCTGGGCGTGTTCTTCCTAACACCTCTTTCTCTCAGTGTCAGAGGACTAATGGAGCTTAAACAAAGTGTGCTGTTACATTCAGGTCAAAAGAACCATGCGCACATTAATTTTATCAAACTTAAAAACTTAATAAAACACACACACACACACACACACACACACACACACAGTTACCACAAAGAGTAAATGACTGAAACAGAAAGGTGATTTGTATTTTTCGCCGGGATGTCACCGAACAGCAACAATGCCCTAACAACACTTTTTTGTTAAAGCAAACATAGAATTACCACAAGCAGTAAATGAGGGGGGGGGGGGGGGGGGGGGGGGGTGGGGGGGGGGGGGAAGGTTCCTCTGTTTTTCGTCTATCACTGAAAATAACAGTGCCATAACTAAACTTTAAAAAAAAACATAAAATAACCACAAGGAGTAAATGAATAATAATGAAAAAAAAGGTTCTTTGTGTTTTATGTCTGGCTGTCACTAAAGAACAACAGTGCCATCACTAAACTTTGGAAAAAAAAGAAGCAGATAAAAAAATGACCACAAAGAGTAAATGGATCATAAAAAGAAAAGTTTCTTCGTGTCCTTCGTCTGGCTCTCACTAAAGATCAACAGCGCCATATCTCTGGGAGGAGCAAATAGGATTCCAACCAAACAGGCTCTCACTGAAGAACAACAGCGCCATATGTCTGCGAGAGGCAAATAGGATTCCCAACCAAACAGGCTCTCACTGAAGAACAACAGCGCCATATGTCTGCGAGAGGCAAATAGGATTCCAACCAAACAGGCTCTCACTGAAGTACAACAGCGCCATATGTCTGCGAGGAGCAAACAGGATTCCAACCAAACAGGCGTATGAGTTGTCTCCTCATTACGGCGATTGCTTCAATCCACGCTGCAAGGCTGGCCAGTCGTCCTTTCGTTCCAGATACACAACACAACGTTCAGTTATTGTCCCTGCATTAAAGGAATATGATCGCAGCTTACACTCACGGCTTGTGCACAAACAGTCCTGCAGAGTTAATCACATCTGCTGAAAAAAAAATTAGAAAAAAAAAAAGAAAAGACCGTAAAGAAGTTGGTTCTGTTACGATAATGACAGATGAAGAAGGAAATCCAACACTCTGAAAATATGAATGGGTGGACGATAAGGTTTCTCTGATTGATTACGTTTCCCTCTGTGCGCGCGCGCGCGCATGTGTGTGTGCGTTCTTGCGCGTGTGTGTTTGCGTATGATTGTGCGAATGCATATGCGTGCATGCGTGCTTCTGTGTATGCGTTGTTGTGTGTACACGCGCACGAGCACGCACGAGCCCGCGCGCCTTCATGGTCTAGCGGCTTTTGCGCATGCTCTGGTTGCTCTGTGTCTACCTGCCTGTGCAAGTGCGGCGGTGGAAGAAAAGAGAAAGAGGGGTAGGGAGGGGCGGTGGGGTGGAGCGGGAGGGAAAAGGGAGGGGGTGTCAAAGGGCGTGAAAAGTAAGGAAGGTGGGGAAGCAGAGATTACCGTGAATGAAAGACATGTCCCTAAAAGCTTTCGCTATGAGGACGTAAAACTCAACTATTTCGGAAGCAGAGAGAGGAACAGGGGAGATAAATGAGAGTGTAAGCGCGCGTGAGCGCGTGTAATAATTGTACGACCGTTTAAAAGCGGACACTTTCACCATCCTGTCCTGAGCTCCGCCACGGAAGGTCTATTTTGACGCTTATCCGCTGTCTGCTTGCTTGTCTGTCTGTCAGACCGATCACGCCAAATCTACGGCACCGGTTTTTAAACAGCATTCGTGTTATGATGGACTGTGACCCATGGAGGGGGTCCACTGAAAGTTGATATGGATCCGCAGTCCAGATCCTGATTAAAGGGCGGATCCGCGAGCCGCACAGGAGGATTATTTTACGCGTATTTCCACCGACCATGAACTACTCGGAAGGAACCGGTCATGACTTTATAAGTAACTGTGAAGTAATACATTTCCACGGAATATCGACACTTTCTTAGCAATAAAAACCTTGACATGTCATGCTTTCTAGACCTTGAAAAATGAAATGACACGGGAAGTAACTCTTTCTTCAGTCCACGCTTGTTTATGATCTCCCCTGAACTCGCGAACGGATCCGAAGGGGCAGATCCAGGATCAGTCTGAGCTTGGTAGAGGTCCGTTGGCTTCTCCCTGAGGCCCCCACCTCCCAGTCTCTGCTTTATCTAGAGATGCTGCAGAGGGTAGGAGCAGTGACCTTTCACCTCCAGCTCGTCGTGGTTCCGTTGCGCACCCTGAAGTCATTCGCCCCTTCCGGTCCGTCCGCTGGGCTTAGCGTCTGCCTCCTGCTCGCGAACTGGCTGGCTGTTTCATCACACACCCTTCACGGGCCATAGTGTCAAATCGGCCAGTGTCGACTGGCTGGCTGTTTCCATCACACACCCTTCAGGGGCCATAGTGTCAAATCGGCCAGTGTCGACTGGCTGGCTGTTTCCATCACACACCCTTCAGAGGCCATAGTGTCAAATCGGCCAGTGTCGACTGGCTGGCTGTTTCATCACACACCCTTCAGAGGCCATAGTGTCAAATCGGCCAGTGTCGACTGGCTGGCTGTTTCCACCACACACTCTTCAGAGGCCATAGTGTCAAATCGGCCAGTGTCAAGCACACACGCGGCCGTTTGCTCCCTCCCGAAAGAATAGAGGCTATTATTTGTCAAGGGGGTACAATGTCTTTTTGTTTTTGCATAGAAAAAAACGGAAACGAAAGAAAACTGCAAATTAGGTGCCTACACAGCTAAGCAAATCAAAATTTTTTTTTTTTCCATTTCCTTCTTCAATCATTTGTGTTTCTTGTCAATGTTCTAGAACAAAATCACTCACACACACAACACCCATTCCCTTCCCATGCGTACACTGATTCATCCTAACTTCCATCGACTTGCACGCACGTATATCCTTATCCTCCCTTCTCCCCATTCACACATATTCTCTGTACAGATAATCTATCTGACTTGATATTATGAAAAACCATTCACTTGAACCATCAAGCTTCGAGGTCAAATAAGTATTCCAAAATAATAATTGATATCCCTTCAGTGCTTTCAACTTTTATTCATTCATAAGTTTCTTCCGCGTGTCTACTGCTTCTGTTAGATATTTTGCCAGCATCTTTAGCAATGTTTCATCACTTGTTTGCAAAATACTGTTAAGGTTTCGACTCTTGACTGTGTTATTTTCAAATAGTTTTGATTTTTTTTTTCTTATGTTCCCATAAGCAGGACAAGCGAACAAAAAATGTAACTCGTCTTCTCTAACTGCAATATCATTACACAATGGACATGAATCATCAACAGCATCATTATTTAGGTACCATCTTTTATTAGCCTTTAATCCCAGTGTTCTATTTCTAAATCTTGCAAGGATGCCTCTTTGCCACCGATTAGATACTAGATGTAAATACTTTTCTGCCTCCAAGTTACTTTTGAAGGACAGGAACCAGGAATATTTATCATGTTCTTCTAGTTGGCTGTGCCAGTTTTGTTTATACGAAGAAATTAATCTATCTATCTTTGAATTCAGACATAAAAACGGTTTCGTTTCCAACCCCCTGGCTCAACCACACTATTCCAAAACCATTCTCTGTTAGCACTTTCTTAACCTTAGAAGCCCAGTTAACTTCCTAACTCACACTGTTGTAGCATCATGTCGTAGGCTTGCCTGCTCAGTCTAGCTACTGGTAATCGTATTACTTTACACCAGTATCTAACACACTTTACAATACATCTGATGTACAAAGGTACCTTCCTGTTTCACCGTAAGCTATTTTATTGGACGAATGAATCGGAATATTCAAAAACCGTTTGATCGCATAAGTGTGCACTCTTTCTATGTTTTGATTATTTTCAAGTCCCCATATTTCAGCACCATATGTAAGAATCGGTTCAATCTGGGTATCAAATAGCTTCCAAAAATATGTGTGGATCAGTAGTATTTAATTTCTTTAATGTTCTCAAAATTTCTATCACCCCCCTTTTTGCCTTTTCTACTTGTTTTCACACCAACCTAAATTCCACTTAATTTTGTCGTAAAAAACATACCTAAGTATTTGTACGAATTGGTTACTTTAACTTCTGAATCGCCATACCACCCAACTTCATTCTTAGCTAAATATCCACCTTTACGAAACACAATAATGTTGGTTTTATCAAGGTTTACTGTCAACTGTAGTTTATCAGCTTCCTGTTTCAAAACATTCAATTGGTTTTGCAATCCTATTGCTGTACTAGACAACAGAAATTACATCATCAGCAAACATCATCATAAAAATCTCCACAGCACCTGGAATAATCTGAATACCATGTTTACCATTTCTTGAGAGTTCTAAAGCAAGCTCATTGATAAAAAAAGAAAACAACTGTGGGCTTAAAAGGCAGCCTTGCTTGACTCCACGTGGGCAATTGAAAAAATCAGAATAAAAACACATTTCTCACGCACACATGCCAATACAGAGTCGTACATTCCACGTAATGCCATGTATAACTTTCCGTTAACTCCGTTTTTTCTAAGAACATTCCATAAAATATTTCTGTTTACAGAGTCAAAAGCTTTTCTGAAATCAACAAAAGCGACATACAATTTTGTATTCTTAAGCATGTATTTTTGTACAAGAGCGAACAACGTAAATATATGATCAGTTGTACTGTACCCAGATCTAAATCCTGCCTGCTCCTCCACGATTTTCTCTTCCCGGTGCCCAACGTTTTAATCTCACATTTAAAATGTGTGTGTAAACTTTGCTGACAACACTTGTCAGAGCTACACCTCGGTAGTTATCAGGAGTGTTTACATCTCCCTTTTTGTGGATAGGAACGATGATTGATTTAGCCCATTCAATCGGAAACGAACCGCTCTGAAACAAGTTATTGAATATCAATACTAGAACATCAATTACTAAAACATTAGAATTCTTTAACATTTCCCCTACACAATCTTATCTGGCCCTGCACTCTTCCCACCCTTCAAATGTTTTATGCCGTCAATCACTTCTTGTCTAGTAATCGGTTCGTTGAATAAAGGTTCGTCTGTTTCCGTCATTTCTATGTCTAATTCTTGTCTTTGTACTCCATTACCTTCCACTGTGTTACTATAATGGTTAAAGACATTAAAGAAATGATCATACCATTGCTGAGATGTGATATCATTGTTTATCGTTGTCTTTCTGTTCACTTGTCTTACTGCCGACCAGAAACGCTTTGGGTCATTGGCTGACTCTTTTAATCTCTGTAATCTAATCTCATCAAATTCTTTCTTTTTGTTGTTCCTCAATTTAGTGTACTGTGTTCTTTCTTTGACGTACTCACCTTTACGCTCTGTCTTATATGGCTCGGTTTTAGCTCTCCTGTATCTCTGAAGCAGATTTTTGACCAGACCTTGTTTTTGCCGACATTCCATGTCAAACCAGTCATCACACTTTTTCCTTTCGTTATAAACCTTTCTCATCATGCACGCTGCGGCACCACACAAAGCATTTCACAAAAAGTTCAATACATAAATCAATGTTATGACAATTCTGAGTAATTCTTTCCATAATGTTCTTAAAATCATTTGATTCTATTTCATTTTTTGAACAAGTGTTCGTTTTCGTCAATCCATACAATCTTTTCTTCACCACTCTGCGGTGCTGCTGACTTCTTTTTTTAGTTTCATTAAAACCATTCTTCCATTTCATTTCTACAGGCAAGTGCCAAGAAAACAACAGTTTGTCCCCAACTTTCATATTACAGAATTCCTTCAGCTCAGAAGAGACCAAAAAAAAAAATCAATTACACTACATCCATTTGGGGAAATAAAAGTGAATTCCCCTTGTTTGTCATCAACACAACAACCATTCAATATAAACAGTTCAAACAGATAACACAAATCTAACAATGATCTCCCAAAACTGTTAATCGATTGGTCTTTTGAACAACGACATTTATGAGATTCCAAATCATCGTCATCATCATTATCATTCTCATCATCATTTTCATCGCTCCACACCGGGTTAAGTGCCTGATGAAATAAGCATGTTTTCCTGCCTTGGTTGTTTGCATCCCGTTCTTGCATTGAGGTCTCCACATATTATGAGGCAGACATCGTCATCGCGTATTACCTCTGACAGAACTTCTTCAAGAACGACAACTCCGTCTTTTACCTGCATTTGGTTATATGCTGGACCTCCTTCTGGCACCACATAGCAACCCACATAAATAACATCTTTTCCAATGTTGAACAATCTACTGTCCATCTTTAGTACGATAACATTACTGCAGTCGACCTAATTTGTTTTAAAAATGGTTCCAAATGTTTCTTTAACCATCACTAACACTCCTCCAGAGTTTCTCCCGTGCACTGTAAATTTTTTAGCTGGAGCAACAAATTTTGTAAACTCTGGAAAAACGGTTTTATAATCAAAACTTGCACCGACAAAGGTTTCTGTCAAACAGACAACATCAAAGGTTAATATAATTCATAAAGGAACATTCATGCAATTTATTTAATAAATTTTCAACATTGTAATTCAAAAAGGTCAATTCAAAAGCTTGATGGTTCGCCTCATGCTATCTAGTAGTTGAACGTAAGGTTCTAGCGCTGGCACTGGCGCTGGCACTGGGGCTGGCACTGGGGCTGCCTCTATGTATGCCTGCCGCCGCTGTGAGGGGGAGACTTGACACGAGTCGCTGAGCCCTTAGATACCCGTGCATCCCCCTCTGTTGTGTTGTCACCACCCGCCGCGCGTTGCCGCTAGTGCTGCTGTGCGAGGAGTTATTTTTAGCAGCAGGTGAAGAGGTTGCACTGCTGGTTGGCTGCTGTCCCTGCGCTCGGTCACCCCGCTGACTGACGTCATTAGCGTCAAACACCGGATCTCGTCTGTCATTGGCTGATGGTCTGCCGCCTGTGTTTACATTCTGCATGTGCGAATTGTTTACTTCAGGCACTGTAGGTCCGGCTGTCACCTCAGCATAACTACGAGGATCGGGTCGTTTAGCACCGATAATAAAATTTCCCTCGCACAAAATACGCTGACTTTCCCTCGTTCTTTTGCTGGCCACAGTCTCCGTCTGTCTCCTCGTCAGATCGTTCGCTACTCTGACACCAATCTTCTCCAGTTCAGAACGAAGCTGACGATCTCTGATAATACACATTTTGTCCCGCCAGTGTGTGAATTTCACTATCATTGTTTGTGTCTGTCCTTCACGTGCCTGTCCTACTCTGTGTGCTCTAGCAATGTGTTCCTGTGGTGTCCATGTCCTCGTCCGATCTACAGAGTTCAGTGTGTCGCACACTATTCTGGCACACGTGTCGTAGTCCTCTCTGGGGTTTTGTTGTGGGAGGCCATATATTCTTAAATTGTCTCTTCTAGAGAATCCCTCCAATCTGTCGATTTCTTCTGTCATCTTTTCTACTTCTCCCTTCAGATCACTGACAGTTGTTTTCAAGGTGTTTGTCTCCTCCCCCTGCCCTGTCGTCTCTGCAAATAACTCATCCATGTCTCTTGTTAGTGATGACACAGTATCTGCCAGTCGTTGATTGTCAGTCTCAAGTCTGTCGCACCGTCTGTTTATTTCTTCACATTTTTCACTTACACTGTTTAACTGCGATTTTATATCCACGAGATCGTTTTTAATTGACACATTCTGTTCATGTTGCTGTTCGCGTTGCTGAGTGATTCTTCCTTTAAGTCGGAAATAGCACAGAGAATTTTGCCGAGTGCGTCAGCAGGGAGAGAACTGGCGGTGGCACCTATTTCTGTTGTCGTGTCGGAATGGTGTTGTTTGTCAGTGGTATCAGTAGGTCCGGGGTTCTCTTCAATGTCGCCACTTAGCAGCAGCCTCCTGGCTGAGAACACCACGTTGATCACACACGCTGCTACAAGTGCTGAACCTGTAGGCCGGTGACTGTTGTGTCGGTGTGTACTCCGCCACTGACACTGTCATGACCTAGTTCACTGACACACGCCATGGTCACCCCGTCACTGTTTCCTTCCTCCAACAGCACATTTCTCATTTCTAACATCACCTCAATGTTCGTTTTCACACTCCACACCCAGCAACACCCCAAACATGCACAGGAGATACACAGTTACACAGTCCCGGAGTGACACGACAGGCGAGTCACTGCCACCCACCTGCTTTGCACGCACTGCATTTCTTGCTGAGTTCATGACACCACAAAAATGGCCAATTCTGGCCCTCCACAAAGTTAGGTCGATCATTCTAACGTGACTTCCTTATCCACTCACCTTCCCACACCTGTTCTATCACTAAATAGCAATGTAACTTTCTACTGGCTAT
>JADBJO010002451.1:279667-297167 GCA_016801955.1 Conus betulinus
TCCGGACAACCATTACATTCTCTGTGGATTTCCTCCGTGACTTGTGTGTCTGGAACCCGAATGTTGTGTCTGGGTCGGGGAGTTATTTTGGGAAGGCTTCGCTGTGCTAGGAACGACGGTCAAGCTTTGGAGGAAATACGATTCGGAATGAAATGATAATCTAAGCAGTGATCATACACATTTAATTCGTGTGATTTCACAGATTTTTTTTCTCTTTTAATTATCATTCTAAATTCCTGGAACTCCATCTATTCAGATGGTTACGTTCGTTCATTTTGGCAACGCTAGTTTAAAGTAAACAAACAAACAAACAAAAACACCCCCAGTCTTTTCTTCAAATGCCAACACGGGTATCTTCATTTACCCGATAATTATTCGCCAATATTCACTTTAACAAGGTTCCTTTCTGATTTTATTTAAATTTGGGAGACAATGGACGATTCCTGACATTCAAAAAAAAAAAAAAAAAAAAAAAAATTGGCGACGCACAGAACTTGCTAGCCTAAGTGGACGAAACGATAGAGCCTAAAATGACCACATAAAGGACAAAGGAAGATGAAAGGATTCTAGAGCGTTTAACGAATCGAATAAAAACAAAGATGGGGGGAGTGGGGCGGGGCGTTTCAGTACAGCTAAAGTCCTTGTTCATTGTTAATATCCGTCAGTTTTTGTTTGTTTGTTTGTTTTTGCTGGTGTTATCTGTTAAAGTCCCAACGATCAAAACGCGTGGCTTCTGTGTTGTAATGTATTCGTTTCGTTCTTTTGGTGGTCTAGTAAGTGAACTTTGATTTCTCGCTTCACATCCCCTGTTGTCATTGTGCTTTTCAAAGTATATAACTAACATCAACAATCATTCCATTTACTCTGAAACGTTTGTCGGAGGTTAGCTCTCTCCTATCGTTTGAAGACACTCCAGAATTTAAAATACCTATATAAAATAAAGAAACTACTTACTTCAAAAACTACTTCAAAGCCATATATTTATATACACACACACACACACCACACACACACACACACACACACACACACACACACACACACAATATAGATGTGTGTGTGTGTGTGTGTGTGTGTGTGTGTGTGTGTGTGTGTGTGTGTGTGTGTGTGTTTGTGTGTGTGTGTGTGTGTGTGTGAGAGAGAGAGAGAGAGAGAGAGAGAGAGAGAGAGAGAGAGAGAGCATTTTCCCCACAAACAGTCGCCCTAATCTTCAGAACTGGGCAACAACATTGAAAACCACGACCCAAACCAACGAATGAACACGAATTCAAAAACCATTAAAAGCATTTTGACCTACGCCGAAACATTGTATGGCAAAAAATTTAGATTGTATTGGACATTGCTTCTGTGAAAGAAACCATATGCACCCAGAAACCCTGTCCCCATACGGGTATATTCACTGTAACATGGGCACCACAGTTTTGTAGTCAAGGTAAAAGCAAACAGACTTCTACAGCTGCGAAGAGTTCCCGCCTACTTTTCTTTCTGTCATCCCACCTTCGTTACCAGGTGTTCATACTTGAGGTGTGTGAATGGTTTAGACATAATGCCAGCTCCAGCGATTCTAGGACAAAGCATCTCTCGGGTAGATGTCTTCTGAAGTCTGTTAGACTATAAACATCATGATTCTGAGAGCCACAGCTACTGGCTGCACACCAAAAATTAATGCTCCAATGCCTTTCTTAAGAAGTGTAGCATTTATATACAGGTGTATTTACATTGTTTTGAGAATTTGTATTGCGTTTGAAAGTTGATTTACCTTCTTATCTTTTATATTTTCATCAAGATACATGTCAGTGGTTCCAAGCAGACGGATAAAATGAAAGGAATGGGTATTTTTTAATTCGGGGGGTGGGGTGGGGGTGGAGGAACCACCTGGCGCAAAGATAGTGACACGGTGAGTAGTGAAGGTCTGACATGTGTCGTCATATAAGGGGTAGCTCGCGTATTTCTAGATTGTGAATTATTTCATCGGCAGAAATCCCTAAATACAAGTAAAATGAATGGTGGTGGGGGTGTTCATTTGATTTATGATCAGTTTTGATATCATTTTTTGATTCAAATTCATGCTACATCTCAAAACGCTTACATGGATTGTGATTTTTTTTTTTTTAATCCTAATAATTGTGGCGTGTGGCCGACTTTAATCTGTTCAATGGGAGTTCCTACAATGGCAACCTCACATACTGCGCCAGCAGACAGACCCCGTGACTCCGAGATCACTCAAACCACTGACAGTACCAGAGAAAGTGGCGCTCTGACTCCCCACCCACCTCCACGCTCTCCTTCCCTTCCCACCCCCACCCCCACCCCTCTCGTCCTCCTCCCCCACCTCTTCTTCCCCGCCTCCCTTTAACAGCCTAACGTGGTCACCGGCCAGACAACACCCGCCAGCATCAGTAGACTGTGGCACCGAAGGTGAAGGGCCTGCAGAAACTCTCTCTCTCTCCCTTCCCACTACACCTGCTGAAAGTTATCAGAGAACTGACACGTTGAGTCCCGTCGTGGAATGCTGCCCTGATGGACTCGATTCTGAACTGCTCGTTCACAACAGCGGGGTATACACATTGACAGGAAATCCGCCGGTTCTCACCCTGCCTGGAATTTGTCTGGAACCCTCGGTGCCAATACAAAGACGCAGGAGCTGGATAGTGATAATCGAACTATTTGGAGGTTGAAATGCCAGTGTGACACTGGGGATTATGACCGCACATGTGTTCGATTGACTGGAATGATTTTGACGAGCGATAGCCGAGTGGTCAATGTGTCAGACATCCTTCCCAAAAGTCAGTCATTGGAGGTGTGTGGGTCAAATCCTTGCCAGCGATTGGTCGGTTCAGAAGAGAGGTTTGGTCTCTCGCGGCCACATTGAAATCTAGACATTAAGTGTCGTATGTTCTTTCGAGCTACTGCAACGTTAATCACTTTGGGCCGGCGGCATCTCGGCGTGCGGAAAGTCCATATATGCTGAGGTTCGTTTGTCGGATCGTCAGGTCTCAGAGCGCAGTTGTTGTGAAGACTGATGAGATCACACACACACACACACACACACACACATGCCACACACACGCGCGCGCGCGCGCGCGCGCGCACACACACACTCACACACACACCATCACACACACATACACGCGCGCGTGCACACGCACGCACGCACGCACGCATGCACGCACGCGCGCGCGCGCGCGCGCACACACACACACACACACACATACACACACACTGACGTACGTGCGCGCATCATACACACACTGACGTACGTGCGCGCACCATACACACGCGCGCGCACACACACACACACACACACACACACACACACACACACACACACACACACACTCACACACGCACACACACACACGCACGCACGTACGCACACACATACACACCGCACGCACACACACACGCACGCACACACACACACACACACACACACACACACACACACACACACACACACACATGATATGGGAGCTACTGCAAGGAATGAGGCTAAAGCCATGCCGTTCTGGTCCAAGTATTGGCTGTTAAAAGCAGCAATGCATTACTTATCACCTTTGATGTTGCACACAGAAAGTTTGCCGTCGCTTACTGATTTTATTTATTGGTTGACTCGTGTATGTATATCTGTATGTGTGTATATATGTGTGTATGAATGTATGTATGGATAGATGGTTGGATGGATAGATGTTTTTTTTATTTATCTGTCTATTCATGTCTTTGCTTACTTATCTATTTATTTATTTATTCATCTATTCATAGATCTATTTATTTGTCTCTTTGTTTGTTGGTTCATATGTTCATAGGGTGGTAAATGATGATCGAGTCCAGTCGGGACCAAAGAGTGGTGTGGCAAGGATGACGTCACAGGCATTCAGAAATCAGAATTCAGAGTACGCACTCTTGCATTACTGCTATTAAAACTTGGATGGCACACACAGTAAGTTCCAGTCGAATAATGATGACAAGGCAAAAACGATCTTCACTGGCAAACAAAAAGCGGCTTTCTTCTGAGTTTTACCCAGAATATCTGTCCAGCTAGCCAACGGTCTCAATCGTTCCATCTCAGTTTGTACGTAACCTTGGTGTTAACACTGGATGAAGAGGCACTATCACTCCAGCGGTATAGGCCTTTCTCCTCCATCAGCTGTGTATGTTGTATGGAAGTCTGAACCTTTTAGTTCCGTTCTAACCTCTCCTTTCAGAGAAAACCATCTGAGCCTTAGTCTGTGCTGTTCTTCTTTCACGACTAGATCACTGTATATTCTCTTCTTTTTACCTGGCTGTCCGGAAACAGCTTAGTCACCAGAAAGCCTACAGAAAGTACAAAACAAGATGCAAAGCATATAAACGTACTCCCAGTTCATCTTCCTGAAAAACGTCACTATCAAACATGCGTTATAATGTATTTGACATCACAATCAAACATGCGTCATAATGCATTTGACATCACAATCAAACATGCGTCATAAATGTAGTGCTACTTTCTGAGGTATTCCATAAAGAAGAAAACCCGTTTTGGGTCGTTATAGCCGTTAGTAACGGCTATTCTGGTAAAATAAAACATCGGTGACCCATAATGAACGTACATACATATTTTCAGAAAGATCGGCTCAGAAGTTTTGTCTGGAGCGAGTGGAACACATTTTGACCACGGACAGGCACACAGACCACATTTCTTCGTTCCCATTGTAAAGTACTCCCTGTTCTATAAGAACTGGGAGTACAACAACTCGCCAGACTCTTTTTCAGGGGTTCTAAATACTCCCCTGTTGCTTCTGTCCTTTGTTCTCTTCACTTATCTCCTCCTATTCAAAAACGAATGAATAATAAGAATTGGCTGTAAAGTGGGTTGCTCAGCTTCAAGACTGTCTGGTCAAGCTCCGATATATTTCCAGTCTTCTCCGGTTGTGCGCTGCTGTCCTGCCAAGCCCATTACCTTCCTGTGCTGATAGTCATCTCCTTCAGATCCCTCATTTACATACAGAGAGAGAGAGAGAGAGAGAGAGAGAGAGAGAGAGAGAGAGAGAGAGAGAGAGAGGGAGGGACGGAGGGAGGGAGGGAGAGTTCGTTCTCGTCTCAAACGCCCTCTGCGACGAAGCAAACTTCCTTCTCTCTCCGAAATTTATATTTTTTTCCCTCTTTCTTCAGTTAATCTCTCATCAAGAATATATTTGTTACCGACTTTGTTCCTTTTTTGTCTTAAGATATCGTGCGCGCGCGCGCGTGTCTCTCTGTGTGTGTGTGTGTGTGTGTGTGTGTGTGTGTGGTGTGTGTGTGTGTGTGTGTGTGTGTGTGTGTGAACACGAGTGTGTGTGCATATTCGTATGCGTATGCGTATACGTGTGTGTGTGTGTGTGTGTGTGTGTGTGTGTGTGTGTGTGTGTGTGTGTGTGTGTGTGTTGTGTGTGTGTGTGTGTGTGTGTGGTGTGTGTGTGTGTGTGTGTGTGTGTGTGTGTTGTATGTGTGTGTGTGCATATGCGTGTGCCTTCATGAGTGTGCGCGCGCGTGTGTGTGTGTGTGTGTGTGTGTGTATGTGTGTGTGTGTGAACGCGAGTCGTGCGCGTGTATACACGTATGCGCGCGCGCGCGCGCGCGCGCGCGCGCGCGTGTGTGTGTGTGTGTGTGTGTGTGTGTGTGTGTGTGTGTGTGTGTGTGTGTGTGTGTGTGTGTGTGTGCGTGAGCTTGTGTGTGTGTGTGTGTGTGTGTGTGTGTGTGTGTGTGTGTGTGTGTGCGCGTGCTGTGTGTGTGTGTGTGTGTGTGTGTGTGTGTGTGTGTGTGTGTGTGTGTGTGTGTGTGTGTATGTGTGTGTGTGTGTGTGTGTGTGTGTGTGTGTTGTGGTGTGTGTGTGTGTGTGTGTGTGTGTGTGTGGAGAATGTTGAAAGCAGTCAGGGATAAGCATAGACTATGTGCCATAAATATACATCATCATCATCCTTATTTTTTTTATTAACATTATGATCATTATCATTATTATTATGTGGTGGTGGTGTTGTTCTTCTTTCCTCCGTTCACTAATGCAAACAAGATAAGAAGCAACATACCAGACCAATAAGAACTGTGCAGTGTGTGTGTGTGTGTGTGTGTGTGTGTGTGTGTGTGTGGTGTGTGTGTGTGTGTGCACCCCCCGCGCGCGTGTGTGTTGGTGTGTGTGCGTGCATGCATGCGTGCGTGCGTGTGTGTGTGTATGTGTGTGGTGCGTGTGTGTGTGTGTGTGTGTGTGTGTGTGTGTGTGTGTGTGTGTGTGTGTGTGTGTGTGTATGTCTGTATGTGTGTGTGTGTGTGTGTGTGTGTGTTTTTTTGTGCTGTCCCAACCTCTGAGCCACCTTCAGAGGCAGTGCACCCCACGCCGCTCATTCCGACACCCCCGTCCACAGCCACAGCCCGGTCGGCCCCGCCACAGCCCCGGCCCTACGCAGGACACCACCTACTAATCCCCCTACTGACGACAATAATTGCTTAGTCGCGGAGCCGGCGTGAGTGAGCTCTCCCTCCGGAGGGCGCCACCACGTCCGTCCAACGACAGCCCCCATGGGACTCGCCGATACCGGTGACCCCGACGGAACCAAACCAAGGCCACAGACGTGGAGAGGACATCGAAATTGAGGTCACCATGAGAGCAGGGCATGAAGGGCCACAGAATTTTTTTTTTTTTTTTTTTTTTTATGCTGATCGATGAGAATGAGGATGATTAAGATGATGCTACGGATTTCCATTTCGGTCTGAGACTACATGACAGGGCTGTACTCTACGCTTTCCTTTCATAATATATCCCGGCGTCAACCAGGCCCGAGAGATACAGACACCTGCAGTGTTGGTCAGGAAATTTGAGCAACACTCTCAGAAACGCATCCATTAAGTGGATGAAACTCGACTGTGTGGTCCCAGTCTTCCCAACTGAGCCCGCAGCAAACTCAACTCTGGGTAGGAGCCGGTCGGGGCAGAAAAACCCACTGTGTGTGGTGTGTGCGGTGCTGGACCGCTGAGCCAAGCGGCCACATGGCCTCAAGAACAATGTTATTTTGTGTCTCACACAATTGCGATATTACACGAACTAGGAAAACAGGATGATGTAATAGTTATGAAATGATATTTCGGGACAATGACCATCAGGACATACTGTTTTCCATATTCAAATCTTTTTGTAATGTTTTTCTCTATGGAGTGTGGAGTATTCTTAATGCATGGCTTATATTCTTCTACTTCTTTGTGGAGGATAGATGTGACAGCAAAAAATATTATCCTTCGCCGAATAAAGACACAATAGAAAAAAAAAAAAAAAAATCCTCGAGTCTTGATTCTTGACATGATCAACATGCCCCACGTTGAACGACGAGCGACGAGCATGTTCCGTCACCCCTCCGTTATCTCCCCCCCCCCCCCCCCCCCCCCCCCCCCCCCCCCCCCCCCCGGCCAACCAAGCAGGGGGGACAAGAAAGAACCTTGTTCCTTCTCACCTAGCACAAGACTCCCCATTGTTCCCTACCCCACCCTAACCGGCCACTGTAAATTATTCAAAATGGCCGCGCCGCACGACCCTCTAGAGTTATCTTCGCTTTTACGGCGCCAAGGGGCATAACCCAGCGAGTAACGCAGATCAATCAGTGGTCAGCCCCTACCCTGGTGGCCGAGTGGTCAAATGAAAGGCTTTGTCCGGTCGTATGCCGTTGTCTTCTTCCGAAGTGACTTATTTATTTCTGTCGAATCGCGAGTTGCAGGGCGAATAACTCTGTTGGATCCTAAGCTCAGGGTTTGGTGCAAGCATGTATGGCTCAGTATTAGTTTCGAAAGGTGACAAATACTGTCTCCATGACCGAAAACTGAAAACTTTACATCCAAAAAACTATAATGATAACTTTCGTTTACGTGAAAACACATTAGTGAAACTATTAACTATCATTTAAAAAAAAAATCATTATTTCGTCAAAATATGATATTAAGTGAAACCAGTAACTTTCACTGGAATGAAATAGTCATTATTTCGTGAAAATATGATAAATAAATCAGTTATTATCACAGGAATAAAAGTCGTTATTTCGTCAAAATATAATGAGTGAAACTAGTAACCATCACTGGAATGACATAGTTCTCGTTTAGTCAAAACAGGATAAGCAAAACCAGTAACTTTCACTGCAATACAACAGTCAATAATTCATCAAAACACTATAGATGAAACCAGTAATTACATGGGAACAAAATAGTCGTTAGTTCGTCATATCACGAGAAGTGAAACAAGTAACTGTCACTTGAATTAAGCAGTCAACATTTCGTCAAAAGATTTCTTTCTACGTGAAACCAATTATTTCTAAAGGGTCTGACATAACTAAGACGTCATAAAAGGAGTCAAAAGAAAAAAAAAACAGATCCTAGTGAACTCTGAGTAGTGAAAACGATTAATTATGACAGTTATTTCCGGTTTCTATGCCTTTGTGAAGCAGTTTTTCCTAAAGTTTGCACCAATGGTCATTGTACATAAGACAAGGTTGCCTGTTTTAATCAGTCATAATTATGAGTTTCATAAGTCATGATTATTTCTTTCATGAATCATGATTATCCATGTTCACCATTCATAGTCATCAGTCTTATCAGTCATGGTTTTGTGCCTTCATCAATCATTAGTTTACGTTTTTCACCAGCCATAATTATCTACTGTCATGGATCATTATGACAATTTTTATCAATAATAATTTCTTGTTTTCATCAGGCATAATTATTTTCGTCTGGCATCTCTTTGATAAGTTATAATCGTTTTTCACTGGGCGTAGTTAGTGTTTTTCTTCAGTTTAGCAACTCTTTTTGATTAGTCTTGATAATAGTCTTCTTCATTAGTCATAATTATCTGTTTTCAACAATCATATTCTTACTTTCAGATGTAATCAATAAATTAGCGCCGTTTTCTTGGAGAAATGTCTGCTTGAGGGAGTCTACTGTCTTTGAAAAGAAAAACTTTTTTTTTTTTTTTTTTTTTTTTTTTTTTGCGTACGCAGGCTGATACTGCTGCGGACACTCCCTGTATAGACAGGCAAGGATTCATCCCATTTACCCAACAAAGGGAGTGGAGTTTTGTGTGTGTGTGACCGTTTTTTTTTTTTGTTTTTTTTTTTTATCCCGCCATTAAGGCAGCCATACTCCATCTTCGGGGAAGGTGCACGCTATGTGTAACGTGTCATCCATACCAACAGCCAAACTGACCTTCTCTTCCGAAAGTTGGTGATGGGATTTTACGTGTGTGCAAGATGTTATGCGTGCGTTCACACACGGAACCTCGGTTTCTAATCTCATTCGAAGGACTGTATGGGAAATGGAGTCAGAACCAATGTTAACTTCGAGGAAAAATCCCCCCTGTACCGAAACGGCCCGGCGGAGATTTGAACCCGCAACCCCAAGATTACGAGTCAGGCGCTCTACCAACTGAGCTATTCCGGACCCAAAAGCAAGTCTTAATTACCATGGTCACAGTATTTTACGCGAAAGTATTCATCTGGAAAAACAGTCATGAATATTCATTTCATTGGAAAAAAAAAAGAAAAGTATTGTCATTAGGAAAAAAAAAAAAGGTTAGTTTCACATGAAAACATTTATTTCCAAGTAATGTTTGCCATTTCCGTCGAATAGTCACGTCCTGAATGTTGTCATTTTCACGTGAAAATTATTATTCCCAGCTGTTTTCCGGTCAAAATCGTCGTGTACAGCTGTGTTTTTAAATGAAAATTATGATTACTAGCTATGAAAATCGTAGTGTGTTTACTTCGTGTGAATCTTTTTCTTCGAGGGAAGATTGTGATGATTAGCAGTTATCACATGAGAATCGTAATAATTAGCTATTTTCAGGCCGGGGGGGGGGGGGGGGGGGGGGGAGCAGTCAGGATGATGATGATGATGAGCTGTTTGGATATAACTGTGGTGATTATCAGCCTTTTTTTGTGTGAAAATCATGATGTTTCTCTGTTTTCAGACAAAATTGTGATGGTTAGCTGTTTTCGTGGGGGAAATTGCGACGACTGGCATTTTTCGCGGGGGAAAATGGTAATAATAAGCAATTTTTTTCTTTGGAAAGGGGGGGGGGGGGGGGGGGGGGGGAGGGGGGGGGGGGGGGGAGACAGCGTGATGATTCGCTGATTTCCACGGCAAATTTGTGTGATGATTTGCTGTTTTTAGGGGAAATTGAAATGATTAGCTGTTTCACGTGGAAATGAAAACAGTCTTGTGAAACAATGGTTTATGACTGATGAAATCAGATCAGATACTATGACCAATGAAAGTTAACAATCTTCGCCTGAACAATGTTTTCACAAAGTGATAAACTGATTTGATGTTTAAAAAAAAAAAGTTATTACCAATAATATCACATGAAAACAGTAACTGAATTAATTAAAAGCGTTTTGCAGCTACTATGCTTCCATAGCTCTCTCTCTCTCTCTCTCTCTCTCTCTCTCTCTCTCTCTCTCTCTCCCTCTCTCTCTCTCTCTCTCTCTTCTTCTGATTTGATTTGCCCTTCGCGGTCGGCCGGGCTATGAGCAACATTCTGTCTGTCTGTCTGTCTGTCTGTCTGTCTCTGTCTCTCTGTCTCTGTCTCTCTGTCTCTGTCTCTCTGTCTCTCTGTGTCTGTCTGTGTCTGTCTGTCTGTCTCTCTCTCTCTCTCTCCTCTCTCTCTCTCTCTCTCTCTCTCTCTCTCTCTCACTGAAGACAGTGGCATTTGTTCTGGGGAACACCGTCCAGCAACTGAAGAACTGTCAGGAACCGGTGGAATTTTCAGTGTCGAACAGTCGATAAACATTGTGCAGTATACAGTCTGCTGAGACAGACTCGAAGAAACGCTTCGACTTGGTCAAACACAGGAAGGTCTTGTGGTGAGATTTATACTGCACGACCACGATTCAGCTCGTAGGATATATAAAGACGTGTCCACAAACAGTTACAAATCAACAAACTGGGAGGACAGTAAGGTTCCCGACCCTATACAGACTCCAGGGTGGAAAAAATAATCAGTCCTTAACTTGAAGTCAGTATAAAAAGACGTAGTAGCTCAGCTGATAGAGCGACGGATGCGTGATCTTGGTGATCCTGGGGTTGTGGGTTTAAATCTCCGCCGGACTGTTTTTTGCGCAAGGGGGATTTTTCCCTCGTAGTTAACATTGGTTTTGTGGCTCCGCTACGCCGAAACGTCCTTCGAATGAGACTACACACCGAGGATCCGTGTGTGAAATGCACGCTAACATTTTGCACACATGTGAAATCCCATCACCAACTTTCGGGAGAGAGAAAGCCAGTTTGGCCGTTGGTCTGCATGAGAACTCTACACCTAGCATGCACCAAAGGAATGAAGTTATGAATATGAATGAAAAATTGGGGGTGATTTGAATGACGTGCCAGCAGGCAGCTCTTCAGCTGGCTCTGCCCAGGTCGGCAGCCCGTTGTGCAAACGAGGGTGTGGATTACAAAGCGCTCAAAGCTTGGGTTCTAACCAAGAATAGGCGCTACGTAAATACTCTCATCATCATCATCATCATCATCATCATCATCATCATCTCATCATCATCTTACCTCATCAGAAACAATGTCAATCTGTTTTTCTCTTTGATTTGATTATTATGAATTATGTTGTTCTGCACCGGCTGGTTGTTGACCAGAAGATCTTGCAGCAAAACGAAATATAACACGGCGTTTCAATCATTACTGTTCTCTGCTCAACTTCCGGCGAATCTTCAAGAGCAGCTGTTGGGCTTATCTAATTTTCCGTCTACATTAATCTTCTCGCGGTTTTTGCACGCATGCACGTGCTCGCATGCCACCCCAACCCCCCCCCCCCCCCCCCCCCCACCCGCGCCCTTCCCACTCCCCCCATCTCTCTCACCCTCTCTCTGTCCTCCTTTCTCTCTCTCTCCTCTCTTTCCCTCTCTCTGTCTCTCTCTCTTTTTTCTCTCTCTGTATGTCTGTCTCTTTATATCTATCTCTCTGTCTTCTCTCTCTCTCTCTCTTGTTTCTCTCTCTCTGTCTCTCTCTCTGTCTCTCTCTCTCCCTCTCTCTCTCTCTCCCTCCCTCCTCCCTCTCTCTCTCTCTGTCTCTCTCTCTCTCTCTCTCTCTCTCTCTCTCTCTCCTCATGGTTTGAATAGGTCTATAGACAAATCTCCTGCCCCTTCCCCTCGATCCCCTCACTCCCTGCTCCCTCCCATATCATCTCTATACATCCCTTCACAGAGAAAAAGAGAGAGAGAGAGAGAGAGAGAGAGAGATGGAGAGAGAGAAGCGAGAGAGAGAGAGGAGAGAGAGAGAGAGAGTGTGGTGTGTGTGGTGTGTGTGGTGTGTTGTGAGAGAGAGAGAGAGACGAGTAGAGAGAGGAAGACGCGAGAGAGAGAGACGGAGAGAGAGAGAGAGAGAGAGAGAGAGACGCTTGACGCGCTAAACGCGCCTTTTATGAACAATAGCTTTTCACAGCCTTAATGTCAAGGGGGTAGAATTTAACCCTTATGCGATGGCGCCATTACTGAAATGGAAAAAAAAAAATACATATGAAATATAAAGTTTAAACCATATGGGGACCGTATGGCGAAAGCTTGACTGTGTCTAGCTGGAGTGGCACTGTCTCATCTGTCCGTGGGCAGGGGGGTGGTTGGGTCTGTGGGAGTGTGCTCGGCAGCTGGAGGGTGGTGTTTTTCGCCGGTGGGCTCTGCAGTCATGAAATACGGGCTGGTACACCCATGGGGGGATGCTACTTCAAGGCTGTTATGAATTGCATGCCTGTAGTCTGATTTACCTCTGTTCAGGAGCAGTTATGTCCCTTGATATCGTAATGGAGTGTCCTGCGCGTGCCTGTACCCATCGTCAACACAGCGCAGGCCTCCAAGGGTGGTACAGGACCTGCTCTGAAGGCAGGTGAAGACAGTGCTTCTCTGGGTCCTCCCCAGCACCTTCGGGTGGTTTTTTTCTTAACTCTAGTATGATGGCGCCATTACTGAAATGAAAGAAATACATATGAAATATAAACTTAACCCGGAGAGAGGAGAGAGAGAGAGAGAGAGGAGAGAGAGAGAGAGAGAGAGAGCAGGGGGGGGGGGTCAACGTCCCCCACCTTCAATCCCCTACCCCTCCTCTATCGAAGCAACAAGAAACTCCTCGCTAAGCAATTCAGTGACACTCAAATATAAATGAAAAATCGTCGAAAATGGTCCACAGTACCAAGTTACAGGTTCCAGTCACTCACGCGTCAAATCTAAACGTGCTTAGAATCCTCAGGGTCCGATGGCCGCCGTTTAAAAGGTCTTCACCATTGACAGATTACAAGTGACCATTTAGCCGTCAACTGGGGTCAAGCATTCACTGTGTTTTATGGAGTGGAACCAAGGCCTACACAAATCAGTATGGGGGGCCGTGGGGGTGGGGGGGGGAGGGGGGAGGGGGGGGGGGGGGGGGGCACATAGTATGGATCGATGGATCTCTTTGAAAAGTCGATTGTTGGTTGGTGGTTGGTTGCGGGGGTTGTTGCGTGTGTGGTCAAGTGACTGGTCATTTAACGATTTATTCATGATGGAAGGTTGTCATTACTGGACCCGGCTGAGGGTCGGTTCCACGAGTCTGTCGGTCTGTATGTGTCTGCCTGTTTGTGTGTCTCTCTGCCTCTGGTCACTGTCTTGTCTCTGTCTGTCTGTCTGTCTCTGTCTGTCTCTCTCTCTCTGTCTCTCTGGTCTCTCTCTCTCTCTCTCTCTCTCTCGGCCTAATTTTCTCTATGTCTCTACTCTGACTCCAGTCTCTGTCTGTGTCTCTCCCATAATTATGTGGCATCTCTCTCTCTCTCGCTCTCGCTCTCGCTCTCTCTTCTCTCTCTCTCTCTCTCTCTCTACTCTCTAGTGGCGTGCTCTGGTACGTGTGTATGCGTGCGTGTCCGTGTGTGTGTACGTGTGTGTGTGTGTGTTGTGTGGTGTGTGTGTGTGTGTGTGTGTGTGGTCTTTGTGTGTGTGTGTGTGTGTGTGCCTCTGTGTGGTTGTGTGTGTGTGTGGCTTTTCGCGCGCGCGCGAGCCAACGTTTCTCTCTCTCTCTCTATCTCTCTCTTTCTGTGGTGTGTGTGTGTGTGGGTGTGTGTGTGTTGTGTGGTG
The DNA here is from genome assembly GCA_016801955.1 of Conus betulinus. Taxonomy (NCBI): domain Eukaryota; kingdom Metazoa; phylum Mollusca; class Gastropoda; order Neogastropoda; family Conidae; genus Conus; species Conus betulinus. The sequence goes on from JADBJO010002451.1 coordinate 293,758, forward strand.
TGTGTGGTGTGTGTGTGTGGTGGTTGTAGGGAGGGTTTAGGGAGGGAGGGGACAGAGAGAGAGTATCTAAACCAAATCTACCATCTGCTACAAAAAGATAGATGAATAAACCCAGCCCAGTTCTAGACGAAGATTGTTTAACAGGCACACCCTGAGTCGACCATACCAGATTAGCGAACATATTAGCCGTATAGGAATGCTCCTGTATATATATATATGGTTAATCATATATATTATATATAATAATATATTCTATATATCCGTATATATCTATATCTTTAGAGAGGTTTATATATATATATATAAGATATATATATATATGTGTGTGTGTGTGTGTGTGTGTGTGTGTGTGTGTGTGTGTGTGTGTGTGTGTGTGTGTGTTGTGTGTGTGAGGAAGGGAGGGAGGGAGACAGAGAGAGTATCTCAACCAATCTACCATCTATATATATAATGTGAACAATTAAGGAGTGGGGCAAAAACAAAGTGCAGGGTTAATAATTCTTCCACCATTGTAGTAATGACCTCGGCAAAGATTTGAAACTTACAACAAAAGAGAGAGAGAGAGAGAGAGATGAGAGAAGGAGAGAGAGAGAGCGAGAGAGAGAGAGACCGGGAGGAAGAGAGGAGCGGGAGAGAGGAGAGAGGATTGAGAGAGCGAGGAGAGAGAGGAGAGAGAGAGGAGAGATGAGAATGTGCGTGCGTATGTGAATCGGTCGATTCTCGGTCAAGATGTGAACATATTCCATGCAGGCACGTAGGTCTAGGATGATATAATCTTGAGTGGCTTGACGCAGTAGACAATTGATATCAAGCTTTTCAACTTGGCTACATGCGTGGGCCCCACTCCAAAAACAGAACAGAGCAAACCGCTTGCAACAAAATAATGAACCACAAGTGTGATTCTTGGTGAAGATGGGACATACTCCAAGTAGGCTACTTAAGAGGTTAAGCAGTCGTTGTGTTTTGTTGTTTCGTATGATTGACTTTTTGTTGTGTTGTTGTTGTTGTTTTAATAAGTGCCCCCTTCCAAGTCCCTTACTTGTAATTAATGTCAGACAGGCAGGTTTACGGACTCCGGTTGGCTCAGAGTGGTAGAGATTCTAGATCGACAACGGAAGGATTTTGCGTTCGAATCCCGCTAGTGCTCAATATGAAAACTGCATATTTTCGCAGCCCAACAATTTTTCATTCTTCTCTTCATTCTCCTGGGACTTCGGTTCATGTCTGACGTTGCTTCAGTCCTCTTTGGTATGGAAGGTTGAACCTGACTTTGTTGAGACCAATGGGCAGGCAGGACTGACAGACCGACAGACAGACGGATTAAAACTTAAAAAAAAAAAAAATGTGATGCTGATTACGCGCGAGAGAAGATATACCAATGATCTTTTTTCCGTTATATTTTGTTCGTTTATTGCTGTTCTTTTTTGTGTGTGGTGTGTGTGTGGTGTGTGTGCGTGCGTGCGTGCGTGCGTGCGTGCGTGCGTGCGTGCGTGCGTGTGTGTGTGTTGTTGTTGTTGTGTTGTTGTGTTGTGTTGTTGCTGCTGTTGTTTTATCGTAGGTTTATCACTTGAAATGGATGTCATTTTGGGGGAGGAGGGGGGGGGGGGGGGGGGGGGGGGGGAGATTAAAACTGTCCTATTTCCATCGGACGGTTTGAAAACAAGTGGAAAACACTACTACAATGATAGTCCCTCCTTGGAAGACACCCCCCCCCTATCCCTTCACCATCCTCACTCCACCCCTACCCCCAAAGAAAACCAAACCCCCCCACGATCTCCCCTCACCTCACCTGGCCCGGTGGTCTTGCCATTGGGTAACAAAAGGTGTGAAGGATGGGGGGCAGGGTGGTAAGAGAAGCTGTTTTCATCGTGGGAAAGGTCAACGCGTTGGCTGTCCACTGCTGTGTTTGACCAAGGCGGGAAGGAAGGACTTCGTGTCCGCGTGAGATAAAACGTGATGATCGCATTCGGCCAGATCCGGGCGACGGTGTAGAAACTGGAGGAAATAAGGCAGGCTTTGTGACAATTAATTCTCAGTCTGTCTTCGCGTCTCTCTTGGCTCTGGCGGTCTGTCCTGTCTGTCTGTATGTTTATGTCTGTTTCTGTCTGTCTCACACCACGAGAGAGGAAAGTGAAGAAGGAAGAGGAAAGATAGAAAAAAAGAGTAGATAGCAGGAAGAGAAAAGAGGGAGAAGCGAGAAGAAGCGGGAAAAGGGAGAAAGGAAGAGAAAGGGGGGGGGAGAGGGAAGAAAGAAGAGGGAGAAAGAAAAGCAGGGGAGGAGAGGAAGAAAGGAGAGATAGGGGAGAAGGAGACGAGAAAGGGGGGAGCGAAGAGAAGAGAGAGAGAGGAGAAAGGAAGGGAGAAAGAAAGGAAGGGAAGAGAACGAAAAGAGAAAAGAGAAGAAGGGAGAACAAGGGAGACGGGAAAGAAGAGCAAAGGAAAGAAAAAAGGGCAGAAAGAAGGGGAGAAAAGAACGGAGGGAGAAGAGAACGAAGGGAAGGAGAAAGAAAGCGGAAGAGGAGAAGGAGAAGGGGAGGGAAAAGGAAAACGAGAAGCGAAGCGAAGAGAAAGAAAGGGAGCAAGAGGAGGGAAGACAAGGGAAGGGAAAAGAAGGGAAGAAGAAGGACAGAGAGAAAAAAGAGAAGGAAGAAAGAGAAAGAAAGGGGAGGGCGAAAAGAGGAAAGAAGGAAAGAAGAGGAAGAAAGGGGGGAAAGAGAAGAGGAGAAGAAAACGGAAGAAAGCGGAGGAGAGAGAAAAAGGGGAAAGGAAAGAGCGAGAAAAGCAAGAAGAAGCAAAGGGGAAAGAGGGAAAGAAGGAGAAGAGAAAGAAGAAAGAGAGAAACGAAAAAAGAGAAGAAGAAAGAAAGAGAAAGAAGGAAAAGGAGGAAAGAGAAGGGGAGAGAAAAGAAAGAAGGAAAGGAAAGAAGGAGAAGAGGGAAAAAGAGAAGAAGAAAGAGGGAACGAGGAAAAGAAAGTGAAAAGAAAGGAAAGAAGGGAAGAGAAAGAGAAGAAGAGGAGAAAGAGAAAGAAAGGAGAAAGTGAGAAGGAAAGAGAGAAAGAGAGAAAGAAAGGGAAAGGAGGAAGGAGAAAAAGAAAGGGGAGGAAAGGCGAGAGAGAAAGGAAAAAGAAAGAAGGAAGAGAAGAGAAGAGGAGGAGAAAGAAAATATGATATCAGAAATCGAAACTGAACGCCCTAGGCAACACGCTCTATCTGTCAACGCGCTAGAAATGCAACCTCTTGCTTGTGTGTGTGTGTGTGTGTGTGTGCGTGCGTGCGTGCGTGCGTGCGTGCGTGCGTGCGTGCATGCGTGCGTGCGTGCGTGCGTGTGTGTGTGTGTGTGTGTGTGTGTGTGTGTGTGTGTGTGTGTGTGCGCGCGCGCGCGCGCGAAGCTGGGCAAGAGACGTGTAGTA
>JADBJO010002451.1:302167-309667 GCA_016801955.1 Conus betulinus
CTAGCGAACAAATGACCCGGAAAGTGGAGTAGTCGGGGGAAAACATCTGCCATCCCGAGCCTCGCTTCAACGTTTGTGACGTCACGAGCGAGGCGGCTCATTCAAGCTCAGCGGAGGCCCAGCCAACCAAACAAAAGACGACATTTTGCGAAAAGTGTGTGTGTGTGCTAAAAAACTGTGCGTTTTCACCTGATAAATCGTCGATCTTGGACTATTTTTGACAGGAGGATGGGTTAAAATGTGTAGGAGAGCAGTCACTGAGGCTTCGTTTTGAGAAAAGTGGACGGAAAGGAGACAACACAAGACGTTTGAGGTGAGTTTTGTCTGTCGTGTTTACGTTGGGTGGTGGAATTGGTGTGGGGGCTCGCTCGCGCAGTCATGGGGGTTTCGCGTGGAAGCCTTGTTCGCTTTGACTGGTCAAGTTTTCAGAGGTGGTTTGCCGGTCACATTTCATTGTTTCTCCTTGGCATCTTAAATTCTTGACCGATGCATGCCAAATTATCACACACACTGTGAACTTTTTGTTTATTTCTTCGAATGGAATGGTCCGATGAAAATTCTCTCGTGAGGGACTGGATCAGTTTCATCAACATCTCTCCGTGTTGGTTATCCACTCTCAGTTGTTCGACCGAAGCGATAGCCTAGCTGTGCCCGTGTCATTCGGTGCACGAAGTTGAGACTGAACACAGCCCATGTATGCATGCGTGTGTGTACTGTACTCTTGTGTGTACTGTGGTTTCACCTGATCCACTGTAATCTTGAGTAAGGGTCTTTCTATGTCACCGTAGTTTGTAGTTTGTTGTCAGTGTCAAGTTCACCCAGAAAAGCTTGTCAGAGAGTGATTTGGACTGAGGAGAAAATGGGAGTTTGGAAGAATGGAGGGCAGTGGAATCGGGATTGAGATGAGTATGAGTGTGTGTGTGTGTGTGTGTGTGTGTGTGTGTGTGTGTGTGTGTGTATGAGAAAGAGAGAGAGAGGGGGTGTGTGTGTGCGTGTGTTTTTGTGTGTTTGTGTGTGTGTGTTTACCTGTAACGCCATTTAAAATGTATAAACTGCTACAAATTAGGAATAACAAAGTGCAGTTTAGCATCACCCTTTACCCTCCCTCTGTGAGCTCTGTGTGTGTGTGTGTGTGTGTGTGTGTGTGTGTGTGTGTGTGTGTGTGAGAGAGAGAGAGAGAGAGAGAGAGAGAGAGAGAGAACATGAATGCAGAGTTTGCAAACTCATATTTTACTTTTTAAAAACACCATTTTAAGTGTACAAACTACTTACAAACAGGAGTAACTATGATTAAAGTGCAGTTTAGCACCGGTGAGAATACATGTATGTGTGTGTGTGTGTGTGTGTGTGTGTGTGTGTGTGTGTGTGTGTGTGTGTGTGTGTTTAAGCTTGTATTCAGAGTTTGCAAACTCTTATTCTACTTGAAACGCCATTTAAAAAGTACAAACTACTTACAAGTGAAAGTGCGGTTTAGCATCCCCATACAAATGAAAATTACAAAAAAGTAAAGTGCAGTTTAGCATCCCCCTCCCCCCTCCTTCCCTCATTGAGCTGTGTGTGTGTGTGTGTGTGTGTGTGTGTGTGTGTGTGTGGTGTGTGTGTGTGTGAAAAACATGGTCTGCAAACTCGTATTTTACTTGAATAGTTAAAACACCATTATATATTTTTTCAAATTTTTTCTGCTTACAAATAGGAATATTAACAAAATGCAGTTTATCACCCTCCTCTCTGCTCCCCCCCCCCCCCCCCCCCCCTCCACCCCCAGTGAGCTGTGAAGCTTTACTTAGGGCTGTTCTCAAAACGAACATTCACAGGCTTCCTTTCATCATTTCGTGATTCAGATCAGACCCTATCATGTAAAATTCTTAGCTGTGATTGACCAGGTGCTTTCAAGGAGGAAGTCCTGATTTGGTCATTCTGTTTACAATCTGGCAACAGCCACTGAGCCAGTGAGATCAATGATCCATTGACTGGCCTTCTAGTCTGCATTGTGCAGAGAGGTGGGGGAAATGAACTAAGTTATTGGTTTTACCTAAGGAGGTTCTTAGTTGGGCATGAACCTGAAAATTCAATGACCATGACAAACTCACAAAGAATGGACAGTTATGATGAAAAGTATGCAAGAATTGATCCTCTAAGTAATGTTCAAAACTATGAATCACAAATTGATAAAGCTGTTTTCTGGAACCCAGAACCTGCATGTGGTAAAGGCTATGGAGAAGAGGAAGGGGGGAGGGGGATGGTGGAGGTGGAATTATCAACAGTGTGTGTGTGAGTGTGTGTGTGTGTATGTGTGTGTGTGTGTGTGTGTGTGTGTGTGTGTGTGTGTGTGTGTGAACATATGTGTGTGTGTGTGTGTGTGTGTGTGTATGTGTGTGTGTGTGTGTGTGTGTGTGTGTGTGTGTGTTTTGGGGGAGAGGTCAGAGTTCGTTGAGCGTGTTTTGGATATATTATGCTTCTTAAAGTTCATCCTGCTTTCTAGTGTATGCTGGCTGTCAAAGGATTTGATCTTAAATGTATATGTCATAATAAGCACACCAGTATGAAATTACTAACAGTTATTTTCATTACTTCATTTGACAACACATGAAGCCCGTATCGCATGAAAAGTCACAATCTGAGTGTGAGAGGGGAGTGAACACAATGAATTTAAAATCAGCTGTCTCTCAATCAAACACCAACCTGGCTGTTTATTCTGAAACAGTTAATTTTTTTCCACGTGTATGTGACATAAAGTGTCAGAATAGCTCAGTTAGAAAGGCACAGCACTCATTATCCTGTTGATCATGGGGTTGCAGGTTCGAAACTCTGCTAGGCTGTTTTGGTATAAGGATGGTCATCTCTTGAACTTAGTTAAATGTAACATTAGTTTTCCGACTTCATTTCCCGTAAAGTCCATTCGAATGAGACATATAAACCGAGGTTCCATGTGCACACATGAAAATAAACCATCAGCAACTTTTGGAAGAGAAGGTCAGTTTGGTGGCTGTTGGTAAGGATGATATGTTACAGATAGCATGCACCCTGCATGAAAAATTGAGACAAGGAATGAAGGAAGAAAGTTGAGGGACTACTGTTGACTGAATGGTATGAGAAAAGAACTGAATGATGTGCCAGCAGGCAGCTCTTCAGTTGACCCTATCCAGATGATGATGACAACAACAACAACAACAATGATAGACGGACCGTTTATCGAGAACAAACAAAAAAATGGCGATTGCACGCCTCCAAATCTGTGGTGTAGAGTATACACATGACACTGCATAGTCTGTGGTGTAGAGTACACACATGACACTGCATAGTCTGTGATGTAGAGTACACACATGACACTGTATAGTCTGTGATGTAAAGTACACACATGACACTGCACAGTCTGTGGTGTAAAGTACACACATGACACTGCATAGTCTGTGGTGTAGAGTACACACATGACATGCACAGTCTGTGGTGTAGAGTACACACATGACACTGCATAGTCTGTGGTGTAGAGTACACACATGACACTGCACAGTCTGTGGTGTAGAGTACACACATGACACTGCATAGTCTGTGGTGTAGAGTACACACATGACACTGCACAGTCTGTGGTGTAGTGTACACACATGACACTGCATAGTCTCAGGGTCTGTCTGTAGGCACTGATTTCACACACAAAAAAAGTATGAATCAGAGAGTTGGCCTCTACATGGTCAGTAATGTGTGTGTGTGTGCATGTGTGTGTGTGTGTGTGTGTGTGTGTGTGTGTGTGTGTGTGTGTGTGTGTGTGTGTGTGTGTGTGTGTGTGTGTGTGTGTGTGTGAGAGACACTGTGGTGTGTGTGTGTGTGTGTGTGTGTGTGTGTGTGTGTGTGTGTGTGTGTACACGTGTGTGTGTGTATGTGTGTGTGTGTGTGTGTGTGTGTGTGAGACACTGTGGGTGTGTGTGTGTGTGTGTGTGTGTGTGTGTGTGTGTGTGTGTGTATGTGTGTGTTCACTTTTTAATGTGCAGGTTATGCTGTTTTCTGTTCTTTCTCCACATCTCATATTTATTTAGTAAGTCACACACACACACACACACACACACACACACACACACACACACACACACACACACACAGAGCTCAACACACATGCACAGCTCAACACACTCACACTCACATGTGAGGGAACAGAATTTCTAACAGAAATTCTTTCATGACAGTGTTGCCACATGTTTTTGTTCATTGTAAATTACTGATTTCTCTCTCTCTCTCTCTCTCTCTCTCTCGCTTTCTCTCTCTCTCTCTCTCTTTCTCTCTCTTTCTCTCTGTCTGTCTGTCTGTCTGGCTGTCTCTCTGTCTGTCTGTCTGTCTGTCTCTCTCTCTTGTTAAGGTAGAGTACAAGAAACTCAGTCAGTTTTGTTGATGATATTGTTATCATTATTTCTACCTTTTCTTGTGTTTGTTTTTGTTTCTGATTGGTGGTGGTAGTGGTGGTGGTGGGTTTCTTTTTCTTTTCTTTTTCTTTTTTGAATTTATCTACCTTTTTTTTGTTTGAGATTTGCATTTTGATTTGGTACTCAGCAAACACTGTCATGTCTGTACAGAATAGATGCAGTAGACTAGTGGCCATGGTTAGAGTTGTTGGTTTGTAGGTTCTGAAACAGTGGGTTTTAATTCCCTTCAGTAACTACTAACAAAACTTTTTTGGGGACTCTGGCTGGTTCCTGGCCATGGTTGAGTGTGTTGAAGACTCCAGTGAGAAGACTGAGACAACACATGCATATATAGTTTTTATTCACATTACTTTCACTTAAATGTAGCACCCGAGAAAGTCGAAAGGCTCCTCTTCAGTTTCTCTGGTAGCACTCAAACATTCCAGAGGCAGCATTATGCTCCACTCACAGCATGCTGTCCAGTGCTGCATGTCACAATCTGAGTACCCCATAAAAAGTATGATTTTTTTTGTTCATCCTTTTAAAAACTAAGTTTAGGTTGTATCAAACTGGACTGCAGATTTAACACCAACATGAAAAAGAAAAAGGAGAAAATAGCAAACTGCTGGATCTGCTACATAAGCAGTTCAGCGAGTGATTCTGCAACCATAAACACTGCATGCACACAGGGAAAGTAAAACTCCACTCAGTATTGTCGGGGAAAGAGTTGGTGGATGCATCTGTGAGTGAGAGGGTTGCTCTGAATATAATTTCCTGACCAATGACTGCATGAGTCTGTATCTCATGGACCTGGGATATACTGAGAGAAAGCACTGAAGATAGTCCTGTCATGAAGCCCCCTATCAGTGTACGCTGATCTCTGTGCTCATCATCTTCATTCCATTTGTGCACATCCTTGGATCAAATGTTAAAAGAAAGAAAGGGGGTGGCATGGAGGAATCCACAACTGCAGGACCTAGTTGTTCATGCTGTCTGTGCTGAAGCTGTGTAATTTGGTTCTGAGTTCATTGTACTTTGTAGCTCACGAACTGACCAGATTTGAACTTACAGTTTAGGGAGCCAGAATAGCTCAGTTGGTAGAGCGCCTGACTCGTGATCCAAGGATTGCGGGTTCGAATCTCCGCCGGGCCCGTTTCGGTACAGGGGGATTTTCCCTTTGGAATTAACATTAGTTCTGACTCCCATTTCCATACAGTCCTTCGAATGAGACTATAATATAGTATAACCAAGGTTCTGTATGTGAACGCACGCATAACATCTTGCACACACATAAAATCCCATCACCAACTTTCAGAAGAGAAAGCCAGTTTGGCCTTTGGTATGGATGACACATAACACATAGCATGCACCTTCCCCGAAGATGGAGTATGGCTGTCTTAATGGTAGGATAAAAAATGGTCATGCACACAAAACACCACTCCCTTTGTAGGGTAGATGAGATTAATACTTGCCTGTCTGTACAGAGAGTGTCCGCAGGAGTATCAGCCTGTGTATGTGGAAGAAGAAGAACTTACAGTGTTACAGTTGTTAGTCTGTTACAACGGCCATGTGCAAAAAAGATACCGGTAGTAGTAGGTAGTTGGTGCAGTTTTGTTGCATATTTTGTTGAGGCTGGTATACTGTGTTTTTTGGCTTGACACACAGTTCTGTGCACACAGCAGCAAGCACATCACACATGCACGCAAGCTGGCGTGCGTACAAGCTTACAAACATAGTGACATACATGTTATGAATACACATGCTCACACATACGTACATACACGTGCACGCAAGCATGCACACACACACACACACACACACACACACACACACACACACACACACAACACACACACACACACACTTACACTCACACACACACACACACACACACACACACACACACACACACACACACACACACACACACACACACACACACACACACACACACACACTGTGACACACACACGTTACACAGTATAAAAACTCTCTCTCTCTCCACTCTCTCTCTCTCTCTCCTCTCTTCTCTCTCTCTCTCTTACACCGCGCGCGCACACACACACACACACACACACACACACACACACACACACACACACACACACACAGATTGGCATGCATTTTGCCACAACAGTAAGAAATGAATGTATCTAATACACACATACACTGACACTCATCCCCCACCCCTCCATCCCCCAACCCCCACCTCTCAGACACACGCACTCACACCTATGCACAGACTCACACGCACACACATGCACACACTCACACAGAGGCATTAAAACTAAAAACCATGTCCAGTAGCAGATGGTCAGAAGAGGTTGAGGAGAGAATTTGCAGGCCTACCCCCCCCCCCCCCCCCCCGCCTCCCACGCCCCCCCCCCCCCCCCCCCCCCCCGTCCCCCCCCCCCACCCCACTCCCCGTCCTCTGTTCTTCACTTCCACCTCATTTTTTGTTCTTTCAGTTCCAGCGCTCCCTTTCGGAAAATTTCTGTCCATCATGAAATAGGGAATAATTTGTTAATAATGACAATAATAATAATAATAACCTGAGGTCTGTAACTCACGTGTTGAAGAGTATTCCACTGGAACTTTCTGTGGTTGGTTGTCTGAAGACATCTCAATCTGTTGCCTATCAATAACGACAGTGATCTGTAAGTGTGACGCAGAGAAGCTGTGTGGGAAAGAGGGTGGGGGGGGGAAGGGAAGCAGGGAAAGGAGGTGATGGAGGTTGGGGGGGGGGGGGGGGGTCCAAATAAGAAATCTTTCCGGGGTTATTGCCCTAAATCCTTTTACACTGTGTACCAACAGTATTATCGTCGAAGCGTAAACCACAACTTTCCCCCTATGAGAGTTCAGTCACGCGTAGACGGTTCCGGTCAAAAGAGCGTGGTGCGCCCGTCAAAAGAGCGTGACCTCATCATCGGGAGACATAAAAGGCGGCCAGACACCCGAGACCGTGCGAAAACACAAACAATGGGAGGGGGGCTCAGCTGAAACTGATAGTATACCGGGGCAGTTGTTGGGAAGTAAAGAGGTGAGGGTTGTGGGGGAACTTCTCTAGGGGGAGACACGGGACTCGTGAGAATGAGGCGGGAGGAAATGA
>JADBJO010002452.1:0-75000 GCA_016801955.1 Conus betulinus
AAAACTGTAGAACATGTATGAGGAATTGATTTAGGGGGTTCAAGAGATACGCTTGGCATAATGTCACTCAAAATTGTGCTTTATGCAGATGCCATGTTACCTTACTTTTTGACAGATCAGCATGACATGGTGCAAGCATAGATGATATACTCAATGGATTTTTCTTTGTTTTGCCTGGTTTGAACGAGTTAATATAAAAATAATCAGCAGCTATGTGGCTAGGTAGTAAAAAAAAACATAGTACAGAACACGCTTTTATGGCTTTACTGTGAAAAATAAAGTAAGATTCTGGGGTATTTAATATGAGAATCGATAAACCCGCATCTCTAGTTGTGAGGACAATTGGTTGCAAAGAATAGAAACTATTCATGAGAATTATTGATGTCCTGGGAAAAAAGAGATCTTAGTGTAATGGGTAAAAATACATATTATTAAAACATTTCTCTTATTTCACAAATGGTCTATGTTATGCAAACATTTGGTATTCCTGACAAGATCTTATCAGATATAAATCCATCTTTTAGATTTTCTCTGGCGTAAAGAAACATTGTAATCGAAAGGCTTTTGAAAAAGTTAAAAGAAGCGTAATGTGCAGTGAATATGAAAAAGGAGGATTAAAAATGATAGATCTAAGACAGATGCAATCGCTGCTTTTCTCCTGTTATGGGTTGAAAGAATTTTTAAGGGCACAAACAATGAAAGATGGGACGTTTAATTCCGAGGGAAAATATTTCTCTACCCTTTGGTGAGAATGTCACGTGTTTTTTTTATGCAAATATTAAAAGGCGCATTTTTTTCAAAGGTTTAAGGACAGATACATTCACTTTTTTTGGAAAATTACTCTGAGAAACATGGCTATATCTTAACTAAACATGAATATTTCCTCACCCTTTCCCTCTTTACTGTGGAATAACCAACACATAAAATATCGAGGAAATGTCCTTTCTTCTCCCCTGACTGGATAAAGGGCAAAATGCTAAATGTTAGTGACATGTATGGTCCAAATGGGATGCTTTCATACCAGGACGTGGTTAACAAGATAGGAGCCTCCCCTGCAAGGATCTTAGAGTATAACGTAGTGTCAGCGGCCACATATATTTTTATTACTAGGGTTAGTGAACAAGATAGATATGATATAATTTTTCAGAACCACCTCTTGTTCTGTAACAAAAAGCATATATCTTGTAAGGATTTTCCGTGCAACTTGGTGTTCTCCTCAGTTACACAGAACCATGTGCAGCCCTTTATTGGTCTAATAAATATGGACTGGAATTCAATGAAAATATATGGAAGACACCCCGCTTGTGCACAAAAAAGAAACCAATTGAGAGTTTTACAATGGAAAATTCTACAAAATATATACCCGACTAATATAATGCTATGCAAAATGAAAGTCAGGGATAATCGAAATTGTTCTTATTGCAATGATGAAATTGATTACATTGAACATTTCTTTTTTTTTCATTGTCATAAGGTTAGTTCGTTTTGGAAATTTGTCAGTCAATACATATTAGCTGTATACAACATAAAATCGTGTTTTCTGAAGAAACTGCTTTTTGGAATTCTTAGACAAGGAAATATTGACAGACATACGCTACTGAAAATAAACCATATTGTGATTCTGCAAAGATGTGTATAAGTATTTACAACAAAAAAAAAAAAAAAAAAAAAAAAAAACCGGAATCTAGGCTGCCAATTTCAGTCATATTCGAAAACCAACTGCAACTGAGGAAAATATTAAAAAATCTCATACATGCATTCACTCTTACACACGCACGCACACGCACACACATACACACGCACGCACGCGCGCGCACACACACACACACACACATTGCACACACGCACGCGCGCGCGTACACACACACACACACACACACACACACACACACACACACAGAGTTACACATTCATGTCTTTGTGCATTTTGCGTGCGCGCACATGCACTATACACATACACTTACAGGTACTCACACACATACTCGCACGCACACATACAACAAAGTCTTGATGATGTTTCTTTCATAAAGAAAGTGACTCCAAGGTAAATATGCCTTTTTTCGTTGTCCACTCCTCCTCCGTACTTTCTTGCACTCTTTAGTTTTTCGTATGTGTAAGACTGTTGCACATGGGGATTGTGGAAAACGAGGGGGGTCATGCACACACTCTTTTTCACTATAAGATTGGCTCCATCAGGGAAGAGACAACTGGTGAGATTATATGTATCAAAACTGTGACGATACCTCGTCGGAGCAGACGACGTTCACATTAACAGGATCTAGGTGGCGTTGTTTTTATTTATTTATTAGTGAAGGACATGGGCAGTAGGTCGGATGACGATGCTTCCTAACAACCGTCAACAATTGAACAGTCTCCGTAACATGTAAGCTTAATCGACCCATCTTAGTTCAAGTCCGCACTTAACTAACGATACAATGACGATGCTTCCTAACAACCGTCAACAATTGAACAGTCTCCGTAACATGTGAGCTTAATCGACTCCATCTTAGTTCAAGTCCGCACTTAACTAACGAACATGGTGGCAGCGGTGGGATCTAGAGACTGTGACGAAACGAAGAAAGAAAATGGCATTCAAACCTCCTGAAGATTTCGATTTTACAAAACCAAGTGACTGGCCGACCTGGCGACAAAGGTTTCTCAGATTCCGAGATGCATCGAAACTCTTCAAAGAGAAGAAAGAAAGTACAAGTGAGAAGCTTACTCTATGCAATGGGTACAGAAGCAGAAAAATTTACGCAACATTTTCTGACGTCGACGAAAACTCGACTGTAGAACGAATTTTAGAACGCTTTGATGAATACTTTGTACCTAGAGTCAATGTCGTGTACATGAAAGAGCCTTGTTTTTCTATTCACGAGATCAACTAGCTGGAGAGAACGTAGAATCATATGTTAGAAAGCTGTATGAACTTGCAGAAAGTGCTAAATTCACGAACAAAGAAGAAAGTATTAGGGACAGGCTTGTTCTTGGTGTTCGTGATACAGAACTCTCTCAGAGAAGCTACAGCTTCAAGCTGATCTGACTTTGAGAGACGCCATACAGCAAGCACGTCAGCTGGAATTAGTCAAACTCCAACTGAATGAACAAAGACACACTCGCTGGTGCTACTGTTGATGCAGTTGCACATGGATCAGCAGGATGTTCTCTTCAGAAAAGGAGCTACAATTCTGGAAGGGGAGGAAATCAGGAAGTCAACCTCTTCGTAGTCACCTTGACAAAAAGCAGTTCAAGAAGTGCTCCAACTGTGGATATCAGCATGGAAAAGACATGTGTCCTGCAAAAGGAAAACAGTGTCGGGATGTGGCAAGTATAACCACTTCCAGAAAGTCTGTCGTTCATCCACAACTAGCCATGTTCGCGAGATCAGTGAAAGATCTCCAACAAGCCAACCACAACTTTACACACATTTCCTAGGAAGCATTGAGAACAAGATGAAGAAGAGCCGCCATGGCGCACAAATTTAGTGATGAATGGACGTTTCCATTAGTTTCAAGATCGACACAGGTGCTGATGTATCTGTGATATCAAAGAAAGTGTATGACAGTCTACGTCCAAAGCCAAAAATTGCGAAAATCAGCAGCTATTCTACAAAGTCCTGTGGTGTGATCTTCAGCAGAGAGGGAACATTCATAGCACATGTGAATACAAATGATAAAAAACACTGTTGCTTTTCGAGTCTTTGTGATTGATAGCAACTGTGATAGCCTCCTCAGCAGAGATGCAGCTCTACGGCTAGGTTTTGTCAAGCGACTTGATGACCTGCATGATCTTGCATTCGGGGAAATTGGAAAACCATTCCAGTGTGATCCAGTCAAAATCAGATTAGAGGAAGACAGTACTCCATATCACATCACTACAGCAAGAAAGGGATACCGCTCCCCTTGATGCCTAAAGTTGAAGAAGAACTTCAGCGAATGGAGGCAAACGGAGTGATCGAACGCATCACCGAGCCAACTGACTGGTGCGCACCGATGGTACCAGTTTTAAGAAAGGAGGAGGAGTGCGTATATGTGTGGATCTGAAGAAACTGAACAGAGTGATAAAACGAGAACGATATATACTACCTCTCTTGAGGACATCACACACAAACTGACAGGATCCACAGTGTTTACGAAACTAGATGCAAGATCTGGTTTTCTGGCAGCTTCCCCTAGATGATGAACTGCCAAACTCACAACGTTCATGACACCATTTGGCAGGTTACTTCTTTCCGCCGTCTTCCATTTGGAATATCAATGGCTCCTGCAAGTGTTCCAGCGAACGATGGAAACAATCCTGGGCAACATTGATGGATTGGAGTGCTACATGGATGATATCCTCATTCATGGAGATGATATGGAAAAACATGATGAAGCGTCTGAACAGAGTTCTTCAGCGTTTATCATATTTGGACTGAAGCTCAACACAAGAAATGTGAATTTCGCAAGAAGAAATCAGCTTTCTAGGTCACATTTTCACAATGACGGGATCAAACCGGATCCATCGAAACTGGATGCTATTCAAAACATGAGTGATCCAACAAACATTTTTCTGAACTCAGGAGGTGGCTAGGAATGGTCAACTACCTAGGCAGGTTTCTCCCCAGATCTGTCAACAATCCTGAAACCCTTTGAATGATCTTCTCCACAAGGAAACTCCATGGATATGGGACAGACCACAGACAGATACTGTGAAGAAAGTCACACATTTTACTTTCCAAAACCACCAACATCTTGCATTTTACGATGTAACAAACCAACAATCGTAAGTGCTGATGCTAGCAGTTATGGACTGGAGGTGTGCTTCTTTCAAAATCACAATGAAGAACTGAAGCCAATCGCATACTGCTCTCGTACCCTTACTGAAGCAGAAAAAGGATACGCTCAGATAGAAAAGAATGTTTGGCAATGGTCTGGGCTTGTGAAAAATTTGAACGCTATCTGGTAGCCCTGGAAACTTTAACAGCCATAACTGACCACCGACTACTTGTTACACTAGTGAACAACAAAGACCTGCAGGAAACGCCACTCAGATGCCAGAGACTACTTATGCGTTTGATGAGGTACAATGTCAAAGTAGAATACACTCCTGGCAAGAACATGGTAGTAGCCGACACACTCTCTAGAAGCCCAGTATCAACTGAAGATAGCCTTGTCTTGCAAGAAGACGTCCAAGGTTATGTTGATGAAATTGCTTCATCTTGGCCTGCGTCTGATGCCAAGATCATCAAATCAGAGAGGCAACACAGCAAGATGCAAGCTTGAAAACAGCAATTGAATATACACAGAATGGTTGGCCAAATCACAAGAAAGATGTGTCTCTAGCAGCCATAGACTTTTTCACAATACGACAAGAACTCCGTGTTCATGATGGACTACTTCTGAGGGGACATAGGATGGTCATTCCTTTCTCCATGCGACAAGAAAATACTGGAAAGAATACACGAAGGACACTTAGGCATTTCCAAGTGTCGAGAACGAGCAAACCAAGGAGTGTGGTGGCCAGGCATGAGTCGAGACACTGAGATGTTGTTTCAAAATGTCGGCATTGTCTTGAAAAACGCCCGTCTCAACATCATGAACCTCTTCTGCCATCAACTCTACCAACACACGTCCTCTTGAACGAATTTGCAGTGGACCTCTGCGAATTCAAAGGAGACTACTACCTGGTGTGTGTGGATTACTACTCCAGGTATATTGACATTGCCTATCTGACAACATTACGGCGTACTCCGTGATCAACAAGCTGAAAAATACGTTTGCACATCACGGAATTCCAGAAGTTGTTATTTCTGATAACGGAAGACAGTTCTCTTCATCAGAATTTCAGAAATTCGCAGCTGAATGGAACTGTACCCATGTTACCAGCAGCCCACATCACCCACAAGCTAATGGGGCCGCAAAACGTGCAGTGAAGACAGCAAAAGAAATCCTTCGACAGGAGGATGTGTTCATGGCTTTGCTGATCTACCGCTCTAAACACCCATCCCCAGAGCTAGGAGCGAGCCCTGCTTGAACTGGCTTTTCAACGACGCCTGAGGACAACACTTCCAACTCTGCCACAAAACTCTGTTTCCAGTGAACGTCAGTCACAACCAAATGCAGAAACGTGACCAAGAAATGAAAAAGAAACAGAAAAGAAACTATGACAGTTATCACGGTGTCAGAGAAAGGTGAACTGAGGCGTAATCGAAAGCACCTGTGCCTTCGAACAGATACTCCACATCCAGTACCAAACTCCTAGAAGACCTGGTCTTACTGATCCTGAACAGTGGCGACCATCTGCTGTTAATGAACCAGCGACGACTTGCCCTGGCCAGTCATCGTCCGCTGATGATTCCCAGCCTACACATGCTGCCGAGGACCAGACTACACCTACTTCTTCTGCATGCAAATCTACGCCTGCTGCTAAACAGAACACACGTGATACACACACTTACCATACACGCAGTGAAAAGACAGTGAAAAAGCCTGCAAGATTCCGGCAAGACTGAGAAAACTTCCGGACATCTCAGTGGTGTTATTTGTGTTTATTTTCCATTCGGGTTGGAAATTGTTCCGGTTCGTGTTCATATTTGTTACATTAACAAACCCAGATTACGTTTGTTTAGCTTTGTTTTAATTGACGTAAAACATATCGCGGTAATGAACAATGAGCTAATCGGAACAGTCACACACAGAAAAATAGTTCTTTTCTAGAGAAAGAGGGATGTGACGATACCTCGTCGGAACAGACGACGTTCACATTAACAGGATCTAGGTGGCGTTGTTTTTATTTATTAGTGAAGGACATGGGCAGTAGGTCGGAGACGATGCTTCCTAACAACCGTCAACCAATTGAACAGTCTCCGTAACATGTAAGCTTAATCGACCCCATCTTAGTTCAAGTCCGCACTTAACTAACGATACACAAACTAAATCCCTAAATTCTTTTAAAAGAAGCCGTCACTGTCCGTCTGTCTGCCGGTCCGTCTGTCTGCCTACCGCTCTCTCTCTCTCTCTCTCTCTCTCTCTCTCTCTCTCTCTTGTTGTTGTCTCTCTTTTCTGCGTTAGTGAGAGAGAGAGAGAGAGAGAGAGAGAGTGTGTGTGTGTGTGTGTGTGTTGTGTGTGTGTGTGTGTGTGTGTGTGTTGTGTGTGTGTGTGTGTGATGTTGTTGCTGTGTTTGTTGTTGTTGTTTGTTTTTGGGAAGGGGGGAGGGGGGAGTGGGGCGGGTGGATGTGGCGGGTGGGTGTGGGGGTGGATGGGTGTTGGGGTGGATGGGGGATGTGGTGGTAGTGGTGGTGTCACGTGAAGAGCGCTAACGCGCTGGGGTAGGGGGGGGAGGGAGAGGGAGGGCGAGCAATCGGGACCAATGATATCCTTTTCAGGCGTGTGTATCTACGGCAGTGGGTGCTTACGCATAATTTTTGCTGTAGTATTGTGTCTTTAACAGGTAACTTCCATTATTAACATATTTGAGAGAGAGAGAGAGAGAGGGACGGAGGGGGAGGGAGGGGGAGGGGGAGAGTGTGTGCGCAGGTGTATGTGTATAGCAAAATGAATAACTGAAAATAATTAAGTCCTTTGTCTCATCTATGTTGTTTCCTTTGTATAAGCAACACAGTATCTCCGAGTGAGTGTGCCAGTACACCACACATTAGAACATTAACAAACCCCAACACTTTGTATCAATTGCCAAAACACTACTAAAAACAGCAAAAATATGTCCATTTGTAAGATAACACAGACTATGCATGGTATGTAAAGCGATTGGTTGAAAAAAAAAAAAAAAAAAAAGAAAGAAAAAAACCTTGTTGTGGAAATTACTTGTTTTTTTTTTTCCGCTTTTTTTTTTTTTTTTTTTTTTTTTTTCCCAGATGAAGAGGACAGTGTGAAGCACCAAAAAATGAAGAGGTGGTTTTGGCCTTAGGAAAAAAAAAGTTTTAAAAAAGTTATAAAAAAAAAAAACAAAAAAACTACCACCTTAGGTGGTCCATTGATCCGAGAACTGATGCCACACAAAAAAAGAAAAAAAAGTTTAGGAAGAAAAAAAAGAAAAAAAAAAAACATGCCTTGACACACGACCGACAGAGCTGGAAGAACCTGGTGAACCGTTCTTCAGGGTGGTGCCCCCATGACTTGCTAAAGAGTTAAGGGAGGAGAAAGAGGAGAAGGAGGAAGAAGAGGAGGAGGAGGAAGGTGAGGAGGGGGAAGAGACGGAGGAGGAGGAGCAGGACGACGACGACGACGACGACGACGACGACGACGAAGAAGAAGAAGAAGAAGAAGAAGAAGAAGAAGAAGAAGAAGAGAAGAAGAGAAGAAGAGAAGAAGAAGAGAAGAAAGAAGAAAAGGAAGACGAGGTAAAAGAACACACAGAAATCAACCAGTACATATTATGCATAAATGCCACAACACCGGTGGCCATACCTTTTCTTTTTCACTACTCGCACACTCTCGCGCAATAAACCCTTTCATCGTCCCCATTCTCTCTCTCTCTCTCTCTCTCTCTCTCTCTCTCTCTCTCACACACACACACACACACACACACACACACACACACACACACACACATGACAGCATCATTACACACACACACACACACACACACACACACACACACACACACACACACACATGACAGCATCATTACCAGAGTACATTCTGAAGGCTTTCTGGGTGAATTTTCATAACTGAAACGAGCACTCGTTGTCAAGTACACACACCCTGTCCAACAAAACCACAACACTATCACGCAAGGCACTCACGTTAAAGTTCGCTCCATAGATGGAAGCCAATCTTTCCAGCTCCTAATCGGAAGTAAGCTAATAGAATTCAATGGATCACTGTCCCACCACATATAATATTCACAATTACACTACGAAGTTTGAACAATCTGACTCAGTTTCTTTGTGGTTTAAAGCCCAGAGCATCTCGACGAACCGCATAAATGCTGTCTTAGTCTTACGTCCAATAAGAACCAAGAACTCTTCCCGAATTTTGTCCAGTCGTCATTATGTCCTCTAAACACTGTCAAAACGTCCTCTAGATAGGTAGATACCTCGGCAGTGATTCTCACTCGGGGCACATGGGATTGCATGTGAGAGTCAGCTTATTTCGACATGAAGTGGGTCACAGAAAAGTCAAAGGCTGCTGGGTCCGAGCGTTAAAAGTAAAGGTGACACGATGCATTGCAGTAATAAGAGAAAAGAAGACACTTCATCTTCAATCACATTTGTGTGCGTGCGTGTGTGCCTGAGAGAGAGAGAGAGAGAGAGAGAGAGAGAGAGAGAGAGAGAGTGTGTGGTGGTGTGTGTGTGTGTGTGTGTGGTGTGTGTGTGTGTGTGTGTGTGTGTGTGTGTGTGTGTGTGTGACAGCCAACGAGTGTCAATAGTGTATATATTATACAGCTGCGTTCGTGAAATCATTCCAACAAAGATAACGTAATGACAAAGGAAGGAAGGGGAAGAGAAGAGAGAGGGTGGAGAGAGAGAGAGAGAGAGAGAGAGAGAGAGAGAGAGAGAGAGAGAGAGAGAGAGAAAGAGAGGAGGATTGATACGAGCGAGAGAGCGAGCGAGCCACAGAGAGACAGACAGACAGACATATTGACAGACAGAGTCCATTTACACACACACACTGACCATTAATTGCGCGTTGAGCAGCACACACACACACACACAACGCACGCACGCATGCACGCACACACACACACACGCGCTCGCGCGCGCGCGCACATACACGCATTCTGCAAACATGCATTGCACATTTTTGGTTGGTCGCAGTGAAGACGAGCCCCCCCCTCCCCCCTCCCCGTCTATCTCTCTCTCCCACCCGAGGACACACACACACACACACACACACAACACACACACACTCACCACACACACACACACACACACACACACACACACATCAGTGAGCGCACGCAACGCGCATGCTTACTGACTGAAACCATGTCTGACCTTTCGATTTCACATCGGCTTGCACACGGAAGCTGCTTTCATTTTCACAGCGTGGCTCGTCGTTCAGTAAGCTACCTGCGCGCTTGACCCACATTGTATTAAAATACACACATCAAGTCTTACGTCATTTTTTGTTCTCACTGGCTACTGTTTCCGTTTAGAGGGAAGAGTTCGCTGTGGCGTGACACTGGCGCCGCCATCTTGAAAATATCTGTCGCGTGCGCGGGGTGATTGGTGAAATTTGTCAACCCATACTTTCAAAATGATAGAAGTTCTGTTCTCCTGTTCGCTTCATTAAGACAGGATATGATTTCATTCGAGAAATTTCATGATCTGTGGTATAAATCATAACTGACAGTGAACGTAACGATCAATGATGGTTATCAGTCAGCAAAAAATAGTCCGTAGGTCACAGCGACGAGTCGCACACCGTGGCAAACTTCCTGCACATGTGGGGTAGCGTGAGAGAGGGGGGTGGGGGGGTGGGGGTGGGGGTTGTATGGGAAACTATTTGCTTCAAACTTTTGAAAGTCACTTTGTTTGTACTCGAGTTCAAGCTGCGCACTGACAGTTCAGTTTAAAAGCCACCAAACGAATTGAAACGAAGAATAGAATTACAGCGCTTTTGTGATTAACAGACATTATCATAAAAAGTAAACAAGTGGGGTAGTCTTTGCTCCCATAAGGAAACCTAACACAGAGTAACTTTTATTCACTCTGTGTTAGGTTTCCTTATGGGAGCAAAGACTACCCCACTTGTTTATTTTTTTATTGTTTACTTCCCTGCCTCATTTCATTTCCAAAGTCATTATCATGTTCTACACACACACACACACACACACACACACACACACACACACACACACACACACACGCACGCACGCACGCACGCACGCACGCACGCACACACATAGACGCACACACATACACAGACACACTCACGCATGCACGCACGCGCGCGAGCGCGCGCGCGCACGCGCGTGCGCGCGCGCACACACACACACACACACACACACACACACACACACACACACACACACACACACACCACCTCCATCTGTCCCCGCCTTCACACACACAAAGGTATATTGGCTCAACTTTATAAATCTCATGACGAATCTCTCTTGTAATCCTATTACTGTTACGACATACCTCACTGAACCCAAATAGTGTTGGGGGTCTTCTTCAGTCGTCAGGGAACGGGACAGACTGAAGCCTCGGCAAATATGAAAGGCGTGCGGTCAACAAGGATCGTGCGATTGTTAGTGACAGTGGGCATACGCTCGCGCGACAGTTTGAGCTCCTCCCATCAGGCAGACGATTTTGTGTGTCCCCAAAGCTAAGCTGATGCGCACAAAAAAAAGAGCTTTGTGTTCAAATCCATTGCGCTTTTAAACAAACACAGCATGTAAGAAGAGGCGGTGGATCACCTGTGACATAAGCTTGTGCGCGGGTGTGTATGTCTGTGAGCAAGCGGGATAGTATAGATGCCGGAGTGTGTGTGTGTGTGTGTGTGTGTGTGTGTGTGTGTGTGTGTGTGTGTGTGTGTGTGTTATGTGTACCTACATGTCCTGGAACAGTGAGGAATAGAAATGTCTGGAATATGTCTTATCTTAATGATTTTTTTATGATAAATCACCTATCTCTCTCTCTCTCTCCCTCTCTCTCTCTCTCTCTCTCTCTGTCTCTCTGTCTGTCTGTCTGTCTGTCTGTCTCTCTCTCTCTCTCTCTCTCTCTCTCTCTCTCTCTCTCTCTCTCTCTCTCTCTCTCTCATACGTGCACACATGTATGTATATATAAATATGAGTGGCTGAGTGCATGCTTTATTTGCACTGGCAAAAAGGAGAAAAGATTGAATTCCCATTTTGGTGATACACGCATGTTTTATTGTTTGAAAGTAATTTTAGTTTTCACTGTCACGTTTGTAACCATAAATATGTATGTCTTAACTTTTAGGGCAGCGGTCACGAATGTAATTTCTCTTTTTAACGAGAGATAATAAAGTTATCTGAACCTGAATGTCTACGTTCAGTGGACAACCCCATGACCAGGAATGGCTCCGATGTGTGAGATGTGAAGTGAAAGAGAAGGGCTTACGTGTACACATGCTCACATATAGGCTGACACATGTTTATATTGAACTCCAAGATATAAGGGGTAACATTAAGATATGATTTACATGACTATGTATCGAGTTGCCCCATGTCTTTATTCGTTTTTTTCATTGTAAGTTTTTTCTTCGCGCGTGTGTGTGTGTGTGTGTGTGTGTGTGTGTGTGTGTGTGTGTGTGTGTGCGCGCGCGTTGTGTGTGTGTGTGTGTGTGTGTGTGTGTGTGTGTGTGTGTGTGTGTGTGTGTGTGTGTGTGTGTGTGTGTGTGTGTGTGTGTGTGTGTGTGTGTGTGTGTGTGTGTGTGTGTGTGTGTGTGAAAGAGAGAGAGAGAGAGAGAGAGAGAGAGAGAGAGAGAGAGAGAACTGTGTGTTGTATGTATGTATGTGTGTGTGTGTGTGTGTGTGTGTGTGTGTGTGTGTGTGTGTGTGTGTGTGTGTGTGCGCGTGCGCGCACACACACGCACGTAGGTTTGTCTGTGTCTGGCTCTGTGCCAGCGCCTGTGTGTATACATGTGTGCGTCTGTGTGGGGGTTTATGCGTGTGCGTGTATGTGTGTGTCCGCGCGCCTCTGTGTGTGTGTGTGTGTGTGTGTGTGTGTGTGTGTGTGTGTGTGTGTGTGTGTGTGTGTGTGAGGAATTTTGTTCTTAAGCTTGAGTCTGGTACAGCTTCCCTTTGAAAGCTACAGGCTAGGTGAATGTAAACCTCACCATTCATCGTCGTGTCATGTTCAAGAAGAAACAAGAAAAGGCACACGAGAAGGTGCCAGTGTGATAGGGAAGTAGGTTTTACTGTTCTTAACTGCCAGATACCTACCGCCGGAAGCAATGCTGCATCACCATTGGAAGCCTGCGCTGTGTTGACGTATGGTGCAGGCGCGCTCAAGGCATTCTGTGAAGACATCAAGGGACATAACTGTTCCGTGACAGATGCCATCGTGTGATGACCACTGGGCGCGACACGAGAGAACCTTCAGGGAAGCGTCCCCTTGAGTATACCAGCCCGTATTTCATGAGTGGAAAGTTCTCCGGCAAAAGATGTTACCAGCAAGCTGACAAACGACAGCTGTTCCCTCTTATCACGATCCACGTCACACGATGTGTTTGTGTCAACATTTATCATACATAGTCTACATACTATTGTCTGTTGGATGATTAATGTTGACACCTCACCTGCAGCTCAGTTAAAGTGTTCATATGAGAACAGATGCACTGAAGTTTAAAATACTAATCTGTTCGTTTTTGGCTTAAGCAATTATTTTGGCGTTTTCATGCTTCGTTTATGATGTTGATTTGTGTTGCTGTTCAGGACAGAGGCGCAAAGTGAGAGATTAAATCCCTCTGACATTCACGTGCTATACATGCCCTGCCGTAAATGCCACTGTTACTTTCCCTGGTTTGCTTAGGACTGTACGTGTTACTTTGATGTATACTTCCGACACAGCAAAAGCTTTGTATCGAACAGGCCTACTCAGCTGCTGTGATAATTTCTCTCGGGAGGGGATGCAATGATTATAACTAACGCACACAAAATTCTGACCTGATACAAGACAAAATTAAAACACTAACATGAAGTAGCCAGACGGTACTTGAGAATCTGGTAAATAAACTCATACCCATCGCTTATCAGATGCCATGTGCGTAAGGTTTGTGATGGTTCTTCCTCAATGCTGTCTTTGGTGACATGATCTTCGAGTGCACCACTCATGATACGTTTTAGGAATATATTGAAAAGATGGCAAGGATGGCCTACATCGAGGAATACAATGAAAAGATGGCGAGGATAGCCTACATCGAAGCCAAACTATCCGCCAAGAGAATGATTGAATTAGTTCGGTTAACACCGTGCGGCCAGATGAAAGCCAGAAAGAAGGAAAACAAGGGAAAGCCTGAAAATTACAGTTGATTGAGCCCCTCATCTAGGAGCTTGATGCTGACTACAGTCTAGATTGGTTTATTTGGACTGCCTCATCTGGGACTCGTTAACAGCATGGACAGTCTAACCGCAAGTCACTGATGTTCTTGGACTGGAGAATGGCGAACAGATAGTTGACCAGGACGCACATCAGTACTGTGCTGGTGCAGTTGATGCAGGCGAGTGTGTGCACAAGCCTTACCGCACTTGTATACTATCGGGATTTTTATCTAAAAACCATACCACAGGCTACTTCATGTTACTCTTTAAATTCTATGTTGTGTTTGGTCAAAATTTTGTGTTCTTGGTTTGATCGAATTGTTTAAAATTATTGCACACCTGTTTTGTCTGCCTTTATCAGTCATAATAATCAGCCTGTTGATTGTGGAGACTTAACGGAAGAAGTTACAAGTTATCCCTGTCAACAGCTTCACAGCCATGTGGGAGATTTCTAATTTGTTTAGATTGCGTTGCACTAGACAACAGAGTAGCTTCCCTTGTATGATAAACTTCCGGTCCATGTGAGAGAGAGGGGAGAGAGAAAGCGAGCGAGCAAGAATTAACGGCACGGTAAGCAACAACTTAGTTTTAGAATATGTTATACTACAAATAGAAAAAAATAATGGTGCAGATTGGTATCTTAAAACATTTGTGTCATATCGTAGAAGAGTTTCATTCCTCGGCTGTTGAACATGCGTAAAAATACGGAATTGACACGTTGCTCAACGATAGATTTTCTATGCGAGTGTTGGCCGTCAGGGCCACTTGTCCAATCCAAGGTGTGTGTCATCTTCGTGTAAGAACACTACAGTGAACATAAAGGGGCGACTCGGTTTTTAATTATTTTGTACTGTTTAGATATGAAGATTTTTTTTTTAGCAAGCTGCCACAAATGTGGATGGCATTATTCGTCACCATGAAATCGGCGACACGCGGTATGATTGTGGAGATCCGTCCGACCGTGGTTAGAAGGATCTAGAAAAAAATCTCCAAATCCAAAGTCATCCAGAACTATTCCAAATCTACTGATCTGATAACTGATCATATGACCTAAAGAAAGTTTTTAGATGGTGGGAGAGGGAGGGGTGAAGGAGATGTTGAGTGGTGCGGTATGATTGTAGTAAAATTTCAGTCTTCACAATTTTTTTTTAATGATCATATCAACCTGCTCATTCTTAATCCACATGGTCATCTGATTACAAATTATCCTTTCATGGAAATAATTTACATCAGCTCTTACCAATGTTGTTTATATTATTAGCAAGATAGCAAAGAAAACATTATTGATTCCTTTCTATTAAAAAAAAAAAAAGAAAAAAGAAAGAAAAAGAAAGAAAAGAAAACAAAAACAACAACAAAAAAGAATGAAAATGAGAAAAAGAATGAATCAGGCATTGGCGCATGTTCAGCATGTCTTCAAATAGTGGTCAATAAAATGTTCCCTTGCTCTTAAATTGACTTTGACAGAATTCCTCATCTTCTTTGCAACAGGGTCATTTAGCCAAATAAAGGGTCTTTACTGTATTAACAATCTATACCTAAAACAGAATGAAAAAGCATGATTGGCAGCTTGGTATGTGTGATGTGTGTGTATGTGTGTCACTGTGTGTGTTGTGTGGATGTGTCACCGTGTGTGTGTGTGTGTGTGTGTGTGTGTGTGTGTGTGTGTGTGTGTGTGTGTGTGCTGCTTGAATTTGACCAGTCAAAATTATGAACTAACTGACAGTGCATGTATCCACGTCCAAATGGGTGCAAAATGGATGCGGAATGTATCTACATCTATTTAATAATTTTGTCCACAATTTTGAGATGGGTTATTGTTTATTCTTTGTTTTCATTGTCTTTAATGTTGTTTGTTTCGCCTGAAGTAGACCGCAGAGGTCAAACGCATCATGTTTGTGTAATTTGTTTATTTCTCTCGTTTGGTGGCATAGTAATTTTTGTTTTAAGTTTATTCTCACTTTGGCTAGATGACTAAGCTGAGGTAGTGTAGCATGGACTGGTCCAGGACTGTAAACAGATTTTTGTTGTTTGTTTGTTTGTTTGAGATGTAATCATGCATTCTTCATAAAGTCACATAAGGATGATGCTAGAAAAGTGTAATTTAGATTGGTTTCAGTTGGCAGTAGTAGTAGAATTCATCAAGAAGGGGGAGAATCAGGAAGGGATGAGATGGCAGAAACTGGAATCAACCATTGCGTATTCTGACTTGGAGGTAGTAGTAAATGCCAGTATGTCAAGTTTACTGGCTTCCACATATCCTGGGATACACTATTCCATCCCCCTCTCCACCCCTTTCCCCTCCCCTAAAAATTATACTTACTCATATTGTGTGTTTGACTTGGAGTTTATGAAAATAACCTGTTGGCAGTAGAAAGTTTAGGTTTAGTTGTTTCGTTTCGTACAAGCCTTCAGTGTTTCAAATAAGTACTACTGTTACCAGATTTATAAACTGCCGCAGGCCAAACCAGCTGAGACTGATTACAGTTTCTTGCATATCACAGATGATGGCAGAAGAGTACAAGCATGGCATGGTGTCCCAGTTTCTTGGAGAAGGAAAGGGAACTTCAGAGGGGAAGCTTGCTGCCTTTTTTCTCGGTGCCAGCAGCCATGGAAGTCAAGCCCACAAAAAACAAAGTCAGCTCAGTCACAAAAGAAAAAAAAAAGAAAGGTATGATGGGGAAATTGTTGCAGAAAATGCACATTCATTGTAATCATGCACATTTCCAATTTCTTTTTTTCCTCTCTCTCTCTCTCTCTCTCTCTCTCTCTCTCTCTCTCTCACGCATGTATGCATTCACATACGCACATGTGTACACACACAACACACACATGCACACACACACACACACACACACACACACACACACACACACACACACACACACACACACACACACACACACAGACAGAGAGAGAGAGGCTTCTACACATATAATTGTTAACTTACACTTTACATTTAGACAGTTTAGAAGTAAGATTGGTAGATTGGTAAACACACACACACACACACACACACACACACACACACACACACACACAGAGAAGAGAAGAGAACGTGGGAGAGAAAGAGGACAACATGTACCTTGACTGTGAACTGAAATGCAGATGAGTGATTATGATACATGAAAAGGATAGCACAAAGTCTAAAACTGTCTCTTTTATTTTGTTTTATATGCAGTATCACATGTTGCCCTGTTATATTACAATTCATTGTATTCTTATTTTCGCTTTTGCCTTCTTTTTGTTTTCTTCTGTATCTGTCAGCCTGCCATAGTAGTTATTTTAATAATAGCTGAGTACTCTTTTTTGTGTTACAAGATTTTTAAGTTTGCATGATATTGGATGAAGTGTGTATTGCATCACCCAACTAGTTTTCTCATCAAATTTCTTTGCTTCTACTTTAATATTTCAAGTGTTAGTTTGTAAATGATGTGCATAATGTTTTTTAAAGTTGTTGTTTGACTGTTGAGTTTTTTTTCTCTTTTATTTTTTTCATTGTGAAACACAATGACTAAATGAAAATATGTTGAAACTTGAATAAAAGATTCATTCAACCAGTTATGGATGCCTGTATATTGGACACAGGTAGTACCCCAGCCAGCGGAAGATGTGGAGAGCTCGCCACCCAGAAAGAAGGTCAAAGCTCGGACCCATGAGAACAAGTCAGAATGGAGGGTCGACAGTTTGCAGTCTCCGGCATCACCCAGAAAGAAGGTCAAAGCTCGGGTCCATGAGAACAAGTCAGAATGGGAGGGTCGAGAGTTTGCAGTCTCTGGCATCATCCAAAGGCTTCAACCCTCCTGCTGGCATCGTACACGAGGCGCTGACTGACTCCGGTAAAAAGTAAGCCAAGCACTTGTCTTGTTCTCGGGGCACATTTCTGGAAATCTCTTCATGCATGCTTCACCTGTCTGTGCACAAAAAGTACATGCTCCATTTGTGAACCTGAATGCTTTGTTCTTTGTTGACATTTGAAAATAATCTCTGTTGTAAATGAACAAAGGATGAAAGTAAGCTGAGTTGTAAATGAACAAGGGATACATTTTCTCTTTGTAAACCTTGAAAAATGGATGAGAAATATAACGGTTGCCTTTGTTGTTAATTCAGTTGTCTTCTTGTTACCTCTGTATTGTTGCACAGAGTTAAGTCAAATATTTGGTTGTTCAGGAAATGATGATGGTTAGTTTTAACATCATTTGAAAATTCTTTCATGATTCAGCATCAATCAAAATCAGAGCAGTAACACACATACGCTAGTTCACATGACAGTTTATTTTAATCAAAGAGCTGTTACTTTGCTTTTATCTGTGCTTGGCATTAATTATGATAATCTTTTTTTAAAGGGCAGGGTGGGAGTTTTACTTTCATTCCCTTCTCATCACCCGTTTCCCCACCTCCACTGGCATTATTTCTTTTTATTGCAGTTCCCTTAGGGGCTCAAGGTTTTGAAAAAGACCAGAAATTTTGATTGAAAACATTTTATGAATCCTGTTCAAAATCAGGCTGACAGGTACCACTGTGTATGCTTTACAGCAGGAAAAATTGGATCATTTGAATGAAAATGGCAAGATGTTTTAATTTCAGTGTATAGAAAAGGAGCAGTTTGTATGTGGACCATTTCACACCCTCATAGTTTGTTGTCATCATCTTGTCTACTGTTCCTTAATTCTTATTGTAAACACTTAGTATTGCATATCAATTGCCAAGTCTCATAGCTTGTATGTTTGATCATGTGTTTAAGGCAACACGTCTTAAATAGACCTGTAATGTATAAAAGAGTGTACTGTTTGGGATTATCTTCAGCAGGTATGTTTCTTTTATTATATGTTGAAGCCCTGTGTTTCATTAGACAAAAGTGTTGAACTGTAGATTTATTTGGAAGCTTATTTGTACTGAAGTGTTGCCCACTCATTCTGCAATTCTTATCCACACAGATCGGGAAGAAAAAGGAAAAGCACAGCTGCAGAAGATGATGAAAGTGATGAAGAGTGCAGTAAGAAGAATATAAAAGAAGACAAAAGGCCAAGACGTGATAGACTGAAAAAAACAAATGAAAAACGCACTGTCTTCGTTGGAAACGTGCCTCTTACTGCAGACAAGAAGGTATTCTATCTTTTAGGCAACATCTTTTAGGCAACATGTGTAGCTATAAAAGAAATAAATGTTTTCTCATTAACCCTCTTCAGTATGCACTTATCTGAGCTTAGTTATGCTGAAAACCATCAGCAAGGGTAGTAATTCCGTAATTTGAACATGGTTACCCAGTTTAAAAAATGATTTAAAAAGAGAGGAAGGAAATAATGAAATGAAAATAGTTTTTTTAAAATTCCTGTGAAATATACATTGCTATATCATAAGTTTGAAGAATGTCACATGAGCCATTTACTCAGAAAAAAAAAAAAATCTTCTTCAGAACTTTCTTCCAAATCATTCATCATACCTGGAACCTCATCCCAGTCGAAATCTAGGTCACTCTAAGCTTCATTACCCAGCACTTTCACTAAGTCTTATGCCGTAAATCCTACAAAACACAGTATCTCCATCACTAAATCTCATTATAGAAAACAAGGTTAGCCATGGTGAAAATCAGCATTTCGACCTCAAAACTTAAAAAAATTCGTAACTCGAGAACCACGGCACGCATCGACTCGTCGTTTTTTGCAAACGGAAGTAAATGGCTACAGGAAGAAGGAAGTCACGTTCTCGCGAGACTTCCTTTTCTACGAGAGACATGGCGGTGCCCATTGTTGCCACAGGTTTGACTGGGCGCTGGAAGGCACTCAGCCTTTTGGCTGTATGATTTCAGTCGGGGCTAGCGAGCGCACGCTTGTCAAGAGAGTTAATTATTTCATGCAGTTAGCAATGACCATTTTCTTTTTTTATGGTTCCATTGAAGCTTTAAGCTAAGCTAAAGCAGTTGTCAGTTTTGTTCCTGTAGAAAATAGCCTACATTTGACAGAAGCTCATTTGATGTCAAATAAGTATAATGTGTCGTCATAACGTTTGATTGGGTTGTTGGACTTTCATTCTTTGTGACTTTAGCATAGCTGCAACCCTCCTGCTTTTCTTTTTTTTTTTTTTCAGAAACGAATTTCCCAATTTAGATGAAAAAAAATTTTCCTTAATTCCTGAATCTCTGAAGTTTATACCTAAGATATGATGTGGGAGTCATTTTTGAAAAAAGGGATCATACAGTATCGGGTGAATAGGGGGCTGGATGTTCCGCGAAGGCCAACAATTCCATATACCTATTGATGGATGTTGGTTTTGATGCTACTGTAATCTGTTTGTTGCAGAACAGCTCAGTCTCATCTATGAGACCTTTTTTTCCTTCTGTCTCAGTCTTGTCCATGAGACCTCTTTTCTTTGCTCTCTTTTCTCACTTACTTAAATCTTTTTTTTTTTCATCCAGCTGTTGGCCCTTGCAGACTACTGCCTCATGGCTACACAGACACAATATGATGTATATGGACTGTTTCACACAAGTGACACACCCTTTATGATATCGCAGAACGTTACTGAAACTGATCAGTGTGTGCAAACTGCAAGTAAGGATGTATACTGACTTTAAAGGTGTTACTGCTTCACTTGAGTCAACTAAATATAAAAACAGTCGTATGGGAAAGAAAGCAAGATAGACAAGGTACCTGGTAACCTAGTCTGTCTGCCCAGTTCCATCCCAAGGATGCTGCAGTCTCACCAAGTATGCTCCTCAGTGGAAGTCAAGGGGTTAATAGTTTGAATAGTGGGGGAGAAAGAATGCTCATCATTAAGAGTCAAACACCTCACTCCACTCCCTGCTTCCTGAATTTCGACTCCTGATGGGTGGTTGCTAAACTGAAGTCCATGGCATAAATTCATTATTTAACAGTTGAAGTTTTATCTCTGTAGGAGCAGTGAACTATCAGAGGTTCACCATGTCAAGAGTGTGGAATTATGGAAGCCAGAACTCACCTTCAGTCCCTAGTGTGTGGATAGAGAGGCCTTTCAAGCCATAAAAAAATCCATCCCAAATGGTTGGAACTCACAACCCATTACTGAACTGTCAAGAGCTCTGACCATTTGTACCCAATGTAAAAGCCTGTCTTGTGAAGATTTTTATTTTTGTTTGTTGGTTTTCTCTTTTTCTTCATATTGAAACAGTCATGTGCCATTAGCTATTAGAAAAATGTTATAGTCTTATTCTTGAACATGTGTTCATTTTTTAAACAGATTTTACATTATTGATGATATTTTGTGTGAGTGAACTTATTTTTGATGTGTGTGTGTGTGTGTGTGTGTGTGTGTGTGTGTGTGTGTGTGTGTGTGTATGTGTGTGTTGTTTTTTCAGAAGCTGGCAAGATTGTTTCAAACAGTTTGGTGAAATTGAGAGCGTGCGTTTCCGCTGTGCAGTAAGAACATTCTTTTTTTCGTCTATATATTGCATCTTCTTACATATCTCCTGTAAAAAAGGATGGTACCAGTATGGAAAAACAGAAGAGAATGCAGTTTATGACATGTGTTGTATAAGTATGTTTAGATGAAACTGCTTGAATTCAGGCAGTTTATTGGAGGTACAGACTTATGCCAGAAAGATGTGTTGGTGAAGAAATCTGATTGTTTCATATGATACACATTTTTCATCGATTTTTTAATTGCTCGACTTATAACCTGAAAATATTACCAGGGAACATTTTTTTTTTTTACCTTATATTAACTTTGCTGCAAGTCTGATGTATGATACGTTTCATTCTTTATGTTAAGTTGTAATCTAAATTTCTTCTTTCTTTTTTTTTTTTAGTGTGCTGGGTTTCTTGATGTTTCGGAATGGTAATTTCATGTTGGCTTGAAAACAGTCTGTCCAAGTCCTGTCTTGATTTCTCATTTCCACTTCCTCCCTTTTGCTACCCTCTCGTCCTCTCTGTCTTTCTCAGTTTCAAAAGAGTGATAAGTGTGAGTCACTACATCCAAGAGTGTGGAATGTGACCACCCTACTGGTGGGACTACAAATACATTCTTGGTTTTTTTTTTTTTGTTTTTCTAGGGTGAGGCTCAGAGTTGTAATTCAGTTCAAGAATGTGGAAGACTAAACAGCCATTGTCTACGCATGAAGAAAAATACCGAAGTAAAATGGATGAAGGAATGGTATCACCTTTCAGACAGCATGGCTAGTCATCATTTATATGTCCTAGGGCTATGTACTTTAAATGACGATGATCAGGTTTCATTTTGATCCCACTGATTTGTTGCCATCCTCCCCATTATTTACGTCGGTGTGTAAATCTACTGCTTTGAATTTCAGCCTGTCGCTGATCCTGCAACAAAGAAGAGAGTGGCTGTGATCACGTGAGTTTCCTTTGTGTCATAGTTGAGTGGTACAGACTTGGTGTGGGGAATGTTGTTCACTAGGTCACAGTTGAGTGGAACAGACTTGGTGTGGAGAATGTTGTTCACTAGGTCACAGCTGAAAGATAGTGGGTGAAGTGAAGAGTGTTTCCACTTGCTCACAATTTGAGTATTGTGGGAGTGAAGTGAAGAAGAATGTATTCCCTAGGTCACAATGGGGTGATATTGAGGTGAAGTTAAGAATGTTTTCTCTTGCTCATAGTATTGGTGTCTAGCGGAGAGCATTTGCTCTGGGTCACAGCTAACAAGTGCTGGGGTGAAATAAGTTTTTTTTCTCACACTGGGTCACAGATGAGTGGAGTAGGATTGATTTGGAGAATGCTGTTACTGGGTCACAATTGCCTGGTGTTGGGATGATATGTAGTATGTATTCAGTGGGTCAGAACGGAGTGGTATTGGGGTAGAATGGATTATGTTTAAACCCGGTCCATTTTAGTCTTAGAGAGAGAGGGTGCTATTTGTGCTTGCATTGCATATGCATGCATGCACCAACGCTTACTCATGCAGGCATGCATTCGCCCACGCAAACAGATACATACATAAGCACATACAGCTAAATAGAGAAACAAACTCGCATACACCACGCAGGTACACTTATGCATGCATGCTCATCTACACACGCACACACACACACACGCACACACACACACACACACACACACACACACATATACACACACACACACACACACACACACACTCTCTCTCATATACATGTGCCTGCACGCACACATGCCTTAAATCAGAATAAATAATTATTTTTTGATGATGATGAAAACAACCAAAAAAAAAAAAATACTCATAAAATGGTTTGCACCATAACGTGTTACTGCCTTCATGAAGGTAAAACTATTATACATCACATTGTCCCTGCCTGGTATAGCATAACTGGAAAAGATCAGATACAATCAGAAAAGAGAAACATGTAGTTGCAATAACACTTTTATGGACCATCTTCCCTTGAATTATTTTGCAGAAAAGAGTTCCATGAAAACGGCACAACATTTCAGCATATGTGTGCTTCAAGAATGAAGAAAGCCGCGAAAGAGGCCCTACAGTTGTAAGTTATGTTTTCCTGTTTGTGTTTAGTTTTATATGAGAAGACAGGCATGTTTGTCGATAGTCTCTGATAAAGAAAGATTGGAGGAATCGAAAACACATTTAGTTAAAACGATGAAATGCATGTACATAGTTACATCCACATGTCTAGCCACACAGAAGTGCATCTACCCACAGGTACATGCACTGTACACATGAATGCATGTACATAGATGATTCAGGCAGCTATAAAGGATGTCATACACAAACATGCATGCACGCGCACACACGTACACACTCACTCACACTCATACACAGACACTCATACATACACATGATTGCACACGCATGCAAATGCATGAATTAACACTTGCACACATGCATGCACTCTTGCACACATACATGCACATACACACAGATGCTCATACACACTAGTTACACTTATCACACATTGATCATTGTTTTGAAGAGAGAAAGTTTCAGTCAAATAACTGTCAACTCATTGATTTTTTTCCCCTTTTTTGTTGTAATTATTGCAGGTAGTATCATAGTAATTATTTATGTCAGAGATTCATGATATTTTGATTAAAGGCAGCACATCCTGTTTCTGGTTGGTTTGAAACGGTTTTAATGCCCCTTTTGCCCCTCGTCTTCCACCTCCACCTCCATATACACCCACCTTCTTTATTTCATAAAAAGAAATACAAAAGTTATAGGATATAAACATTATAGATTAGTAGCTCTCAACATCTTCCACAAGGTTCCCTGGCATTGGCAGTTGATGAATGATGATGTATTGTTCCAGAAACGGACATTTCTTGGATGGTTTGCATCTGCGGGTTGATTCAGCTAAACCTGCGTTGAAGGTAGGTCTCTTCACACTTTTCCCACCAAGCATCTGTAGTTTTTTGATAAGCTGACATTATTTACTTTATATATATATATATTTTTTCTCTTTTTTTTTATTTAAAAGTTATCACTGCCATCTTAGATGATTGTCAAAATGTATAGAGACTACGGAATGCAATGATTGTCATCGATCCAGAAAGGTATCGTTATTTTTAATTATTCTTTTTCTATTTTTCATTAAAGATAGGAAGGAGGTGCTCACTAGTGTGGCATTTGAATTGCTTTTTTTTTCACGCCAGTCTTTGTTAATTAAGGATGAGTATGCTGTATCTGGTTTGTCCCATACAGTGGAGAATATGAAGCAGCCCATAATATGGCTGACGGACAGTAGGCTGGCACACTGTCACCCAGCAAGCAGGGAATGAGGCAGGCTGACTGGGAAGGATTAACTGGGAAAGAGAGAAGGGTTGGGGGTTGTGAAGTGACTGTCCTTAGCAGTTTTTTTTTGTTTTCTATATATATATTGCAACTGTTATCTGTTATCAGCAGGATTTTTTTTTCCGATAGATAAATAGATAGCTAGATCGAAGGACTGATCAGATTGATTGATACAGCTGGTAGTATCAGCAGTATTTGTTAGAGAGTTGTTTATTTAATCTTTCCAGCATGAAAAAAAAAGGATTTGTAAAGAGGTATTGTGTTCCTTAGCAGATTTTTGTTTTGTCCAGGAGTTTTTGTGGAAATATTCCGTAAATTTTGTCAGCTGGTAGTTTTACATTTCTTCTGCCGATTTGCATATTTATAAACCCTCAGTCGTTTTTTTTTTCTTTACAGTGTGGATTGACAGTTTTTCTTTCATGCATATATATACAGACACACAGCCAAACATGCAAGTATATGCTCACATAATTGTTCTCTCTCTTTCTCTGTCCATCTTCCAATCACACCATCCACCCGTGATCTCCTTCCTATTTCCCTGTCTCTCCTCCTGTCTGTCTTTTAACAAATTTTTCACATTTTAGCATGTACAAGATGTGACCACAGAATGTAAAAGATTGGATGTTGATTCACATATGAAAGGTGCTTGTGTTGTATGTATTTATAGGTCCTTCTTCTCTTACAAAAACTACAAAAGTATACAAATGTTTCAAATTACAGTGTGATTATTGATCTTTCAGAAATGACAAAATCATGACATTTAAGCTTATAATCATGCACAAGACATTGCTGTATATGTGTACATTAAAGCTTATTTGCCTACAAATACATGTGTACAGACGTATGTGCATGTAGCTGTATGCTAGGCATGTTTATTTAGAATCTGCTGGACAAGTTCTTGTGATGTCTTTTTGAGATCCATGATGTTCTTTTTTTTTTTCATTCCTAGAAAAGTGTGTGGTCTTTAGAGAGGAGGTACCCAGGTACTCCACAAGGGGGATGCAACAAATAGTGAAGAGTGTTTGGTTGCAGAGCTGGTGGTCGTCAGTCACATGACTAATTGGATAGGATTGACACCTTGGAAACCCTCTGTCCACCCAACAGTAAAAGGGTACCTGATTCAATTCAGGGAAGACAAAGGCAGCAGAAGGAAGGAGTGGGGTTCCACCTTCCATAGTGCTATGCCCATGACATAGAGAACCTTTAACAGTTCACTATGGCCATTGGCTATGGGACTTCATTTTTTTAACTTAAAATACTAAACACAATCACCTGATTTTAACTGTTATGGTTTATAGAGATTGGAGGAGAACCGGATTGCTTCATTACAGCGATTAATAATAATTCATTGCATACTTTTGCAGAATCTCAGTAAAAGATCGGTGTTTGTTGGAAATTTACCTTTTGGTGAGTGCACATTATGTTTTACAGATACATACTTGTGAGTGTGAATAGTGTGTGAAACGTACTGATGTTTTGCCTCACAAACTCTGTATGAATCTGAGAACATTATCAGTATCAGGTTGAAAATAAAAGGCTGTTGTTTTAAAAGAAATAATGCCATAATCTTGTAGGTTTTACAGAAAGATAATATAACAATGTACATGTACTCATTGTTTTGTATTTATCACAAAACCAGATTGCATGGTATAAGTTTAAAGTTGAATCTCACAGTCATTAGAAAGATTTTCAGGATTGCTTTCTGCATGCCGATGAACTTCAGGTTGGGCAGAGTTGTAAGACCATGGACCCTTATCAGCTCGTATATCTGAAGAGGGAAACAGTTCAGAAGAAGCATGTTGAAATGCCAGTTTTATTAGATTGATTTCATTTTGTTTTGTTTTTTACCTATGACTTTATATTCATTGTTAGCATAAGCATATTGGAATCTTCATCTCATGAATATAATACAATTTATAGCAAAATGAACCAGAACTCTGTTTTTTTTCTCTTTGTTTTTTGTGCGAACAATAAGAACATTTATCAACCTTGGACAGTTGAAGAGGATAGATCATGATATGTATGTGCATGTGAGGATTGAGCTGACATTTTTTCCCGTGTGTATCCTACAGTTCATACATCAGAGATTTTGTTTCATTTTCAGCAATAGAAGAAGAAAGCATACGCAAACACTTTGAGGACTGTGGTGACATTGAAAATGTGCGAGTCGTGCGTGACCGCAAAACAAATCTTGGAAAAGGTTTTTGTTACATCTTATTCAAGGTTAGTGCATCAGTGAAAAATCGAGACCTAGATTTATTTGCTGTTGGTTAAAAGTCGGCTTACCACCCCTTGTCTGACTGGTTGGCTGATTGATGGGGTCTGAGAGACTTGCATCAGTCAGAAGTGAAGTAATTGGCCTCAACTTCTTAAGTTCCATTTCAACAATTTCAAGGGAAATGAAACTGCGGGTACAGGTTACTGGTAGAATTTTGACCTGGTGTTGTTGAAATGCTTTCCCTTTTCCAGCCCCCATGGTGTGATGGTGTTGCAATGAGACATTCAGTATTGTTGGCAGTCCCATCTCTTTCTCCGTTTCGTCTCTTCCTATGCATGCATGCGCACTGCGTGTGTGTGTGTGAGAGAGAGAGAGAGAGAGAGAGAAAGAAGAGAACGGGGAGAAAGTGGGTGGGGTGGGAGCTCTAGATAGAAAAAAAGGAGAGGAAGAAAGTGTGGAAGCAAGTATGAGCAAAACTGTCTTAAACTTACTGAAGAGTAGTCATTGCAACAATATAGGACAACTTGACGTCAGCGTATTATAAATAAATGATAAGTACTGATCAGCCAAAAAAGAATATAATCTGGGCTGTTGATTAGCTGTTCAACAAAAATGTCAATAAATGAAATTTCATCAAGGGACAAAAATGTCTCTGAAAAAAAAAAAACAACACCTTAGCTCCCAGGGGTTTAGACACAAGTTTTTTTGGACACGATGTGTGTGTGTGTGTCAGTGTTTGAGGACTTCACATAAGTTCTGTGCAACCTGGCTTTCATGTTACAGACTTTTGTAATTTTTAGTGACCATGTTAGTAAAAGTAAGAATACTTTTTTTTCCATGAAAATAGCTCAATTTTAACCATAGAAAATTCCCAAAAAGTGGTGGAGAAACGTAATAAAAAATGGAAAGTTAAACTAGTCAGCTTGTATGGAGCTTGTAATGTTTTAAAGACACCACAAAGTCCTGCTCCTGTCAAAATCCTGAAACGACTTTAGCACCAGGTCCTGTAACATTTTACCTTTTTTTATTCTCTTTTTTATGCAGAGAAAGAAGACATGCTTTACTTTTCAAATATTTTTCTTCATGTTGCAGTCGTCAGACAGCGTGTCCCTGGCCTTGCATTTGAAGAACTCGGAGCTGGAGAAGAGGCAGCTGAGGGTGGAGCGATGCATGGAGTCCTCACAGAAGATCAGCAAGGAGAAAAAGATGAAGAAAATATCCTTGGTCTTTCAGTGCTTCTCGTGTGTGAAGGGAACGGAAGGAAGGATGGAATAGGGGTTGAAGGAGATAGTGGGGTGAGGACTGATCACTCCGGTCTGTTTGAGTGCGTGTGAAAATGTAAGCCTCTGTGTGTGTGTACGTGCGTGCATGTGTGTGTATTGCTTTACGGAGAGAAAAGATTACTTAGATTGTCAGCAGGATGATTACTAGTTATTAATGTTCTCTCTCTCTCTTACCTGAATTGTTTGCTGAGGATTATTATTTATCTACATTTGCTCTCTCTCTCTCTCCTTTGCTCCTCCTTACCTTCACCTGCCTCAGTTCCACCCCCCCTCTCCCTTCTCTCTCTTGTGCTTCACTTAGCCCACTTTGAGCTCCAACGGTAAAACTGACATCACAAAGTTGAGCCTCATCTGCTTCACAGAGGCAATGCTGGACTTAGACTTTTTTGACTAGTGCAGTAGATGATATATGAATTTATTAGGCCCAGTTGAAGCCATGGTTTATATCATGTAAGAAATAGTAGAGTACACCAAATGGCACTGCAGTATCTTCATCCTCATCCAACTGTACGAGGTAAACAAGATGGTTAGATATTTTGTGGCCTGTCAGGCTTGCTGGGTCAAGAACCTCACTTTCTGTTCCTCCTCCCTGTTGATGCCTGTACAAGTTGATGTTGGTCTTTGACGATGGACTCTCCATGAGGAGGAGGGACATTACTGGCATCTTCTCACCAGGGGTCTGGCTGCAGCGCCAAGCAGTCTGTTGCTGTCAGCGAGGAGCTTTGTAGGCAGCAGTGCACTGTGTGTTGAACCAGTACTACACTGTGTTTGTTGGACCAGTTTTGCACTGTGTGTTGGACCAGTAGTGCGCTCTGTGTGTTGGACCAGTTGTGCAAGCTGTGTGTGTTGGACCAGTTCTGCACTGTGCGTGTTGGACCAGTTGTGAAAACTGTGTGTTGGACCAGTTGTTCACTCTCTGTGTGTTGGACCAGTTATGCACTCTGTGTGTGTGTTGGACCAGTTGTGCACTTTGTGTGTGTGTTGGACCAGTTGTGCACTTTGTGTGCGTGTGTGTTGAACCAGTTGTGCACTGTTGGACCAGTAGTGCACTGTGTGTTGGATCAGTTGTGCACTGTGTTTTGGACCAGTAGTGCACTGTATGTTTGGACAAGTAGTGCACTGTGTGTGTTGGACCAGTAGTGCACTGTGTGTGTTTGGACCAGTAGTGCACTGTGTGTGTTGGACCAGTTGTGTGTGTGTGTTGGACCAGTAGTGCACTGTGTGTGTGTTGGACCAGTTGTCACAGTGTGTTTTGGCCCAGTAGTGCACTGTGTGTTTTGGCCCAGTAGTACACTGTGTGCATTGGCCCAGTACTGCACTGTGTGTATTGGACCAGTTGTGTGTGTGTTGGCCCAGTTATGCACTGTGTGTATTGGACCAGTAGTGCACTGTGTGTTGGACCAGTTATGCACTGTGTGTATTGGACCAGTAGTGCACTGTGTGTTGGACCAGTAGTGCACTGTGTGTGTTGGACCAGTAGTGCACTGTGTGTTTTGGACAAGCAGTGCACTGTGTAGGTTGGACCAGTA
This sequence comes from Conus betulinus, assembly GCA_016801955.1. NCBI lineage: Eukaryota > Metazoa > Mollusca > Gastropoda > Neogastropoda > Conidae > Conus > Conus betulinus. The sequence goes on from JADBJO010002452.1 coordinate 29,703, forward strand.
GTGCACTGTGTGTTGGACCAGTTGTGTGTGTGCTGGACCAGTAGTGCACTGTGTGTGTTGGACCAGTAGTGCACTATGTGTGTTGGACCAGTAGTGCACTGTGTGTGTTGGACCAGTGTGACGAGATGGATGTGAGTGGTAGGTGGGTCCTCTAGGGGAAGGACTTGAATAATTTCTCGATGAGAATTATCTTACATTTCACCTACACCCCCTCTCTTACTAGTGGTGGAAGGAGCAACTTTCCGGTACTAGTCATCAAAGAAATTTTTATTTGTTCCATGTATTGATAAAATACAGAAGAATGGCTCTGAGATAATTTTCCTTAGGCTTGTACTCTTAATTAAAAGTACTTATAGCTCCGAGATACAGAATTGAAGAGAGAAGTTCAAACATTCAACATTCGATTGAACAACAGGGAACTGACACAAGTTAAGTGCACTTTCACACATCAACTTTTATTACTTATACATAGATAAGAAATGCGTGACACTTCCATAGGCTGTGTTTCAGTTCTCATTGGACTACCACAATGAGGGGTCCTTCCTCACTCCTACTTTACTCGCTTGCACTCTGTGCAGCAAGCTTAAGTTGGCATACAGGGGTTCTGTCTAAGTTACACTGAATGTATATGATTATTATACATCCACCCTGCTCGCTAATACCTAGTATTGTAGCCAGAGGGGTACTCATAGACAGGTTCTCACTGTTTCATCATAAAGTGAGGGTAAGGGGTCTGATGGGTTTGAGTCCAGGTGGTAAGCAAACTTAGCTTTGCTTCGGAGAAGACAGTTCTCTCCTGTGGCTGGTGGCTGCCCCACTGGTGTAGACTTGTTGTCTGGTGTCGCCCCGGTTTCCGGCGAAGTCCCAGCTTCTGGTTCAGTCGCAATGTGTAGCATGACCAGGATCCCAGTTCTGCGATAAAGAGAACTTGATCTGTAGATGAGAATCTGGTGGCTGGCTTGTCGAGTGCACACATTTACCCTTTTCCTCTTTCTTTCAGAAGGGTTGTGAGACTCAGCCAGCAAAGTTTTCTCTATGGTAGAGTTTCTGCTATACTATTAACCTCCACTTTTTTGTTTAATGGCTAAGTTAAGCCTACAAAAGGGTAGGAGACAGTAATACAATGTTACAGTTTTAGTTAAACCACTCTTCCATGTTTCATATGAATTAAATCACACTGACTTGGGCTATGCTTAGTCCAAGTACACATGTGGTGTAGACTTAAAGTCGCACACTACAAATCATTCCAATAATCACCAGTATTTATAAATCAGAGTAGTAGTAGATTTTACCTAGCACAGGCATACTGTTTTCCTGATCAAAATTAATCATTTGATTTTTATCTTAACAGACAGAGTTGCACACTGACAAAGTCAGGGTGAACACAAAGAGCAGTGGTCATTGTTAACACAAGAATCAAAACCACTGGGAGAGAGCTTTTGCCATATGATGGCAAGCAAACTACTACACAAAATAATCATTTATCAGTTTGATAAATGTTGCTAAGCATTTGTACAAAGTTACAATGCTAACACACACAGTATACATAAAATCGATACATAGATTCAAAAATGTAAAACAGAGTCCCAACTCACTTTTCCTGGGAATGAACAGGGAATGACTTGAGATCAAGGAGTTTACCAAGAATGGACTAGGCCTTCTCTGTCCCTTTGTCTTCCTCTGCTCGTGTCTACAGGCAGTCCTGAGGGGTCAGTGAAATTGCGCCTGTGTGTGTCTGCTATATATGAACCTCTTGCTTGCCGAATCAAATTTCGACAAACTGTCATTCACCCATCAGGGGTGAGAGGGGGAGGGATTTAGTCTAGTCACCAATCACCTCGGAAATTGTTTGATCCTCATCGGCACGGGATAATTTATGCATCCGTATAGCTGGCCGTTGAGCCCAGTTAATTTATGCGTCCGCATAGGTGTTCGCGAGCACGTGCAGGTGCCTGCGAGGACGGGGACTGTAGGTATGAAAGGGGGGGGGGGGGGGGGGGTAGGTGGTGGTGGTGGAGAGCACGGCAACATGCCTTTGTGTCGCGGGGTAGAGGGGGGGGGGGGGGGGGTGAGACGGGCTATTGTTAGAACGCACGCCCCACGCTGCGTAGTATCGCAGAGCATGGGGAGGGAGGGTTGAGAGAGGGGAAGGGAAGTAGAGAACGAAAGGCGGCACGCATTTCCCGTGACGCAAGTTTTTCCTGTGTCATAGATCGTGTCAGTCGGCCTTTCGCACCATCCTAAGGAAGAAAGGGGGGAAAGGAGGGGGGTGTTGAGAGGGGAGAGTGGGCATAGATTTGAAATCTATTTTTTTGGTTTGGTGTGTTTTAGTGGGACTGATCGGATGGTGTTGTCAAGCGTCACGTCACAACCAGTAGTGCACTGTGTGTGTTGGACCAGTTGTGCTCTGTGTGTGTTGGACCAGATGTGCACTGTCTGTGTTGGACCGGTTGTGCACTGTGTGTTTTGGACGGTTGTGCACTGTGTTTTGGACCGGTTGTGCAGTGAGTGTTTTGGACCAGTAGTGCTGTGAGTGTTTGAACCAGTAGTGCAGTGAGCGTTTTGGACCAGTTGTGCACTGTGTTTTGGACCAGTTGTGCACTGTGTGTTGGACCAGTAGTGCACTGTGTGTTGGTCCAGTTGTGCAAAGTGTGTTGGACCTGTAGTGCACTGTGTATGTTGGACCAGTAGTGCTTTTTGTGTGTTGGACTAGTAGTGCACTGTGTGTGTTGGACCAGTTGTATACTGTGTGTATTGGACCAGTTGTGCACAGTGTGTGTTGGACTAGTTGTACACTGTTTGTGTTGGACCAGTTGTGCACAGTGTGCGTTGGACCAGTTGTACACTGTGTGTGTTGGACCAGTTGTACACTGTGTGTGTTGGACCAGTAGTGCACTTTGTGTGTGTTCACTGTTGGACCAGTTGTGCACAGTGTGTGTGTGTGTGTGTTGGACCAGTAGTGCACTGTGTGTGTTGGACCAGTGGTGCACTCTGTGTGTGTTGGACCAGTTGTGCACAATGTGTGTTGGACCAGTAGTGCACTGTGTGTGTTGGACCAGTTGTGCACAGTGTGTGTGTGTGTGTGTGTTGGACAGTTGTACACTGTGTGTGTGTTGAACCAGAGTTCACTGTGTGTGTTGGACCAGTTGTGCACAGTGTGTGTGTTGACCAGTTGTGCACAGTGTGTGTTGGACCAGCAGTGCACTGTGTGTGTTGGACCAGTTGTGCACAGTGTGTGTTGGACCAGTTGTGCACAGTGCGTGTTGGACCAGTTGTGCACTGTGTGTGTTGGACCAGTTGTGCACAGTGTGTGTTGGACCAGCAGTGCACTGTGTGTGTTTTGGACCAGTTGTGCACAGTGTATGTTGGACCAGTTGTGCACAGTGTGTGTTGGACCAGCAGTGCACTGTGTGTGTTGGACCAGTTGTGCACAGTGTGTGTTGGGCCAGTTGTGCTCAGTGTATGTTGGACCAGTAGTGTGCTGTGTGTGTTGGACCAGTTGTGCACAGTGTGTGTTGGACCAGTTGTGCACAGTGTGTGTTGGACCCAGTGGTGCACAGTGTGTGTGTGTTGGACCAGTAGTGCACTGTGTGTGTTGGACCAGTTGTACACTGTGTTGGACCAGTAGTGCACTGTGTGTTGGACCAGTTGTGCACTGTGTTGGACCAGTAGTGCACTGTGTGTGTTGGAGCAGAATAAGTCAAGAGTCATTACATGGTCTGCTTTGACAGCTGACCTCACGGCCACCAGACATTGATTGCTCCACCTTTTCTCTTTCTGTGTCTCTGCACTACCCATTGTTACCATTGCCTTTAATGACCATAGTAACAATTACAACAAAATCAGTAGAAAGGCTCTCACACACACACATACACACACACACACACACACTCTCTCTCTCACTCACTCTCACACACACACACACACACATATTTCCCCTTTATGGTCAGCAGAGATTGATTAGGAACACCAGTTGCAATAACGATCAATATCAGAAACTGTTATTTCCTTGACTGTTGAACGTGGGTGACCAAAAACAGGCAGCCAGGGACGTCAAAACGAAGAAGAAACTGGCGACAACAAACCGGAAGCCCAAGAACAAAGAGGCCACAAGTCACACAGACCAAAAGTGAAACGGAAAAAGATGATGTGGCAGCCCACAAACGCCTCAGCCTCTCAAGTCTTTCAGTCTCAGAGAACCGCTCTGAAGAAGAAGAAGCGCAAAGCGGAGAAGAAGAGCAAAAAGAATAGCAAGACGGATGAAGTCACTCGCATTCTGGGCCCTCTGCAGCGGCTGTCTATAAAGTCCATCAAATCCGGAGGCATCAGAGGAAAAGCTAAGACAAACAGGACTAAAGTGAAAGAAGGAAAAGAAAGGAAAAAAGGGCGAAAGGTGAATCCCTTTGTGTGCTTGTGAACATGCAAGCTTAACAAGTTGGTTGTGTCACTGTGACATGCCATCACGTTTATGACAGTTCTGTGTATGCCTGGAGAGGTGGACATTGGAACCATTGAGTTCTTGATGAGGAGTCTTGTGTTCATCGATGAAAGTCTGTCGGAATGCTTGTGCACTTCAGAAGATCTGTCAATCTGTGAGCATTTCATTGCAGTACTGGGCATTGTGAGTACCAATGTTGCCAGAAATAGCTTCATCTGTGACTGGACGCTTGTGTGCAGGACAGTTGTGGCAGTGAATTGTCAATACAAATTCATATGGAGGACTTTTATTGTGGAAACAATTAAAGGTAGAAATTTTCATTGGCACATCACAGTTCCAGAGAGTTTTTTTTATGTGTGTGTGTGTGTATGTGGATGTCTTGCAATATTATTCAGGATGTTGTTGTGTGAAAGAGAAGTGATGATTCAGTGTGCAAGAGATGTTACTCTCATTTGTTTGTATCATGTTTTTGTTTATTTGTCTGTTCTGCCAGGTGAAAGTTTCAAACTGCACTGTCCCGACCGTTTTGATTTATTGTACTTTTATACAATTATTTCTGTTTTCATCATTTTCATTTTGTACTCTAATTCAGTAATGCACAACAATGTTGTGAAATCGAAAGGTGGGTAATACCGTGGAAGGATTCAGATTTTTTTTTTCTGTCTTAAAAAAAAAAAGTTGCCTGTATTCTTCAGAGTGTATGAGCAGTGTCACTGCAGTGGTTTGAAAGACATGACAGTGTTGCTTCAGTCAGCCACATGTTTTGAAAAGTTGAATCACGTTTTCTGCCATTGTGCTCTCATATGTGTTCATGGTGAGTGTGCAACAGTTTTTATTGATGTGAATAGGAGTTTGGACAAAAGATGAAGAAATGTCTGTGGCTGTTTGGAAATATTTGCAGAGCACATTCAATTATTGTGGAGCAATTACATGCTTTTATGTAATTGTGTGTCCTGTCTTTGAAATGTGTCAGTGGCATAATCAGAGAACGAGATGGAAAAGCTAAGACAAGTGGACTAAAGTGAAAGGAGAGAAACAGGGAAAAAAAAAGGAGAAAGGAGAATCATTTTGTGCACTTACAAACGTGCAAGCTTAACAAGCTCATTTGTCCTTGACATGCAATCACATTTATGACAACTTTGTATGTGCCTGGAGAGATGGACATCAAAACCATTGAGTTCTTGACCAGGGGTCTTGTGTTCTTCAAAACCAGTCTGACAGAATGCTTGTGCACTTTGGAAGATCTGTCAGTCTGTGAGCATTCTATCGCAGTATTGGGCATTGTGAGCACCTGCGTTGCCATGAACAGTTTAAGCTGTGACTGGATGCTTGTGGGCAGGACAGATGGGACAGTGAACCGTTGAGTGAAACACTTCATCAGAGGAGATCTGTATTGTGGGAACAACTAAAGGAAGAGACACATCACAGTTCCAGAGAACTTTTTAATGTGATGTGTGTATGTGTGAGGGACATCCTGCAAATGTTTTTCAATATGGTATCGTATGAAAGAGAGGTCATGATTCAGGGTGCAAGGGATTTTACCCCAGTCAGTCATTCTAATGGGTTCTTCATCATTCTTTTTTTTTCTGCTGCCACATGAAAGTTTTGAAACTGCACTCTCCCGACCATTTTGATCTATTGTAGTTTCAACAACATTTTTTTAGCGTTTTCATGATTTTCATTTTGCACTGTCATTTAATAACGCACAACAGTGTCATATAATGGGTGGATGGCACAGTGCAAAGATTCAGATTTTTTAGCTTTAAAAAAAAAAAATCCTATGTTGAATGAACATTCTTCTGAGTGTAAGAGCAGCTGTCACTGCGATGATGATGTAAAAAACTTGACAGTATTGCCTCGTATTTGAAAAGTTGTACATTTTCTGATATTGTGTTCACATATGTGCATTTATGCATTTGAAGTATTCGTGTCTCATGCTGTGTGTGTGTGTGTGTGTGTGTGTGTGTGTGTGTGTGTGTGTGTGTACATGCTTGTGTATGTATTTCTGCTTGAAAATCTTTACAAAAAATTGAGAAAGTGAAAAACAAACTTGTAAATTGTGAAATGCTTGCTTTCACTATTAAAATCGTTTGTTTGAAATAAACCGCTTTTGTGTTGAAGGTTTTTGAATGGCTATTAGCTTAGTCTACGTAAATATGCTTAGATATACAGAGACTTTTTTTTAAAAAACAATGCAATGGAGGTGAAACATAAAGAAAGCAGCAGATAATTTCAAGCACCCAGAAGAGTGAGACTAGAAAGGACTTTCATTCATTGGCGTACATTGTATGGCAATGTCGCCCATACATTTGGTAAAATATTTATAACTCTGTCTTTTTACTTTAAAAAAAAAAAAAAAAATTGATGGCAGAAGGGCATCTAGGAGTCATGACCTGGATGTGGCCTGGCCTCCTAAGAGTGTAGAGAGTGCAGGGTGGTGGAAACAGTTGTCTGAGGGGGCTTTCTTTTACAAAACCATCCATCATCAAGCTCAACCTGGAACTTCTTCCCTCTCATTGATATGTTTTTGAACCTCTGTTGAACACATTTTTTGTGTGTTTGTCATTGAAGGATTTGTTGCAAATTCCACCAGTACAGCTGAATTTCAATCATAGATAAATCATTGAATGATGAAAATATCAGTTATTACACCACACTACCAAAAAGGACACCAGATGAAGATGATGTGCAGTATATTTCAGTGTTAAAATGAGAGATAGCTTTAACTTCTTTGAGTATACTTTTGGTGTGTGAGAGAAACCGGCCTGCTGCTAGCATTACATTTAGACAACGTTAGGTCATTCTCTCTCTCTCTCACACACACACACACACACACACACACACACTAAGTGGCCAACGAGTAATACACTTGCCTTCCAATTAATAACATGACAAAGAAATGTTGGAAGCTCTGTGCTGTCAAATGGACACAACGAACACCAAAGTAACAATCCTTGATCTTTGATCTACTTCTCAAAAGACAAGAACAAACAAACGATGAACATAAACACATAGTGAGGGGAAAAAAAACAAGTAAAGGGGAACAAGTCCTCAATCACTATCAAAATGACTTCATAGGGATGGGGGTTGGGAGGAGGAAGAAGAAAAGGTGAGTTGAGATGAAAAGGACGATGCTGACAAATGATTAAATTCTTCACTGTCTCTCAATTTCTGTAGTTTGTTTGTTCTCGCCCTGCGTGACGAAAACCAGGGATCGGGGTTCATGACTTCAATGCTATTGTGTTCATTTTGCAGCTCATTTGTTCTGCAACATTTATTTTTACATTTCTTACACCAGCTTCACTTCACTCATCTTAAAATCAGTATTTTTTGTTTCAGAAACATACAGGTGTAGATCAAAATGAACAAGAGAAAAAACACTAGGGGAGAGAGAGAGGGCAGGGAGAGTGAGAGAGACAGAGTGACAGATCGACAAGACAGACAGAGACAGAAAGTCGCAGAGAGACACACAAATACACATGCACACACGCATGCGCGCGCGCACACACACACACACACACACACACAGTATAGTTCACCAAGCATTGAGAAAATATTTGATTTTTTTCTGACAGAGAGAGAGAGTGGGCAAGCATTTTTATGTACCATAAAGGTGGGATTAAAAACAATCATCTATACAAAAATCTCACCGATGGAAAAACCTTGGAGCTCTAACTGAGGGACAAAGAAATAAAAAGAGAGAGAGTACCACACTGTATGCCATCCTAGAAAAGAGAATCATCACCACCTGAAAAAAAAAAAAACTGATTCATTTTTACCTGACAATCTTTAAACAGTCCATACCATAGCATATTCTGCTCTGCATAAAACGGAGACAGCCAGCAAGTTACATGACAACAATGATTGAGAATCTGTTTCTACCCGACAAACACCAGTGCAGGGACTGAGGGCTTCGGTCTTCATGCAAACTAAAAGACAGGGACCTGACAGTGGGAGAGGATCATCCCATTAACAGGTACACCTGCCACAGATGCTGCACTGTCCTGACCTATGGGGCGAACCATCTGTGTCGCTTCATGCCTTGCTCTTGTAGTGACCCCACTTTCCCTTTCCCCCAGTGCTTGTTTGAACAGAGCTGAAGAGCAAGTCTTCAGTACTGCCTGATTTACTTACGGGGGGGGGGGGGGGGGGGGGGGGGGGGGGGGGGTGGCAGTTCTTTGTTTTTTGTTCTTAATCTTTTTGTGTTTTATGTTTTGTTTTTTGTTCTGTTTTCTGTTTTATCTTTGTGTTTTTTTTTTCAAGCACAAGACATACATTTACACCAGAATAGAAACCAGTAAGCTGTTTACATGAATGCACAATATCAGAGAACACAGCATTTGTAGTTTTTTTTTTTCCACCCTTCTCTAATTCCCCCTTTCTTAATAAGCCCTTTCCCCATCCCCAATCTCCCTAAAGCCATGGACATCAGGGGAAAAAAAAAAACAAACAAAAAAAAAAAACACCCTCATAATTCTTACAAATAAAAATACATCAGTAAACCCATCAATCTGAAAGGAGGTCCGTTCGTTGTTGGCTTCTAAAGTTCTGCTTTCCCAGTCCCTTCTCCCAAGTGTCACCTACCCATTTTTGTTCCAACATAAGAGATTTACCATTACCACCCCCTCTCCTCTGGCATCCCTGCTGAGGGAGGGCTGGGGTGGAGGGACACCCAACCCCACATGGAACAATGCTTCCTTGTTCTGTCTTCTATGGGAAATAATGACCATCATTAGCTTTAGCATGCTGGTCCTGCATAAAGGGTACCAAGAATAGACACTGCGTAAGCGACTAAGCAGCAGGACGGTGTCCTCTTGGGGGAGATTGGATACGGTTGAATGGAAGCAGTGGAAGGGGGAATGGGAGTTCATGAAGAACTGACTCTATCAGTTCCTTGTGAAACACAAGCATTGGGGCTGTTCTGGGCCAGATTTATGCTTATAGAATGCAGCTGCAACTACTGTTTAATGTTGTTTCTCTTAAAGTTCTTGAGCACTCTTAATCTCCCTTAACCCCTACATTTTTTTTAGCCATCTCCAGTTGTCAGCTTGTGTGTGTGTGTGTGTGTGTGCGCGTGCGTGCGCATGCACACGTGCATCTAAGTGTATGCATGAGAGGTGTGTGTGTGCGCGTGCGCATGCGTGCATCTAAGTGTATGCATGAGGTATGTGTGTGTGTGTGTGTGTGTGTGTGTACATGTGATTCTGTAATATGATATGGAATTACTTTTCTCAGGGAAAAGAAACAACGACCATGATGACGTCATGGTCAATTATGGATCACAAATGTGACAAACTGATATATGGATATAACCTAGCAATTTTCATTTGGTCGTTACAGTCTTCAGTATCATACATGAACAGGAAGTGAACAAAAATAAAAAGTCAAACTACCTTATGATTTCAATTCACACTGAAATAATGCTCAGCAGCCCGAAGTTGAAATGTAACTGTCTCTGGCATGAAACACACAACACCGTTCCCTGCCTCATTTCATTTTCAATTTTGTCTCAGGCATGGTTTTGAAAAAGATTTGATGAACCCTCCCTCCCCACACACCCCTCACACACACACACACACACACACACACACGTATGCTACGTACGCTACGTGCGCGCGCGCGCGCGAGAGAGAGAGAGAGAGTGAGTGAGTGATTAAAGGGGAAGAACTAGGCCTACATCAAATCAGTCGGGGAAGATGTTGCCTGTGGATTTCTTCTCGCGTGGGGTGACACTTACACTGATTTTGTCCATAGGAACAAGAAAGGTGGGAATAATAAAGGATAGTAACAGAGACGTGTTTTGAAACTCTTTACTGAAAATCATACTCCACCATGTCAGTGTAAAGATATATCAAAATCGATTATTGTCGATTCATTTGTATCCTCAAAATACTGTTATCCTCAAACGGCGTGAAATGAATTCAGCGAGAAACTGTTTCCTGGCGGTGGCGTACATGGCAACTCGCAATTTTGTATAGACGATTGGTATTTGAATTTAAGGACAAAGTGCAGACATTCTCATCGAAAGAAGTGAATTTGTTGGAACGCTGTTCGAGGAAGGTGGTGTATTTGTTTGTTGCTAAATTTACAAAATCGTGAAGTTACTGGACAACATTTTCGTCAGACACAACCATATCATGCTTGCTTCAAAATGTGTTCAAACTTGTTTGTAAACACTTTGCTCGCACTGGATGATCTTGCTGATCATATACGTCGCTGTAACCAGTCGTTTACCGCCTCTCCAGCAGAGACAGGGAGTGTGTCTGTATTTGGTAGCCAGATTCATCAACCAACTGATGGCGGCCACTTAAGTGAAAAAGAAGATTCTTTAATAGAAGTAGTTACGGTCGACTTATCTGTTACATTCGGAAACCCCATTTGCTGGGTCAGAATCTTCAGCTGGTGGAAGGCGGACACGTAAGAAAGAAGAAAGAAGAAGAAGAATCCTCTGCTCAAACATGGACAGACTTTAGCTAAGGACTCAAAGTGTAGAACCACCACCATACCCCTCTTCCTTTTTGTGCCGTTTCGTGATTTGCGCTCTCATAAAGACAAGTCATTTAGTCCCTGGAGTTTTAGGATACTGCCAACTCAAGACACAACTACTTGCTGGGCTTCTAAACTGGGACTTTACTTTTAAAGTACCTTTGACTGAAAGGCATAGTCCGAGAGCTGTCATGGATAAAGTGACATCTTGTGAGAGTGTGATTGAAGGTGATCAGCATAAAGGGGGCCTTTTAAACAAGGATTTTGCCAAGACTTGAACTGCTTCTTCTTAGACATTACCAGATTCTAGAACAGATGCTGATGGGAACTTGTGCTTGATCTTGACTGGTAGAACTATGACCCAAATAAAGATTAACAAAAAAGACAAACAAAAAATCAACAGTCTGTAAGGGAACAAAGTATTTTGCTGCCTGTTCATGGCACCACTTACAGCATTTCTGAAAGAGTTTAGCAAATGATTCGTTGACTACATCCTTGTCTGTCGTTCATGAAAGGAAAGAGCCTAGCTGTAAGGGTGCCATCTGTTGTGAAACATTAGTTCTTTACTAGTCTTTTTATGTAATGTAACCCATCTCTTTGGGTTTGACTGATTTTTATTTTCTAAGAATGAAACTGAGATTCTCTTTGGGTTTGACTGGTTTTTTCCTTTCTAAGACTGTTGGCAAGAGTAGCTAGGTCTATCCTTCTGTAGTTTGGAAGAAAAGAGAGAAAACTTTTTGCTGCCATCTGGACTGCAGTGATGGTAGATGTAGATTCTTCAAAATGTTTGTGACACATTCAAATGTGCAGTCTTTGTCAGTCTGAGTCATGAAGTGATTCTCATGCCCCACAGTGTTTTCTCAATGTCACATCGCTTTTGAGGTCCATGCCACTGCACTTTGTTCAAGAGGGCTTCCTCACGATCAAGCACTTCCAATGGGGCAGTACAGAATTTGATAACGAGTTCCTCCATAAGGATCACTGACATTTGAAACACAACTAGAACCTACTCTGTAAAGTGAAGAGGGAATGTTACGTTTCACTCATCAGCATACAAATACCAGGTCACACACAGCTTTAGTGATGTTGCGCGCACACACTCAAATCAGGCAGGGAGGGAAACTCATGATGAAAAAAGTAACAACGTAAGTTACGTTGATTGTAGCTGTCACATTGCAACAGTATCAGATATCACATCTAGAAGAGAAATGAAATGCTTCCTTTCAAGTCGTTCCCCACAGAAATAAACAGGTGATCAGTACTTACAGCTTTAATCTTTTAGTAGTCTGTATTTTTTGTGAAAATTTATCTGAGTGCTGTCTGTTACCCTTCTCTAGACCAGTGCTAAACTGTGTTTATAGCAGCAGTGAAAAAAACAAGGTGTCTCATACTGTGCATACACCAGTGTAAAGATATCAGGTATCTATACTGCCATGAAAAAAAGTCAGTCTAGGTCAAGACCAAGCAAGTTAGTGTAGCATGCCTTAAGGCCAACGCCTAGACTTGTAAAGGAATGTCATCAACAGCCTGCCAACAGCTGATGAAAATGCATCTTGGATGGTGAGCTGTTGACGTTATTTTTTTCAGCCTGGCCATCCGTGTACTGAAAAGGTTAGTGTTGTTCCAAGATGGTATGAGGAACTGTTAATTCCCCAGCTATTAGTTGCAAAGTGAAGTGACTGCAGGCAGAAATCCAAACAAATCTTTAAAACATTCATGTAATAGATCCCCCAGACATGAACAAACGAATCACAAGACAAAACAGGACATGTTTCAACTTCTTAGGACTTCTTCTGGCAAGATAAACAAGACTCAGGACAACAAAAACTGAGAAGGAGCAATCACTTATTCCCATCAAAGCATTTTACTTGTGGGATTGTCTGCCCCAACTGGCCCCTGCCTACAGTTGAGTTTGCTATGGGACCACACAGTTGAGTTTCATCCACTTAACGGATAGTGGTGCTCAAATGTCCAGATCAGCATTGCAGTATCTGTACCTCATGAGTTTGGTTGATACTGGGATACATGATGAAAATCAAAATAAAAAAAAAGCAATTAGCACAATCCTGCCTCAGAACAGAATGGAAAGCCATAATATCACCTTTGTCTTGAATCCTCATCCATCAGCTCTGAAAACAATGTCTCCAATTGGATGGCCCTTCATGCTGTCATGGTGACCTCAGTTTTGATTACCTTTCCACATCTGGTTTGGATCTGTCAGGGTCACCAGTACTGGCAACTTCAAGGGGACTGTCAATGAGCAGACATGGTGGCTCCCACTGGAAGGAGAGCTTCACTCATGCTTGCTTGGCAACTAAGCAGTTACTGTTGTCAGTAGGGGGCTTAGTGGGTGTATCCTGAACATGTTGGATAAGAACAGGCATCACTGAATACCATGGAAGTGACTTAGCACCAGTGCAGTGTCCCTTCTTGTCAGTTACCTCATGACGATTTGACATTGACTGCACCCTGTGGGTGGGACAGGCTGTGGCTGTGGACAGGGGACTGGAATGAGCAGTGTGGGTGTCGTGCCAGTGAAATGGCATGAAAGATAAGACAGCAACAGAAACTATAAATAAGGGAAAAAAAAAAAGGGAAAAAAGAAGTCTAATGCCATGCAATGAGAGGAAAGCAGCAGAAATGTCTCAGAGTGAGATCTGATCCAGGCCTGGAATTTTTCTGTCCATTTATGCAACAAGCTTTATACACTCACCTTGACATGTGCTATTTTAAGGTGTGTTTTTTTTTTTGTTATGTTTATTGATATTTTCGTTGATGCAGTCTGATATTCTTTTCTTCAGAATGGCGGAGGTGCATGTAATTGGTCAAATTGTTGGTGCCTCTGGCTTTCCTGACCATAGTCTTTTCTGCAAATGGGGCATCAACACAGGTAATACCTCCTTTTCTCCCTCAACTAGTCTGTCAGTGTGTGTGTGTGTGTGTGTGTGTGTGTGTGTGTGTGTGTGTGTGTGTGTGTGATTATTAATCTGTTAGTTGTGTGATGGGTGGACATTTTAGGTGAAAATCAGTTATTAGTAAAGATTCCTCAGTTTTGTCATTTTCTTCTGTCTCTATAGGTGTCTGTCTTTCTTTTGCTTCCCCACCCCCCACCCCTATTTCAAGTTCTCCCATTCTGTCCTATACAAAGTAAGCTTTGTACAAGTTTGATTTATGATTGTAAAGAAAATTTAACAAGACTTTAAACAACATTCTTTTTTTTAAAAAGATTTTTCATACAGAATATGTGTACCACACAAAGCATTCAAAGACAGCCAGTAGGACAATAGTAAGAATGAAAAAGATGAAGTTGAGTTATTCTCAAAGAAGCAAAATGAATCATCATTATTTGTGGGGCTGAGCACATTACAGCAGATTGTCAGCTTCTCTGATTAGTCCAGAGCTGATCTGTAGTTTGTTTGCCTCACAGTGTGTGTGATGTGTAAAATGATAACATTCCCATTATTTTGTAGCTTATTTATTTGTCTTCTCTGGGACATGTTTTTTGAGTTTCTGTCATTGGGTGTATGTACACACACATGCATGCACCAGTGTGTTCGCTTTTGAAAGGCAAAATGTAGGAAGTCTTTTTCTGAAAGAAAAAAAAAAAAATGTTTGTTTGTGTTTCGTGAATATCATCTTCCTTGCCCATCTGTGTGACATGACTCTTTCTTAAGCACTGAAAGTTTCCAGTCAACACTGGAGGTGCTGGAATCTTTCAATCCTGACTGACATGTGGATAAACAACATCCATGTCATGTTGTCACAGACCAGCGAGGAACTCTAGTATGTTATCATCTTCATCCTCAACAATCGTCATAAAAAGGTCTCAGCCTATGCGGTGTTGTGTGTTGCTCTTATGGTGACCATCATTTTGATCAACTTTCCTCATCCATCCTTTTGGTTGTTGGTATCAGCTAGTTTGCAGGCAGGACTGATCTTGCGACAAGTTCCAGAGGGGATGCTGGGTCAAATTGGCTCCATGGTCAAGTAATGTTTGCTGTTATTGAAGGGATAAGTAGGGGGTACCTTGCATTCAGTGGATCAATCCGGCGCTATTGACCACTACTCAAGTAACTCAGCATCATTGCAGAATCTCCTCTGGTGGATTACTTTATGGTAATCAGATGAACTCATATTGATTGCACCCTGTGGTCTGCCAATACTGGTACTCTCAAAGAAAATCCTAAGTACAGCTATGTACATGCTTAAAGACTGAGAGTGACAGGGAAACATCCATGAAGAGGATGAAACTTCACAGTGTGGTCCCAGACTTTCAATTTGAGCAGAAAGGAGCCAGCCTAAACATCCCACAAAGGCCTCTGAGGGAACTCAAACTCATTACCTCCCAGCATTTGAAACCAACCACAGTGCCACAGCAGCCAGGCTATTTTTTTTTTTTAAATAGATTTTATAGAATGGTAGACCAAGTTTAGTACTTAACCTGTTCAAGAGAATATCTGTTGTTTTATTAACAATCATTAATTCCTTGAATCCTACATCACAGTGTATGTTTTCCTGCTTTATATGAGTTTCTTTAGCATTTGTCTGGGACTGCCTGCATGTTCTGGATATGTGCATGCACATGTGAGTGAAACTGTGAGCATATGATTTTTTTTTTTTTTTTTTTTTTGCATGTATATACCGTTTCAGCATTTACCAAGCTAATTTTTTTAAGTGTGGGATCAGGTGGAGCCTGGAAGATTCTGGCTGGTCTGAGAGAAGGGCAGACACAGGTTGACAATTCACAGAACCAAGATGCGGCTTTCTTTGGCCATCCCATCGACATTCATTTTGCCACGAAAGGAATTCAAGGTAAGAGAGAGAAAGGTAGACAGACTCAAAGGAGGGGAAGGGGTCCTTTTTGTTTTGACCCATCCTCCTAATTATAATCTTGTGTCAATCTTTCTGTTAACAAACTTGCCTGCTGAATGAATGTTTCAAATCTAATCAACATTCTTTGTGCTTGTTGTATTATCTTCAAAGTTCTAATGCCCAAACACTGTTTTCATGTTGCTTTAAGGTATGAAATCGTAAATGTCCTCAGAGCATAATTACATATGTACATTACACTTGATTGTAGAATTTCTTCTGCTTCAGCATGCAACATTACCTGAAAACATTGTCAGGGCCATATTGTTAAGACAGAATGACAGAATTTGATCTATGGAACAGGGTAGAGTTTGGAAAATTCTGGAGCTGCTTATGAGATGTGTGTGTGCGTGTGATTTTTTTGTTTGTTTTTGTTTCTTTGTTCTTGTTAGTGTCACTAGAGCAGTGGGCTTTAAAAAAAATTACATTTAAGAAAGGCAGTTGAGAAACAGAAAGTTTTAAAATCAAATTTGTTGCATCATCTTGATTCAATCATCTCTCTCTGTACCTTTGCTTCCTTCAAATACAAGAGACACACGCATCCATCATGCACACAGGAGGCTAGTCTCAACTTGTAATGAACAGGCATCAAAGTAAACTTGATATGTGGCGTCTATGTCTGTTGCCAAATACATTTGCACACACACACACACACACACACACACACACACTTATGCTACTATATGATGTGGGGGGCCCCAAATTGGAATCTGCCTTAGTTTTGGATGGAACTAAACACTGATGTTGGGAAAACATTCTAAAACAATTTCTTGTTCTTGCTGTACTTGTGATGGAGTTTATCTTAAACTTTACTTCTAAAAAATGTAAAAAAAAAAAAAAAAAAACAAAAAAAAAATGGGGGGGGGGGGGGGGGGGGGGGGGGGGGGGGGGGAGTCATTTTTAATTGCACAGCCTTCTCAAACTGAATCCAAAACAAAAATTGCAAGTTTCATAATTCTAAGAGAGAAAATGAAACATCAGCCCAATGTTTCAATGGCAGTGAGTGTGCAACCACATTACCTCCACACACACACTTTCCCATACACAACACTACTGTTATTACCATCACCACTAGTACCACCAGCAGTAGCCGCAGAACTGTAAATTATGTTGCATGCAAATCTGATCCCAAAAGCTGCAAATCACCAGGCAAAACTTTACCTTGGGACCGCCAATTTTTCAGGCTCATTTTCATCCACTTTATTCTTGCTTCCGAGATTCTTAGTGGCTTAATGTCTTCAACCATAGGTATGAGGTTTAGAATTTATTTCACTGGAACAATGGCATAGTATATTCATCTACACTGCACTGTACTGGAACGTATTTCACTGGAACAATGTTGTAGTATGTTCATAAAAAAGTACAGTGTTTGGAACCTATTTCACTGGAACTGAGGCATAGCATGTTCATCTACAATCATAATGTTCTGAAATGTATTTGACTATGCTTATCTACAGTTACAATGTTTTGGAATTAACTTAAACTGCAGTGTGGTATGTTGATCTACAAGCATAATGTTTCTGAACTTATTTCTTTTGAAGGGACTGGTCTGTCCTTTACAGTCATTTATGTGTGATGTGTGTGATCTATTTGTGTTTGCAGCATATGTCACAGAACCATCTTGTATAGCTGCTGTCTAGCTCCTCTTTTACCCATCAAAAATTCCATTTTTATTAGTGCTGGTGAGGAGTGTAGTTTGGGATAACTCAGAAGTCAACAGAACTCAGTTGCTGTGGCTCCATTGTGGCTGTTCCATGGAGAAATGCCATTTTCATGTGGAGAAACAAACCAGAAATAAAAGTGTGAAAAAAGGCAATAACAACTGAAAAAAAAACAAAACATGTTTTACACGAAGTGTTTGTCACCATGTGGTGAGCAGTCATGGTAAATGTGGCTGAACAGTGAAGATCAGCATGAACATTACAGACTACAGAAGTCAAGTTTTATCAAACAGCATCAAAATTGCACATGCCTTAAAACACAGGCTTGACACCGCTGTTTAACATCATGTACAGCTCTGAGCCATGTCCAGCTCCTGCAGGTCATAGGCTGTGTGCTAGCTCGCTGTGGTCCAGTCTTCATGGCGTAGACAGCACCAAGATGTCTGGCACAGCAGAAGTTCAGACACCAGCACAGATTTAAATTGGCTTCCTTCACCTGATGGCAAACCACCACCACAGTATGAATTATTTGAACTTTTCCTCTGTTTTACCCGTTACTTTTTCAAGCATACAACACTCTGTCGTACACTGTTCTCATCAGACTGATCCAGAATCTGTGTCAGCATGGAGCCTTACACACATTCTGTTTTCTCCAGGCTGGCCCAGAATCCACTTCCAGGTGTGGCACCAAGACCAGTTTGGACGCAACGAACTCTACGGCTACGGCTTCTGTCACCTCCCAACCTCCCCCGGCACACATGAGATAGACTGTCCCACCTGGCGACCCACAGGCTCCTTCATGGAAACCGTCTCCCACATTTCCTTGGAGGGGCAGCTCAGCTGAAAAACCCCGACTTGATTTACAGCGGAGCCGACAGATACCGCCTTCATACCATTGCCATGGGCAAAGTGCACCTACGTTTGGGGGTCATCTTGAGAAACTTTGACAGTTTTTGGATTGAATGCTGAGTGGTGGTGACATGTATGGCTATTCTTTTGAACAGATCTGTGATCATAAATATCATATCTTAAAAAAATATTTAATTACGGTGTTAAATCACTGCCCGAATCACTGCGAAAGGTGTGTGAAATTGTAAAAAATGTTGAGGTGAAAGTGAGACGTGCTGCTGGCACCAGGGCATGGAAGGTGGTGTGAAAGAGGCACAAGGCTATCGACTGTCATGCTGAAAATGTGTTTTATTCAAACAGCATGAGATCGAAGTGCTAGGAGTAGTGGGAAAAGTTGTTCTTCTTTAATGTAATATGGAAATGTCCTAATTGGCAGCTTTTTAAAAATCTTTTCTATCTTCCCAAGAGAAACAATCATCTAATCATCAATATTAACATTCATACTAGAAGAAAAAATCAGGCAAAATGAGGACTTCCCATTCTTTCCCCAGCAGCACTACCCATTGCTCCTTCATTTCTTTATTACTTATTCTGTCACTTCAGCTTTATTTTGGAAAAAGCCTTGAAAATCTGCCCTTATTCCACAACAGATTTGTCCTATTTTTTTTTTCTTTCTTTTTAACAGCTAACATTTTCTTCTTAGTTGATTGGAGCCTTGTCACCAGTGGATCAGTGCGTTACATGCACAGAGTTCATAGCTGCTTTGAATATACTTGGAATGATTGGATTTCACAAGGCAAGAGTCTTAAGAGACTATTTACAGGACAACAGCTAAGTTCATGATTGACAGTTATGTAAAGAAATGTTTATGGATGATTTGTACATGATTGCTACAGACTTACGTGTTGGAATGATATGTACTGTACCTTCACCAGTTAATCTCTACACTCTGTAAAACTTCAGTGTGACTGATGTGTGTGTGGTGATGTTTGTGAATGTGGATGATCAGATAAGCATAATGTAACTAGACTGAAGATGCCTTCTGCAGTTTCTGTTATTGGCATTTGAATATTTATAACTGTAGTATGAAATTAATGTATGCTCTGGTGTTGTATTGAAATACAAGTGTTTGTGATTGTCACGTTTTTTGTTGTTGTACAGGTTCATAAAACTAGATGTGTACTACAACAGGGAAGCCATGTCTGTGTATATATATATGTGTGTGTGTGTGTGTGTGTGTGTGTGTGTGTGTGTGTGTGTGTGTGTGTGTGTGTGTGAGAGAGAGTCTGCATACATTGTTTATGTGAGGCCAATGATTGCTTACTTTACAGGAAAGTTCTGATGTCCAAAATATGTATGGATGATACAAATTTCACTCGCACAGCAGCAGATCTTGTTCCAAAATCTCAAAGAAACTTTGTAACTCATGATGTTTGTTGTGTCTCTCTACCCATTCCCCAATCTTCTATCTCTACACACACACACACACACACACACACACACACACACACACACACAAATACACGCACACAAATACACACACACACACACACACACACATGTACACACACACATCTTCACAACATTTCAGACACAAGCACATTTTATTCAAACTCATATCACCACAAACAGCTTTCACACACTATCGCTACTACACAAAAGCACACATGCACAATCAGAACTGAGTTTTCAGAAAGTCCGGTGTGTGAAATCCTGCAGGCACATAGTCTGGGGAGGGTGGAGTCATGACGGCGAGAAACTTGAAAACGCTCTCCCATTTTGCTGGGATTGGTCAGCATGTCATAGCCTGTCAGCAGACTCTTCCACTGTTCCTGCTTTGCTTTTTGCAGCAACATCTGCACACAGAGATGAACAAAGTTTCAGGCAGATTTTCTCTCTTTTAACTTCTTCCAGATTCAAGCATCACACTCTGTGCCAAGATATGTTATATGTGTCTTTCACACTCTGTGCCCGCATATCTTATGTGTGTCTTTCACACTGTGCCTGCATATCTTATGTGTGTCTTTCACACTCTGTGCCCATATCTTATGTGTGTCTTTCACACTCTGTGCCCACATATCTTATGTGTGTCTTTCACACTCTGTGCCCACATATCTTATGTGTGTCTTTCACACTGTGCCTGCATATCTTATGTGTGTCTTTCACACTCTGTGCCCACATATCTTATGTGTGTCTTTCACACTCTGTGCCCCACATCTTATGTGTGTCTTTCACACTCGGTGCCCACATATCTTATGTGTGTCTTTCACACTCGGTGCCCACATATCTTATGTGTGTCTTTCACACACTCTGTGCCCACATATCTTATGTGTGTGTCTTTCACACTCGGTGCCCACATATCTTATGTGTGTCTTTCACACTCGGTGCCTGCATATCTTATGTGTGTCTTACACACTCTGTGCCTGCATATCTTATGTGTGTCTTTCACACTCTGTGCCCACATATCTTATGTGTGTCTTTCACACTGTGCCTGCATATCTTATGTGTGTGTCTTTCACACTGTGCCCACATATCTTATACCTATCACACTCTGTGCCAAGATATCTTACCTGTACAAAGAGATGAACAACAATTCTGGCAGATTTCTAACTCTTAACTTTTTCCAGATTCCAGCTTTACACCCTCTGCCCCGATATCTTATATGTGTCTTTCACACTCTGTGCCCACATATCTTATATCTATCACACTCTGTGCACACATATCTTACATCTACCACACTCTGTGCCCACATATATTACAGGTTTCTATCACACTCTGTGCCCACGTATGTGTCTATCACACTTTGTGCCTACATATCTTGCAGGTGTCTATCACACTTTGTGCCCACATATTTTACAGGTGTCTATCACACTTTGTGCTTACGTATCTTACAGGTGTCTATCACACTTTGTGCCTACACATCTTACAGGTGTCTATCACACTTTGTGCCTACATATCTTACAGGTGTCTATCACACTTTGTGCCCACATATCTTACAGGTGTCTATCACACACTGTGCCCACATATCTTACAGGTGTCTATCACACTCTGTGCCCACATATCTTACAGGTGTCTATCACACTGTGCCCACATATCTTACAGGTGTCTATCACACTGTGCCCACATATCTTACAGGTGTCTATCACACTCTGTGCCCACATATCTTACAGGTGTCTATCACACTCTGTGCTCACATATCTTACAGGTGGTGGTTATCACACACTGTGCCCACATACCTTACAGGTGTCTATCACACACTGGCCCACATATCTCACAGGTGTCTATCATGCTCTGTGCCCACATATCTCATAGGTGTCTATCATGCTCTATGCCCACATATCTTACAGGTGTCTATCACACTTTGTGCCCACATATCTCACAGCTGTCTATCATGCTCTGTGCCCACATATCTTACAGGTGTCTAGTACACTCTGTGCCCACATTTCCTACAGGTGTCTATCATGCTCTGTTCCCCACACATCTTACCGGCGTCTATTACACTCTGTGCCCACATATCTTACACGTGTCTATCACACTGTGCCCACGTATCTCACAGGTGTCTATCACACTCTGTGCCCACATATCTTACAGGTGTCTATCACACTCTGTGCCTACGTATCTCACAGGTGTGAAAATGGCCTTGTATGTCCTTGGATTTGGTTGAAGGCCTTGTGGTTTGAAAGCTGATCCTTGGAGTGCATTTCAAGTCCTTGTTTTGGAGTTGACAGAATTTTAGGAGTTGTACTATCTTGCAGAGCTCCTGATTCACATACAGGAGTCCATATCGTGCTCTTTATGACTTTAAAACGCCTTCCAATAATAGACTGCATGATTCTCACCTTTTATCACAAGTCATTCGTGCTTGTGTTCACCCTTCATCAACATCAAAACTTAAGTGAACCATTGTTTGTTTAGGCTCAGAGGCATAAGAACTTGAAAGACATTTGGGTTTCTTTCTTCAGTGCCAAGACTTTCACAGTCATGGCTTCTCACAAGAACCTAATACAGCAGATATACCCCCTGTGTTTCATGAAGCAAAAAAACTTTTATACTGATTTGACTGGACCAGAGTCAGGATGGTGCCCACTAAAATGGCGTGTCATGGTTGGTCAAACATGGCAACTTGATTTCATGACTCATGTCTCAGACTCTCCATCACCACTTATAGGGCAGAGAAAGTAATGGAATGATATTCTTTCGCAGAGAAATAGAGGAAGTCTTGAGTCACGGTAGATTTGGATGCGTGGCTTGCCGAATATCACTGGCTGATTTGACATTCATTGTCAGACTATGAGGTGCTGCTGTCTGTGCACCGATGCAGATTTAAAGTCTGTATCAAGGAGTATGATGTGCAAGCCTTTGCTGACAAAAGCTCTTGAAACTTCCAAAGATTGGCCATACAATACTGACAACCGTTGCAGAGTTTACTGAGTAAGTTGAAATGCTATTATGGCTATCACCATTTTCTGTTCTGTATTTATACCAGCATAAAAAAATTTCTGAGTCAGTCTGAATGATGTATTCACTAACAAAAAAAAACCCCTTTTTACAATTTATTCAGTTCTCTCCACATAGAGAGAGAGAGAGAGAGAGAGAGAGTGTGTGTGTGTGTGTGTGTGTGTGTAGGTGACCAGTGTGGCAGAGAAAACATGAGAGAGAAAACTGGACATGCGCTTGACCTCTAGCCCACCTTTGTGAAAGTCAATCTATAATTATGGGAAAAATAACTCCCTGAATGTTGGTATATTTAAAAAAATCTGAGCTCAGGGCAGAAATATCCTTCATAATGTCTTAAGCAGACCCATCCTTTACAAATAGCCTTAAACTGGGAGCCCCGTCATGCAATAAAAAGACTGATCATGGATAGTTCAGCATAGGCAATAATTGTACTAAAAGGATAAAATATGAGTTTTGTTTAAAAGTGAATGTAAAAACTGCCTGTTAAGCAACATTGTAAAACTGTGTTCATGTAATATTTACAAAAGCATGTGCTTTGAAAAGATTTGTTCTGGGGGGGTGTATTTTGTCCCTATGAATGCTTGTGAAGTCTTTATGTCAAGTCCTCGGAAGGCCAATGGCTTCCCTTTCCAGAAGCATATGGTTACCTGCCTACAGCTGACAGGAAAACAAAAAAAAATGCATTAACATGCTTTATATTCCATATCCTAACATGGGAAGTTCCTGTGTACACAAAAGATGTTTTGCCCACCAAAGATGTTTTGCCCACCCCCCTACCCTCCTACCTCCTTTCCTGTATTCTGTACTGTAATTTACATCATATGAATTCATATCATATGAGTTTGCATGATTGCCAAGTATGGTGGTCTGATCCCATCTTACTTTCTTTCCTCTGACTTTTTTGGTTTGTTTTTTGTTTCATAGCCACAATGAAAGAAAAGATTCCAATGCATGACAGTGACAGATGTATCAACATTGAAGTTACGAATGTTTTGCATTCAGTCTCATATCAAAGAGATCATAATATTCAGAAGAAAAAATAATACAGCCATATTTCAAGGTCAGAGGAAAGTTAACAGTAAAAAAAAAGCATACCTGTGGTTCTTCATTTGTGTGTCTGAATATACTACAAGAGCTGGGTGTACTACAGTGCAACAGAACACAGATTTATGTAAATCTGCTCCAGTTTGCCCAGCCTGGGTTCATAGCTATTTCAAAAGAGCATATCATCTGTTTGCCTGCTCAACAAAAAAATATCAACAAATATATATTTTACTCTATAAATACTCAAATAAACAAAATTGAATCATTGGTAAAAGGTATCAAAAGATACTCACCTGGAGTCGAACCCCAATACCCATGTTGACCAGGAAGTCTTGTTGAGTGATTGGGCCAAATGTTGACACTGGAAGAAGAAAATATCAAGTGATCAAATATTATTTGATCAATTGATTTTAGAATGAAAAAAAAACATTAACAGAACTGATTGACAACTGCATATACTGTATGCACACACACATATGCACATTATATTGGTATACTGAGATGCAAAAGTAATCCAATACAATCAGAAAAAGACAGTGGCTCCTGCTGTTGGCAGATCTTTTTTCCTGATCCTAAAACACAAAACCTTTGTGAGAGAGAGAGAGAGAGAGAGAGTGTGTGTGTGTGTGTGTGTGTGTGTATGCGTGCACGTATTGTATGTGTGTGTGTGTGTGTGTGTGCGTGCACGTATTTGTATGTGTGTGTGTGTGTGTGTGTACAGAGTGAGACAAGAGCTTTTAAGTTCATGTGTGCATGTGTTTGTGTGTGTGTATGTGTGTACATGTACGTTTGTGTGTGTGTGTGTGTATGTGTGTACGTGCATGTTTGTTTGTGTGTGTGTGTATGTGTAAAAACAACTGACAGTATCTGTCTTTCCCCATCAGCCAAGGGCACAGCTGTGACAACTGAAGCACATAAAACAGGGTGCCCACCATCCTTACAGATGTTTAGAAGTTGGGGTCCTTGACTCAAAGCCTTACAGATCTTAGGGATCTGGCTGAAAGGTGACAGATGTTGCTACTAAAGTCCTCACCCCCAACCTTTCTCACTACTCACTACCTCAACCATGAATGGACTGTACCTCCTTGGCTGCAGCGTTTGAGGTAGGCAAAGTCCACATCAGCTGTCAAGTCAGCCGACCCTGGCTCCACCAGGGGATCATGAAGCTTGTGTTGTTTGAACGCCTGAAAGCAGTCATGTGCCTCAAAGGGTCATCTCCTGTCTCAAAGGGGAAGACAACTGTGCTGATAAATCAACCCCCTGAATGAGGGTGGGGGTGGGGGGCAATCCTGTGCTATGTTAATGTAGTTCTACATTAAGAGAATAAAAATCAGCTCTGTACTCAAAATCAATACTGATAATCTAAACGTATTTCTGTTCAACAACAACCACTTAACAGATCTACCAGACTGTGACAACAGTAAACAAGTCACTAGCAACGAAACATAAGCTGTATACACTTTTATCTGAGGTATAATTTTCATTTTTGATGAAATGAGATAAAACATAATCTCTCACTGCAAACTATAAGGGCGATTTCAACAGCATTTTTGGGGGGGTCAAAATTAGCGACACACTAAAAATTACTGTTCCCAAGCCTGTTAAAAATTGTAACATGCTACTTTCTAAGATTCCATGCAGACTTGTTGGAAAGACTACCCGACATAATTTTAACAGTTTCATGTTCCTGAATTTGTATCTGCATAACTAAAGTAAGTTGGTAACTATTAATGTCAAGTTCATGAAGCAGACTGGAGCTAAAATTCCAAAGCAGAATGAGCAAAAGAAAAGACCAGCAATGCAGATACGAATATCCAAACTAGTTAAATTTTGATTTCTAAACTAAGAGCACCACAGAGTTAACCGAAGTGACTTGCAATAACAAGAACCAAATGCATTACGTAACGCATTTGGAAACTGCATAAATACAAAATTGTCTATAAGTTAAGATTACGTTATACAAATTCCAGCCACAGTACTGACTTTGAAAGCATACAGATTTCACAACCCAGGTACAATATCAAAGAAAGGGCAGGTAAATGCCCAAACAGGACGCTGGTGATCAAGCTCAATGATCTCTCCTGCTGGGCATCAAAAGACTGGCGCATGTTTTTCTGGAAACTTAAAATAATCTCTTGTTTCACAACTTATCTGTATGTCAGTGCAGTCATTTGAGTACACAGCTCCTTCCTTGAAAGCAACTGACTAACATATCTATATAACATTTTCATTCTCCAAGCTACCGAGTGATTTTGGTGCAGCATGCTACAATTTTGCTGGCAATGCTATGCTGCTACACTCTGTTACAAAATGCCACAACAAAAGGTGAAAAATTTCGTTTTCGATGCTCTCAGATTTTGCAGTGGCTTAAATGGAATTGAGACACCTCAGACCTTTACAGTATGGAATTGTTTAATCAAAACAGGAGCCGTGTTTTGGCAAGGAAAGGAAGAAAAAGCAGAAGAATAATTGCTAAAGAAGACAGCAATTTTGCCGCCTTATCTACTGGTTTCATTGTCGACCATTTCTTTTTTTTTGCTGGTCAAGTCAAAACTATGTCATAAGCAGTGAAATTTCAGTCATCATGTTTTGTCCAATTACAAATGAAAGTGCAAGTGAAAGTGCTATTGAGTCTGACTTGTTACAAATGCTACACTTACATTTTTTAACATTATGCTTTAAAATGTCAAAATTTTACACTCTTGTGTTTTTTGCAGCCTTGGCAGCTCCGACTTCTGAACCCTTCAGACAATTTTCCACAGGACATGCAGTCTTACCCACCCTGAACGTATCACCTTTCTCTCCTGAATGGCCGTAGTCCACAAACAGACCAAGCCCCCTTCAAGCGAGTGTTTTCGGCCCTTATCTCCTGACACTCTAGGGGGTTGGGCCACACCCGGTTCATGACTCCGGATGTCCCTCTGCTGCCCTTTTTTTTTTTTTCCCATCTTGGGATGAGCCATGACTGGGATTCGAACCCATGCCCTTCTGGACATGCTTGTTTTCCACTTAATGACTCGCGCACTAACCTGACCAGATCCACTTGAACACCTCTCTGCCGCTTCTGCCATTGCTTTCAGGGCTTTGGTTTTTTTCCCTCCCTGCAACTGAGAGCTGTTTCATGAGGCTGTATGCAGACGTTCCCACAAACCCCCTAGCTCCAATTTCTGCAGTGAGGACTTTGACCTGATAGCCTTCTCTCCTCAGGCTGTTTGCCAGATCAGCATACTTTTCAGTCTTGTAGATCTGAGCTGCCTCCATTCTGTTCTCATATGGCACCGTGAGCTCGATCATGATCAGCTGCTTGGTTGACTGAGAGTGTAATACTATGTCTGGTCTCATGCCACTCTTGCTGATAATCTCTGGGTGACTATTCCATTCTGGGAGGTCTGCTGTGCACTCCCAGTCATCTGCCCCGTCCAGCAGACTCTGCCTGCATGTTGCATGTTCCGAGTGGCACACTGTTGTTCTTGGCCATGATTCGCTGCCTCCTGCCGTGAAGAATGTTGCGGGTGCTTTTGGAGTCCTGATTTTCCCTTTTGTGGTGTTGGTACTAGCCCAGACTACTTGTACAATCTCTTTGAGCACTTGGTTGTGCCTCCATGTGTACCTTCCTTGAGCCAGGGCTACTTTACATGAGCTTAGGACATGCTCCACTGTTTGTTTTTCATGGCAAAGGGGGCATGAAGGATCGTCTGTTTTTTCCCCACTTCACCAGGTTTGCATTTGAAGGCAGAAGGTCATATGCAGATCTGAGAATGAAGCTGATCCTGAGAGGGGCCATGTGCCAAATGTCATTCCAAGTGAGACTTCTTTGGAGTGCATTCTCCCACGTTGTCCATTGCCCTTGCTGGCTCTGCTGGACTGCTTTTTGGAGTCTTTTTGTTGGTCTCTTCTTCTTTTCTCATCTCCTGAATCATCATGTCTCTTTTGGCTTTTCCTTTGGCCTTTGACCACCATTCAGTTTTGGTCACCCCCAGTCCTTGTCTGTTGGTCTGTGTGTGTCCTGTTATTTCTCTGATCTTGAGACTTTCTTTTGCAGAATCCATCGCCTCTTGAACTTTCCATTTTCTGCCTGTCTTCAGCTGGGGCTTGATTGCTTCAACCACCTTGTCTCCTGAGTCCTCCAGCATGCTTTGAAGTCTGATCTTCCCTGCTTTATATTCCTCCAGGATGGATTTCAGTGGTAGTTTCAGCTTTGCTTGGCGACAGTATAGCGCTATGTCAGTCAGACAGGGTGGGACACCAAGCCATTTCCTTGTGAACTTGTTGATTTTGGATTCCATTGCCTCCACTATGCTGGTGCAGATGTCGTATATCATCAGAGGCCATAGGAGCTTTGGTATCAGCATGAACTGCTGCACACCAGACCCTTATTTGCCAGGGAGCCCACACTGGTCAATGGTCTCCAAGCCTTCTTCCGACATCTGTTTGGTTTCTTTTGCTCTTCGTGTGTCTTTCAGCGTATCATCATACCATCTTCCAAGGCTCTTGACTGGCTCTTCTGTTACTGTTGGAATGGTCTGGTTGGCAACACTGAAGACCACAGATTCGGCCACTTTTCCTTTCCTCAGTGAGAGACTCCGTGATTTCTTTGGCTTGAACTTCATTCTGGATGAGGCAACTATGTCGTCCAGCCTCTCCAGCACGTGACGTGTCTCGTCTTCTCTGGATGAAATCACTGTAGTGTCATCCATGAAGGCCTTGAGAGGGGGCATCTTGTATCCATCGCCAAGGTCTGTTTGTCTTTGCGTTGCTTGTTGCTGCTTTCAAGATGACTTCCATTGCCAACACGAACAGTATTGGGGGGAAATTGCACAGCCCATTGCAATGCCCACTTCCAAGTTGATCCAATCTGTTGTGTACTCCTTGGTAGAGAACCGCATTGAGAAGCCATTGAAGTACTTCTTGAGCATGTCGCGGATGTTCTTTGGCACATGGTACATCTTAAGAGCCAACTGTATCATCTATGGGGTACAGATCCATATGCGTTTGCCAGGTCGAGCCACACTACGTCCAGGTCTCTCTTTTCTTTTTTTGCTCTTTGGATTGCGTCCCAGATCATTGTGGCGTGTTCTACACAGCCAGCCACGCCTGGAATGCCACCTTTCTGGACTGACACATCCAAGTACTTGTTTTCCATGAGGTACTTGGTCAGCCTTGCTGCCATGACAGAGAAGAATTTTTCCCTTCGACGTTCAGTAGTGATATTGGCCTGAACTGGCTGATGTCACTTGAGTTTTGCTCTTGGGGATGTATGTACACACCATCTGCCGTCATCCACTGGCCGCTGATCTTCTGATTTCTCCAAGCTGATCGCAGCAGCCTGTGGAGCCACTCCAGCACCTTGGGACATTTCTTGTACAGCTGGTAAGGTATTCCGTTTGGCCCTGGTGATGATTTGGCTCTGGCTTTGTCGACCACCTTCTTGATTTCCGCCAACGTTGGAGGCTTGTCATGAACTGTTCCTCAGGGTTGGTTGGCCACACCAGACCTTGAATGTCGAGTGGTGCTTTGCTCTGTGAGTCAGAGTATGTTTTTTCCTCAGATGCTGCTCAAGAACTCCTTTGTCCACACTTAGGGTCCCCCAGATTTTGGCTGCTCGAACAGAGTTCTGGCAAACTGGAAGGGGTCTCTGAAGAAGACGCGCTCTTGTGTCTTTCTTTTTGCTTTTCCTCTTCCTCGCAGATTCCGCTTTGCTGAGGGCGCTGTGTTTTGCTTTCAGGTCTTCCCAGAGTTTTTCCAAGCCTTGTTTTTCAGCTGGCAGAGCAGTCTTCATTTGCTTCTTGAGGTTTTTTTCTTTTGGACCCTGATCTTGTCCATCTCTTCTTGGCGTCTGGATTTCTTTGGAGGTGTTTTCTCTTTGGGTAGTTTTTGCTCCATAGGCGTCTCTACATGTGGCATACACAATGTCCCCATATGTGGCTAGTTTGTGTTCCAGGGTGCTTTTCCCTATCAGTGCATCGAGTCTTTGGACGATTTTTGCATCCAGTTTCTCCCAATCTTCAGTCTCGTTTGCTCGTGGCAGGTTGAGTTTCAGGCGCCTGGCATCGAGGGCCTGTGCAAATTCCTCATCCGAACCAACAGCGTGGATGTCCTTGGCACTGTGGTTTAAATCCTGGCCTTGGTCTTCCGACGTCTTATCTGCTGATGCAGTGCGCTGCTGCTCATTCAGATGAGTCTTCACACATCCCATCTTTGTTCTGTGGATCTTCATGCCACGGGTGGTAGCGAAACGCTTTCCACAGACACATGGATATTCCATTTGGTCCATGTTCGTATAGTCCGTTTGGGATTTGCAGTCGTGATTGGTTGAGCACCGATGGATTCATCATTCTCTCCCCCTTTCGGTGAATCTATTCCCGGAAGTCAATGGTTTACCCATGCATCAGTAGAAAGAAACTCATGGAGAGCGTGGCAGCAGAGAGTCCTCAGAAGAGAAGCCCCCTTCAAGCGAGTGTTTCGGCCCTTATCTCCTGACACTCTAGGGGGGTTGGGCCACACCCGGTTCATGACTCCGGATGTCCCTCTGCTGCCCCACCCATACGCACATGCCTGAAAATGGAACATGTGTATAAACTTATGCATTCATTAACCCACTTGCACTGCATTTTCCAACCCAAAACTGCTCCTAGTATTCGTATCTTTTGATAAATCAACGGAATGCAGTCAGTTCACCCCTAGTCTACGTGAATGAATCGTTTCCCACACTCCATACTACTGCTAAGATTTCACTGGAAACCTCTCAGGGATGCCCATTTATTTTGGCCAGCCTTGACTTAAAACAAGGTTGCAATGTGTGAGGGAAAGTAAAGCAGCATAAGTGGCCGGTTGCAGCCATAACAATACCAAGGGAGACAAACAGAGTGGCTGGATATGGGCGAAACAAATGCAAGAGGGTTAATGTAGGAGTAATTAGGCAAGGTAAGGTAATGTTGCTTATAGCCCAGCCGACCGCAAAGGGCCATATCAGGGCTGTCACTACACTGAAGTCAACTCACAAGTCATTCATTCATACAACTCTTTAAAATACATTTTCTAAAAAAAAAAAACACCTGAAATTTTGTTAAAAATCTTTCCACTATAAAATCTCAGATCCGATGAAAAATGTTGATCTCCTTCAAGAATTCAAAGATCGCATCAGGTGGAACATCTGAACAAGATTTTCATGGAATCTGCTGTAAAATGTTTGTGTCTCACATCATGTAAGTCCCAACACTCTAAAAGAATATGTTTCACTGTGAGTGGTACATGACATGGAATGCACCACGGAGCTTCTTCACTCTTTAAAAGGTATGAATGAGTAAAATAGGAATGGCCGGTGTGCAGCCGGCATAGAACCATTTCTTCTTTGCAACCACCAGACATGGATGCAAGGAACTCTTTTAGGTTTGGACGGATCTGAAAGAGTTTGTTATCCGTCTGTGTATTCCAATCGTCTTGCCAGAGGTCTCTGATATAATTATAAACTTTTGGTTTCAGATCTGTGCAGGGGATAGATATGTTAGACAGTTTCCCTGTTGTGGCATTCTTAGCCAAGCAATCAGCCAGTTCATTCCCTTCGATGCCAACATGACTGGGAACCCAAGCCAGAATGATGTTGTGACCTTCCACTTTCAACATTCTAAAAAGTTTTTTCAAAAGTGTAGAAGTTCTGGATGATGGAGGTTATGGCCAGCTATGGCCTCCAAAGCTGACAGCGAATCAGACAAAACCAGAAAGTCCTTCTTTGTAGATTGAGAGATTATCTTCAGTTTTAGAACCAGAGCTTAAGTTCAGCAGAGGAAACAAAAGCATCTGATGGAATATGTTCTAATAATATTTGAGAAGGAACACCTGGGCAATAAGCTGCACAGGGCACTCCATCTTCAAACTTGGAATATTTTCTGAAAGGAAGGGAATTTTGAATAGAGATCAGCAAACAATGCCTTGTATGCAAGAGAGCTGGTGGATTCTTTGCGAAAAGCAGCAAGATCAAAGCAAATTTCTGGTGTGAAAAAGGTCCACGGAGGCTTATCTGGAAACTTGGAGAAGTCAGACACAACTCCTAGATCAAGACCTGCATTCTGCACATGTGGTTGCATATGAAGACCAAATGGGGGAATACAGTTGGGATTTTGTTCGAATTTACTTTGAAACTGAGGATCAAAAATACAGTCATAGGCACGGTTTTCTGGTTCATGAACAGTCTGAGATAGTAGTTCAAGGATAGTTTCAGCCTGTGGTTGGATAACAAGTGTTCATCTGCCTCTGCATACAGGCTGTACACAGGGGTGGTGCGGAATGCTCCAAGACAGAGATGAACCCTTGATGGTGGACAGGGTCCAAGAGTTTCAGGTAAGATGGTCTTGCAGAGCCATACACAGCATAACCATAGTCCAGTTTAGAATGGACCAAGGCTCTGTAGAGGTGCAGCAAAGTTTTCTTATCAGCGCCCCAGTCAGTGTGTGCTACAAACCAAGGTATGGCTGTATACTTGGGAGAGAAATAATACAAGATGGTTCTATTCATAGGAGTAATAAATGAAACATATTGTATTATTTTCTCCCAAATATACAGCCATATCTTGTTTGTGCAGTCAAAATTCCAACACTGGAATATAACAGGCTACCTGGTTGCCTCAAGGCAAGTCACTTGAGGAGACAGCTACTGCCAGTGAGCCACTCCAGTGGTGTTCAGCAGAGATGGTTTGCATTCAAAATACGCAGGAAACCACCTACTAATTAGGCCCCTATGGAAAACACAGCTGCTCCCATTACATAGCCAGATTCAGTGAGCATCACTACAGAATGGAGAAAGGGGCAATCTCCTGACAACAGTCCGTCTGATGACCCACCCCATGCATCAGCTGACCGTAAAGCCTTGACACAACAGTAACAACTGACAGGAAGAAACCAAACCAGGCAGGTCACCACGTGAGGGGAACACATAAATCTGTGATAACTTTCGTTCATGATCCCTAAGATATCAACTGACTAACATGATTGTGCAACAGACTATGAGGTTAAGAACTGACAAAGATGACCATGCAAAATGCTGAAATAAGGTTTTCACCCCACAATAATTAAACTCTGTCAAAAGAACATGTTAGGATTAGTAATACACCAAGATCATTTGGTACATCTATTCTACAACTGAAAAATTTTCGAATCTGCAGACACTGTTCAGAGAAATGACCATGTTAGAAACACCAGCTGATGGGAGTGATTTCCCCTGAAGATCAACACAAATCCCTCAACACTCACCTGAAATTTGTGGATTGGCAGAGCATCCAGGAACTCATGTGCCAAATACACAGACAGTCCTTTGGGCACATCCTCCAGGGCTCTGTACCAAAACACCTTAACGCCGTACTTGCTTATTTCTTGCCGATAGGGGCCAAGACCTTCACCTTCTTTGCCTTGGCTGCCATTACTGAGGTTGGTGGGCTCCTGGCTGCCCGAGAGGTGCTGTGCTTGCAACTGGCTGAGTGCAGGACTGATTTCGACCAGATGCAGGCTGATCTTCTCCTTCATGTCTGGAAACTGGGAGAAAACCTGGGAAACAGAGGATGCCCACTGACATGAGCATATTTGTACCAAAAATAGAAGGAGGTAGGGGGCAGGAAGTGAAGAAAGGGCAATAGAGCTGGCAGTGAAGGGAGGAGGAAGAAAGACAATGGAAGGCACAGACCTAGGTGAGTAAGAGTGATATTTTCCACCGTAATTTGTCCGATTCTAGGTCTGAGAGAGTACACTTTGTTTTTGTGACATGCTTTCAATTGTTGGGAGAGATTTAAAACAAAACAGAACAAAAGCAAACCCTTTTATCACTATCGTTTAAATGCATGCAGTGACACCCCCTTGATGAAACAAACTAAGAAGTTCTCAGATCTACAAAATCAATCTTTTCTTCTTCCGCAAACCTGGAACTGTTACGTCAGGTGCAATTCAAAGACCTTGAATCCTAAACTAAAAAAAAAAGCACTTGCTTTGCTGAAAACCAAGAGCAAAAAACTGCTGAGACTGTACAACAAAATGAATTAGGTTCATGACAATTCATCCAGTAGTTAAAAGGTTCTAGGCAGCTCACCCGTAACAAGTCCTCAGCCAGAGTCCCTCTGCCTGGTCCCAGCTCCACCAACTGCACAGGCTGCCCTGGGCACAGGTTGTTCCATTCGTTCACGCACCACACACGCCCAGCATCTAAAGGTAATTTCATTTAGTAAAGTAAAATGCTACTGAAATGTTCGCCAAACAGTTCAGACTTCATATGTCGGAAAAGAAAAGACAACATTCAACTCTGAGAACTGCTGCATTTAAAACATCGCCATGAACTTTAGGAAGATAACCATGAAGAATTACCTAAATACATATGTGTGTGTATATGTATCTGAGTGTCTGAGCTTGTATATGCACATCATGCTGCAAATACATTACAACACACACACACACACACACACACACACACACACACACACACACACACATACATACATTCATAAATACAGAGTTACTGTTCACTAGCACCATATTCAAGCAAAAATATATAGGCCCAGTATTCAACAAAGGCATTAAAGAACAATTAACAAATACCATTAAGATGAACACGTAATGTGCCTGCCTAGCAATGCTCTTCAGACACACTAAAACCATAATTTTAAAGAAGTGCATTATGAACTGTACAACTAGTTGAATAAAACAACAGAACACTAAGTGCACAAGAACATTACCTCTCCAAACATCTGGCTGATCTCTGGCGATGTTATAAAATCTCCCTTGCTTCCAAAGACATCTCTGTGCATGTAATAACCCTGTCAACAAAAAGGATTAAAACAAAATTTAAGTTCTCTGAAA
Source organism: Conus betulinus (assembly GCA_016801955.1). Lineage (NCBI taxonomy): Eukaryota > Metazoa > Mollusca > Gastropoda > Neogastropoda > Conidae > Conus > Conus betulinus. The sequence goes on from JADBJO010002452.1 coordinate 64,343, forward strand.
ATAATAGAAAGGGAATTACTTCCTTTGCTGGGTTTTAAACCCAAAGGAAATATATGCCAACAATGATATTTCTGCAATGTACTCAACTCTGGGCTATCTTCTGCCTCTAGCCAGTTGTCTCCCTTCCGTGTAGCTCTGACTGTCTCTCTTCTCAAACTGTTTCAGGGTGGTTCCCTCCTCCCTCTGTGACTTCCACGTCACAGCCGGATGAATGGTGTTGGAAGCTGCCCAGCCCCACTCCCTCCTCAGGATCTGTGTGGGAACTAGCTCCTGTTTTGCCCTCTGCTACAACTTGTCATTAACGACTTTGTCTGGCCACCAGATATTAAAAATGCATAGCAGACAGGTAATTATATATCTCCACATCATCTGATGCATCGTTTTGGTCCATTCTCCACATTTTACAGCCATACATTAAGACATATTTGGTGTTTAAATTAAAAAAACTGTAGTGGAAAGCCGCCAAGAGAAACGTGGACAAACGAGCCACAAGACAAAACATGATGCGTTTCGACCTCTTAGGTCTTCTTCAGGCGAGACGCAAACAAATAAGACAATGAACAGTTACTCCAACAGTAACTGAGTGCCTGATTCAGTTCAGAAATGATTAAGACGGTGAGAGAAGAAGAGTTTGAGTTCCTCCTTCCATAAAACCTTACTCTAGACAGAGTGAAACACCCGCCATTCACTTCTTCATTATCCTATTTGTTTGTGTCTCACCTGAAGAAGACCTAAGAGGTCGAAATGTGTCATGTCTTGTCTTGTAACTCATTTGTCAACATTTCTCTTGGCAGTTTGCTAACATTTATTTAAGATTTGTTTAGATTTCTGCCTGCAGTCGTCTCACTTTGCAACTAGATTTGTAGTGGAAAGGTCATGGTTAACTTAAATGTAAAGTCCTCTAACCTAATGGCCATGAGAGAAGTGAACTGGCAGGTGTTCACTCTGTCTAGAGAAAGGTTTTATGGAAGGAGGAACCGGAACCTCTTCTTCTTCTGCCACTGTCTTTATCTTCTCTGAACTATATCAGGCACTCAGTTACTGTTGGAGCAAACAGAGAGCGTTTCAAGGAGTACAAATCTGCTTCCACATGTGGTTCCGGCTTATGAAATGAAGCCCCATATTTGCATGTTCTGCAGTTCCTCAGAAAAAAGTGGTTCTTTGAAAATCAACCAGACATGACATTCACGTGTACTCACTAGACAAAATATGTAATGTGAATGATCTACATTCATACTATGCATTCATTGTTTCTTAGTGAGTGTACAGGTATATGTCCAAGCACAACATACGAGGACATCTGATGGTCCATACCATACTGCACCCCAAAACCCAAACAGCCACAAACAAAAAAATCCACCTACTGATTCAGCGCTTGTCAGCACAGTTTTCATGTACTCTGCCACTGTGATGGGGCCACTGGCGATGATGCGATCCTTCAAGTACTGCATGACCTTGTTACCACTGCTGGCCTCCGAACTAAACCGTTCTGCATGCTGTCGGTGACGCACTGATGCAAACTTCAATCCTAACACAGAAAACATAGACAAAGTAAGGATGCTTGTGCTCACAATATCTGACACTCCAGTGAAAAGATGAGGTTTTAAGGCAAACACATGATTCTATCATCAAAGACAAAGCATCGATATGTAAAAGAAACACATGTACCTATTCATACAACCAATACACCACTGTCAACAAAAACTTTCCAATGAAATATAAGTGTTTCAGATAAATTAAATTAAGGCAAAGTAATGGGTGTTTCAATTCCAGCATTATGCATACTAAGAGCATAATTCCGGTCTTCTAACCAATGCACCACTGAATGAACAGTAAATGATAATACACACAATAAGCTCACATGGCTTATGCCACACACACACACACACACACACACACACACACACACACACACACACACACACACACACCACAGATGATGGACAGGTGCTGTGTACATAGGTGTGTTTTCCATCTGGAAGAGCTGCATGGAATGAAAGAAGCATCTGGCTCTGATGGAAAATGTGTTGTTATCACTTGCAGACTATCCTTAGTCTCTTTTAATTCATCTTTCTCCCCTTAAAACTTTGTCAGATCTGAGCTGACTGAGGAATTCATAATCTACACCTCCTCTCTTCTCACAATTTAGTTGTTCAGTTTATATATGTTCACATCTGGATGTGCACTGGTGACCTACTCGTTTTTGAGTGAACCAGTATTTTAGGAAGAAGAAGACATGTTTCACAATCTGTCCAAGTATGTTTATAAATAAGAAAGCACTATGCATGGTCATCCACGATTCTACTGACAGACAGTGGAAACAGAGTGTAAGATGACAAAATGAACCACAACTGAGACATTATCTACAGACAGATAACGACAGACTGATCCGAATGACTTTTGCCGCCGTCTGATGGAATAACTAATGGACACTTGAGAAATTAGAGTTCTCTGCCATGTTTGAAACACATCTTGGAAAATTATTCTTCCCCAAAGGGAAGAAATAAAAGGTTGAGATGCAAATAATTACTCCCAACGTGCGTTTATGTGAATAATTTTTATCAGTAGAAAATGTAGATTCCATGAAAATATATCATTAGGGTGATCGTCAATCACTAGCCGCCATGGTGAAGTGATAAGCATCGTGGACTCCCAGCTGGGAGGTCGTGGGTTGGATTCCTATCAGAACCATGTGGGATTTGTCTGCCCTGACTGCCTCCTACCCAGAGTTAAGTTTGCTACAGGCTCAGTGGGGAAGACTAGGACCACACAGTTGAGTTTCATCCACTACTCTGAGAGTGTTGTTCAAATTTCTTGACCAACACTGCAGGTGTCTGTATCTCTTGGGCCTGGTTGATGGCGGGATATGTTCTGACAGGAAGTATGCAGTCTCAGACCAGAATGGATATAGTCACATCTTCTTCATCATCCTCATTCTCATCAATCAGCATTTAAACGAAAAAGTCTAAAATTCTGTGGCCCTTCGGGATCACTGGTATAAGTGAATTCATGGGGCCTGTCATTGGACAGATGTAGTGGCGCCCTCCAAAGAGAGAGGTCACTCCGGCAGTAGGGGGCTTCGCAGGTGGTGTCCTGCATATGTAGGATCAGAATATGCACCACTGACACACAAATGAAGTGACTTGGCGGCTGTGCTGTGTCTCCTCTCCTCCATGGGTTGCCTCTTGACAACTTGACATTTACTTCTCCCTGTGGATTGCCAGCGCTGGGGCTGCAGCAGGTCAGGCTGTGGCTGTGGATGGGGGCTCAGAAGGAGTCGCATGGGTGCAATGCCACTGAAGTGGCACTGAAGATAGGAGCAAAAACAACAACAACAACAAAAAAGACAGTCTTCACAGTGCTTTATGTTCAGTTGAAAATCTTTAACAATCTTCCTCAACGAATTCTGAACCTGCTGCTTGATCCAATCTGAACAACAATCTGCACCAAAAATTTGAAAGGCTTATCTTTGAGCTACATTGGATTGTTCCATTACGTTTGGTTTAAATCAATTCTGTAGTTTTTGCACAATACTGTAAAACCAATCAACAAAGATAAAACATAACCTCTCTGGACGATAAGGGGGTAGGAATAGGGGATAGAGCAGATGAGTCAAGCAGGGGAAAGGAAAGGGGAGGTAAAGGGTGGGAGGAAGGAGGATGAAATTAGGGGAGCAGAGATTGAGTGAAGATAAGTTAAGATAGCTGTAAAATAAGAAATAGGAGCAATGAGAAAACTGACTTGCAAGCATCTGAGTTGGAAAATGGATAACACTGCCTATGGGAGTGGGTCAAACTTTCAAACAGATAAAAATAAATAGGCTATTGTGAATTATCATCAGATCCTTTCAGTTTTTAGATTATGAAACAATGAGATGCTGTTCACTGCACTGGTACCTCTACATCATGAGTTCAGCAATGTGGATGGTCTCCTTGCATTGCAAAATACTGGAAGCTCACACTAGGTATGCTTTGAAGAGCTAGGAAACTCGTTTTGAGGACTTAAAAAAAAAACTCTGAACAAAGACTTGTAAAGATAGGCATTTCAAGTGTGGTCTTTTGGAAACTGTGAGGTGATTTATTTGAATCTTAAGAGTATACCCATGAGCTCTTTAAAAACTTAAGAACTTTTTTTTTTTCACTCTAAACAGAAATAAGAACACCAGTGACCACAGGTACTTGCTGAAGAAACCTAGATGCGGTGCAAGAAGTATGTCAGGACTTATTTTTGTGTGAGTGACCAAAATGTTAAAATCATCTGCCATTAGAAGCGGTTGACATATTCAGAGTAGACACATATAAATGGAGTAGATGCCTTGCTGAAAAATTATATGTTAGTATAAAAAGCCTCCCACTGGTTTAGAGTCTAATCAAAAGATCAGTATTTTTAAAGAAAGCTTCAGACTTAGATTCGGTCAATATAGCAGCATTTAGTGTTATATGAAAATGAAGAAGGAACTGCACCCTAAGAATTGGCAATAGGTCTTGGGCAAAAGCTGGGACCAACTATATTACACAAATATCTTTGGTTAAAATAACACCCAAAAATTGTTCAAGTGCCTATATCCTTAATTTCTGTCAGAGAAAAAAAAGCTTTTTGCATTATTATATGAACTTCTTTTTCTAACTAGTATTGAATTATTATATATGAACTTTTTCTAACCAGTAGAGTACATTTTTCTAATACGTAAAGTTGTTCAAGTATTCCTATCTCACTCATACATTGTCTAGGCATTTTCTAATTGACCTTAAGTTCGATCTGATATAATCATTAAGTAGAGAACGATATAGAAAGCATTGCTATTATCAACGTTTACCCATGTGCAATAAGATGCAGAATGTGTGTGTGTGTGCATGTGTGTGTGTGTGTGTGTGTGTGCGTGTGTGTGTGTGTGCAGTTAACATTGTTATACCAATTTTTTTTCTTGGAGCAAAAAAAAAATGCTGAGTTTGTCTTGCTCTATCATGTGTTTGTTGAACTGCACAAGGGGTGAAAGGCGCACGTGAGAAATTGCATGTCAAACGTGATCGTTTCTGCAGGCTGATTTCTTTGTTCTTTTTTTTTTTTTAACCAGGACTCGACCGCCGCGGAACATTACAACACGGATACAGACAGGACAAAAGCAATTCCACCGGTGAACGTGCTTCCCTGCACGTCCGCGGTCCTTATCCAGAGCGCATGATGAAATGTCTTCCATGCTTGAACAACACGTCAATGCTTTAAATCTTTCTGGTTAGAATGAATGCTGAGTCATGCATACGATATTTAGTAAACTGCCAATATTCATAATTACGTTTTAGCCCTCTGGTAGTTTACAACAGAGGCAAAAAACACATCGAGTTTTTTGCCAACAGATCATCATTTTTTCTTGTGATCCAAACCGGAAGGGTAACCCCGGTTCTGACATGGGAATCCCGAGACTCGTTTTCAAAACAGAGACACGTCAGCTGAAGTTCGTCTGATTGGATTCTTCCGCATGTATTAACAGTAAAATAACCAATAAATCTTGTTTAGATGTAAGATTTTGCCCGAGAGAAAAATATTTGTGTATTTGTCGAACGTAGAGCCCATTTTTAATCCCATTTTCAGACTTTTATTTATCAAACATGGAATTATATTCTTGGTAAATGGTATTTCCGTTCCGATAAAAGCAAGTTACGCGGCCCAGTAAACATCCGTTAGCATGATGCACATAAGACCACACCGGCTGGTGCGACCGAGAATCGATGTTACAGTCGTCTCTGTCACAATGCTCACTTTGAAATTATTTGTTCTTCTGCTGCTGTTTTGTGTCTGCGTTAGTCCGACACAATGGAGTGACAATGTTTCTCAAGGCTGTTTTTGCAAGGTGAGACACTTGACAGTTGTGATGTTCTTCCTGAAAAACTGTAAGACTCTTAAGAGTATAGTACTGATATGATACGAATCTAAACTAGGGGAGGTGGGATGCCAAGATTAGCATGAGAGCATCTTATTGGCTGGGGGCTCTTTAAGGACACGTTTCCAGAGCGAAATCAATATGGAATCAATAACAGAGGCACACACACACACACACACACACACACACACACACACACACACACACACACTAAACAAACAAAGAAGATGCAAATAAACACAACAAGAAGTTATTCTCGTGACTGCCTTGATGACAATGAATATGACAGATTCAGTTATATCCAAACAACGAAATGCTGCTCCTGGGTTTTAAGTAGCACATGCAATTAATTCCAAACAACCAAATGCTGCTCTCGGGTTTTTAGTTGCACATGTATATATGTGGACCTGAGACATACATGACAGAGACACATGGGGAGATACTTAAGTCATGTTTATAGCCCAGCCAACCATAATGATCACATTAGAACTAAGTAGAAAAAAGTGAGCATAAATATGAAGTAACACTTGTGATGGTGCATAAGAAAAAACCGGGTATACCATTTACAGATTTTTTTTCACTAATTCAGGTTCAGCACCCATACTGTACGACTAAGATAACTGACAAAAAGTGCTTAAAATGCAGTTTAAATACATTAGTTTAGATTTTACAATTATTTTAAATGTGACATATGTCAGCAGTCAATCAATGAAAAATGGAAGTCTATGAAAAAAGCATATAAGATATATTCCAGCAGTGAAGCGTAAAGCCTCAGAGAAGATTCTTATGCAGAGAGCTAAGGTGTCTTGAGTTACCATCTCTAAAAGCTAGAAGGGTAAGAGGGGACCTGATCCAAGTATAAAATATTTTACCAAGTGGACAATATTGATTTTAACTCTTTATTCCAAGTGAGTAAGTCTGATATCACAAGAGGCAATGAAGGCAAATTTTTTTTTTTTTTTTTTTTTTTTTTTTTTTTTTTTTTTTTTGCTGTCCCAACCTCTGCGCCACCTCAGAGGCAGTGCACCCACGCCGCTCATTGGACACCCCGTCCACAGCCACAGCCCGGTCGGCCCCGCCCGCCACAGCCCCGGCACTGGCAATCCACAGGGAGCAGTCAATGTCAAGTCGTCAAGAGGCAACCCACCGGAGGAGACACTGCACTGCTGCCGAGTCACTTCAGTGGTGTTCAGTGGCGCCTGTTCTAATCTAACATACGCAGGACACCACCTACTAAGCCCCCTACTGACGACAATAATTGCTTAGTCGCGGAGCCGGCGTGAGTGAGCTGTCCCCCCCGGAGGGCGCAACCATATCCGTCCAACGACAGCCCCCATGGACTCGTCGATACCGGTGACCCGGACGGAACCAAACCAAGGCCACAGACGTGGAGAGGACATCGAAATTGAGGTCACCATGAGAGCAGGGCATGAAGGGCCACAGAATTTGAGACTTTCTTTTTTAATGCTGATCGATGAGAATGAGGATGATTAAGATGATGCTACGGATTTCCATTTCGGTCTGAGACTACATGACAGGGCTGTACTCTACGCTTCCTTTCATAATATATCCCGGCGTCAACCAGGCCCAAGAGATACAGACACCTGCAGTGTTGGTCAGGAAATTTGAGCAACACTCTCAGAAACGCATCATTAAGTGGATGAAACTCGACTGTGTGGTCCCAGTCTACCCAACTGAACTGAGCCCGCAGCAAACTCAACTCTGGGTAGGAGCCGGTCGGGGCAGAAAAACCCACATGACTTCTGATGGGATTCGAACCCACGACCTCCCAGGCGGGAGTCCGTGACGCTAACCACTTCGCCACGGCGGCTGGTCCATGAGGCAAATTGTTTGTTTGTTTGTTTTCTAACACTAACCTAAGGAGAAATTTGTTTGCTATCAGAATAGGTAGCAGATGGAATTCTCTTCTGACTAACATTAAACTTACTGACACCCTTAACAACTTTAAAAGCCTCCTTGATGCAGATGAAAGTTTTAAAGACATAGAATTTGACTTTTTTGATGACTGAGACTTTTCTCATACCAGTATATATATATAGCATGCGATTAACACCCCTTGAGCAATACTGACATGTATATATATTGATGGAGCACAAGAAAGCCATGAGGCTATACAAGCTCCTACCTACCTACCTATGTACCTACCTACCTACCATGAACATGCATGTATGCCATGAGCAGGCCAAAAGTAACATTTTTTAGACTCACTAGATCAATCACAGCCATAGGATGTGTGCATCTGCCTTTCTTTCCTAACATAGATTTTGTTTTAAGTTGATGTGGGATGGAATGGAAATTTTAAGTCATTTATTTCTGGTAATTGGTCTTAACAGTGTATTAAATATGCACAGCAACCATCCCAGTTTCTCAAAGGTGTGTAGAGAATAGATGATAATAATAATAGTAATAATAATAGATAATAACAAATCGGTGTATTTGAAAATTGCTGTTTTTAGGATGGTTGACCAGTTTTGCCTCAACTCTGAAATGACTAGTGCAATTTTAACCTGGTTTTCTTTTGCATGGTCACATTTATTGCAGATTTTTTTTCAGTCAGTCATGCTACCCATTGTGTAGCATACATACCTGTGTAGACATGAGGCACATAAAGAAATTCATGAACAAACATTTTTTTTTTTTTTGTTGCGGGGGTGGGGTGGGGGGCGGAACAAGTTATAACTATATAAGTGGTTTATTTCTTTATCTGGCCCTCAGAAAAGGAAAAACAATATATATTACAAAAAACATCTGGGCAGTTTTTTTTAAATGGACCCGAGAAATCCATTCATGAAATTCGACAATACAAATTTTTACAGGGAAAGAGTACTGTAAAGAAAGCACATTTTAGAGACAGAAAAAAACAAATGTGAAGATGCAGGATGCAAAGAGAGACAGAGACAAAGAGAGAAGCGGTGGGGAAACGGGAAGAAATTTAAATAACGGATGACACTACACAGAAAAGGATGATAATACATGAAAACTGACAATAAAAAAAAAAAGATCGTGGACAAGTACATATGGTATAGCCTCAAGGAACATACGCAGACTCCTCAATTCATGGACCAGACAAGAAAACTTATCTGAGTTAAAAACTAAGCCTACACTTAAGTAGTGCATTTCCCTTCGCTTAACCCCACCATCCCCCGAAAGTAAACATATGCAAGTTATTATATATATTTTTTTTCTCTCTCTCTCTCTCTCTCTCTCTCTCTCTCTGTCTCTCTCTCTCTCACTGTGTGTGTGCGTCTCTCTCTCCCTGTCCCCCCTCTCTGTCTCACTTGCACATCTTGTACAGAAATGTGTGCTCACAGACACACAAACCATACACATGTATGCATGTACTGATGGGGCCTCTCCAGGAAGTGAACTCAGAACTCAATAAACCTTCATTTGATCAAGGATTGAGATTTTAGGCAGTTAAAGATAACAAGGTGTCAGGATTCATTAAATATATTTCATGTGTAATTCCATGCCTGGTTTGAAATATCTTTTGGAACAAAAATGGGAGGGGGGAGGGGTTTCAGACACCTAATGCCGCTCCTCCCCCTTTCACCTCCTTTGGAATTTGGATCTGCTCCTGATGGGATGGTAGCTTGCTAAGTTGCTTGAAACTCTTGGTGCTCTTGAAACTCTGCTCCAAGATGTTTGTCTCATTTAATTTAAACTTCAGATTAGTTTTAGTTCATCATACATTTTTGTGGAGAGGTTGGTGCTGTTCGAAAATTGAAAGAGTTTTATTGCGTGTTGATGGCCAAGAATCTACATACTTAAAGTAGTGAGAACATGTACTCTTTGTTTGTTTGTTTGCTTGCTTTTATGTGGATCCTTGTCATATAGTGAGAAAATAGATATGGATGATTGTGATCACTTTACAAAGAAAGCAGGAAGAAACCTGGCTTATCAGAACTAACTGAAACTGACCAAAACAATGCTGAGGCTAGAGCCTATAAAAATTTTTTCAGTCGTTTGAAGCAGCAATGTTTTAAGCTTCTCATATTTATAAAGTCACATGATTATGAAGCAAGGATTTTTGTCACTGAACACAGATTACCAACAGTGCGGACTTTGGCTTCATTTTCTGAAAAACGTTTTTTAGAAGGTGAAGGTAAAATCTGACTGCAGTAGATTGTTTGGATTTGGTTCAAAGCTCTGAAAGAGAATGTGTTCCAAGTCGAAAAAGCAATAACAAAGCTGGAGACATTTAACATATGGTAGAAGGCATAAAACTTGACGTACCTGTTGAGAGAGACTGACGGTGACCGTGACATGAGTAATTTCCATGGTGGATGCACATTAAACAAACAAAAATTTTTTCTCTGAATTCAGAATTACAACAATTTTTAGATTGTAATTTTTTAAGACTTAACACACCATCCTGCTTTGTCTTTCAACTGCAAGCTTAGTTTAAAGTGGTGACAGCCCTGATGTGTCCCTTTGCGGTTGGCTGGGACTATAAGCAACATTATCTTATATCTTCACCAGTGGAAAGAAAATGTTGCTAATTTCTTTACTGTACTATGCTGCACTTTGAAAGTAATTCCCACCCATTGCAAAGATAAAACTGTACAGTTATACAGCTAGGAGCTAATGAAGGCAACAAATAATTTTCCTTGTTACTGATTTTCTCATAATCGAGTGGCTCTTATGACTGCCCACAGAAGTAAACTGCTTTTGGACCAGTGCAGGGTCTGGGTTATTATAAACTTTTTCAGAACCAGAATACTCCCCTGTAGCAGTTCTCCTGGAATATAAATCCTCG
>JADBJO010002452.1:80000-110000 GCA_016801955.1 Conus betulinus
TTCCTGGGCTTGTTCGACATACATTGAAACACATGAGCAGCTTTTTTGTTTTGTTTGTTTGTTTTTTTTTTGTTTTGTTGTTGTTGGTGTTGTTTCAAAATATTCTTTGTTGTTGTTGTTGAAAATAGACATGTGGCCAGAAACTGAATATTTTTCATGACTGTTTTGAACTTGCTGTGTTACTATTTAGTTTAATGCATGTGTACACGTAGTCTCTACTCTTTGCACCTGCATCCCCCCTGCTCCCCTCCCTCCTTTTTCTCCTTTCTATCATAGCCTTTCCTCCTGCTGACCCCACCTCACACCTTCTCCATCCTTTTCTGCGTAACCTTTTGAATTCTGATGAGGTGCTTTTAGAAGGTATATATACAGAAAAATGGGATTTGCAGTCTCCTCGTTTAGATTCAAAATTCCCACAAGAAAACAAGTTGAAATACTCGGAGGTAAACTGAAGTGTTTATTGTTTATTTTTGTGTGTGTGGTCCAAATTGAAAGTGTTTTTACTATATATATATATTCTTCCAGCCAAACAAATTTTAATGTAAACTGTATTACTGTGAAGTATAAATCTCCGTAAAATTTTCTGTTATGAAAGCTTCATCTGTTTTTGAACTATATTGCACATGCTTGTTCAGTCCACATGGCAAAAACCTAAGTAAAGAGTTCTTGATCTTTTTTTTTTCAATGGAAATTTGAACAGATACAACTACAGGTAATACCATTCAAAATAGGGTATGGCTGCCATAAACAATGGGGCTAAGAGTGGTTATTAATGTAAATGGTGTAATGGTCGGTTCACTGCTTCAGAACAAAAGAACTTATATACAAGAAGTTGCAGTCTTCAAACAGTGCAATGTTCAGTCAACCCAGTAAAAGATCAGATATCAAAACTTGCATGGAGCTGTGAAATCAGCTAGTGAGAAGTTGAAATATTATGGGGGTTTTTTTTTTGCTTTTTTTTGTTTTTTGTTTTAATGTTGTAAAGACTGCAGATAAAATCATGAACAGAAAATGCTGTAAACCTGACTGGTAGAAAAGAAAAGTGATATTTGCGGTTAGGTTTAACTTGCTTAACGAAAGAATTTTAAATTGAAATAAGACACATCAGAATTGCAATTTATTACAGTGTCAGTGAGATTTCAGTCTCTTTCATCACATTGAAATTGCAATCTCGCGCACAGCGCTGGTATGATCTTGATTTCTTCTAACACAAATCACAATTTTGATTGATACCACTAATGATAAGATAATGCTGTCAGACTTGTGCACACACATGAACTTTGGGGGTATTTCATACAATGTTTTATTTAAAGAATATACTTTTTTTTTTTTTTCTGTCCCCAACCTCTGCACCACCTCAGAGGCAGTGCACCCATGCCGCTCAGTTTGACACCCCCCGTCCACAGCCACAGCCCGGTCGGCCCGCCGCAGCCCCGGCACCGGCAATCCACAGGGAGCAGTCAGTGTCAAGTCGTCAAGAAGCAGCCCACTGGAGAAGACACTGCACTGCTTCCGAGTCACTTAAGTGATGTTCAGTGGCACCTGTGTTCTGATCTAACATACGCAGGACACCATCTACCAAGCCCCCTACTGACAACAATAATTGCTTAGTCACGGAGCCGGCGTGAGTGAGCTCTCCCTCCGGAGGGCGCCACCATATCCGTCCAACGATAGCCTCCATGGACTTGCCGATACCGGTGGCCCCGACAGAACCAAACCAAGGCCACAGACGTGGAGAAGACATCGAAATTGAGGTCACCATGAGAGCAGGGCATGAAGGGCCACAGAACTTGAGACATTTTCTTTTATGCTGATCGATGAGAATGAGAGTGGTTAAGATGATGCTACAGATTTTCATTTCGGTCTGAGACTACATGACAGGGCTGTACTTTAGCTTCCTTTCAAACATATCCTGGCGTCAACCAGGCCAAGAGATACAGGCATCTGCAGTGTTGGTCAGGAAATCTGAGCAACACTCTCAGAAACACATCCATTAAGTGGATGAAACTCGACTGTGTGGTCCAAGTCTTCCCACCTGAGTCCGCAGCAAACTCAACTCTGGGTAGGAGCCGGTCAGGGCAGAAAACCCCCACATGACTGATGGGATTCAAATCCATGACCTCCCAGACAGGAATCCACGATGCTAACCACATCACCATGGTGGCTGGTAAAAGAATATATACTTAATACACCAGGTTTAAGGGGGAAAACGTACATCAGCCTGGTGACAGGCCTGAAATGACCTTCTGTAGTTGGTTGGGCTATAATGATAGAACTAGAACTGGCTTGGCAATTAATTGACATTTTTGAGGTCGTAATAGAAGCAGATGTAAGCAAGGACTGTAGCATGGAAAAGATAACAGCTGTGGTATCTCCAGACAGATCGTGCATGCATATGCATCTAGTTACATATGTTTGAAGTCAAATCAAGCAAATCCAAGGGACACTTGCTTGGTCTGACTTCCATACGAAGCTATTCTTTATGTTACCTCCACCAAAACAGGTTATGTTTTCACAAGCTTTCACCACCATTAGTTGTTTTGTTTTGTTCTTCAGCAAGATTATGCACAAAAAAAAACAAACAAACAAAAAAAAAAAAACCCAACTAAACTACTGAACTGATTTCTACAAAACTTGGTGGAAAAATAGTCCATGCCCAGGGACAGATTAGATTAGATAGATTGGATGCTGATCAGGCTCAGACTGCAGACCCAGGATTGTGCAGCAATATTTATGTACATAGGGAAGGAGTAATGACTTCAGTATTCAGCGATTATTTCCTATGGCCCCTGCTCACATTTATTGATAAGATTATCACAAACATTTCTCAGAACATAATGACATGCAGCTGCAAAGTGATAACTACACCCAGAACGATATATTTTCATGAAATGTTAACAGTTTTTTAGTGATATGAATGTTGATGTTTCATGTTTTGCACATACTACGAAAGAAAAACAAAGAAAAAGATATATACACAAAAAAGTACACAAGGAATCATTTCTGTTTCTATAACAATAATTTCCCTGATGATGCAGCAATTTGGATTTATCACAAGATCTGACTCAAAGGTTAGATCCTAGATTAGTTTGAGCTTAGCTGAGGTTTTCCACTTTTTCCCAACTGCCCTTCTTTTATTATTGTTAGCATGATGGGGTGTGTTTTTTGTGTGTGTGGGTTTTGTTTTCAGTTTTGTTTTTGTTTTTAAGAAAAGGATTCTTCCTGGCTGTAGCATGAGTGATAAAAAAAACATGGTCCTACATGGAGTCTGACGCACAGTCAACAATGTTCTGAAATGTGCCAGTTGGGGGTGGGGGGTGAGGGTAACTTCAGTTACAGCTTGCATTCAGCGAGAGTGACGCCACCATATTCATGGGACAGGTGCCACTGATGGGCAGGCCCAAGGCATTTTTGCTCCATCAGTCAGCTTTGCAGTTCAATCAGAGAGAGAAAATGGCAAAACGTGGGTGTGAAATGGTGCACCCTCAGTGCACTCGGTCAATATTCTGATTGTTACACTGGTGCGCATTTCAGATAAAATACTAGACTAAAATCTGTTTGGCCTACCTATACACTCAGCAAAGGTGATCCTATTTGGAATGGAAAGACAGGTGTTGTTTTCCCCTGAAGATAAGTGATTGCTCATTCTTCATTTTCACTGGGCCTGAATTTTGTTTACCTTGCCTTAAGAAAACCTAAGAGGTCAAAAACGTGTTATGTTTTGTCTTGTAATTAACAATCCATATCAACTGGTGGATTTACTTTAAATTCCTAAAAAAAAAAGTTGAAAATTTGTTTCAGTTTCCACCAGCAGTCACCTCACATTGAAACTAACTTGCCCTGAATGTTTTCTGGAACAGGTCAATAGTGTATCAGTTATTATCTGTTAGAGTGCGGAGGAATATTTTCTTCAACAATAGCACGTTCCTTCTGTCCACCCTCTTCTATCCTCTTCCTGTCTATGTCACCTTCCAGTGAAGGTTCTGAATCTGTTTAAAGACATTTGACATCAAGATCATCACCAGGAATTTGATACGCTGAAGAGTACTGCAGGCGCATTCAGATCGATGCAGTTTGTACATGGATTGTGGCTGCATAGTTATTGTCAATTAAAGAAATTGAAAAGCTGTATACAGCAATCATTTGGAAGTCAGTGGAAAGCACTTATGACTTTTTATGGGTTTAGCTTGCTTGCCATTCCTGTATACCTTTAATGCTGATAAGAATTCATTATTGTTGTCAGTAGGTGGTCCTAGTAGATGGTGTCCTGGGCATGTCAGATCAGAGCCTGTGACACTGAACGCCACCAAAATGACTCACTTCAAGTCAAGTCAAGTCAAGTAAACTTTATTATCTCAATTTGAGAAATTAATTTGTGGTCACACACATTCACAGCAAATAAACAATAATTTAGTCACATTACCCATTTTTCTCACATATGACATACATTCATATAAAGGAATTTGGATTTCAATTAAACATCTCCTCGGTTCATAATATCAATGGACAGGGGAATAAAACTTTGTTTAATCTGACACTTCTGCATTTAACCGATCGATATCTTCGTCCTGACTGAAGAAGGTCATACTGATTTGCAAGAACGTGGGTCTGGTCACACGTAATCTTCTTCGCTTTACAAACAACACGGCACCTGTACAGCTCATTCAGACTTTTTTGTCTCTCACCAACGATTTTTCCTCCCACGTTCACCACTTTCTCAAGCACATTTCTGCTCTTCACAGTCAACCCCCACCATACCAACACATAAATGAGAAAGTTTAAAACAGATTCCAAGAAGCATGAATAAAATGTCCGAAGAATGTCAGTATTCACATGAAATGATCGCAGCTTGCGAAGACAATATAATCTGGTTTGACATTTTTTGTGGACATACTCAACATGGGATTTAAAATTCAGCTTATTATCTATAAAAGTTCCTAAATATTTGTATGATTCAACACGTTCTACTTCAGCACCTTTGATAAAAAGTGGTGGTACAGCTTTGGATTCTTTCTAAAATCAATCAACATTTCTTTCGTTTTTTGTTACATTCAGATCAAGATAGTTATGATCGCACCAGTCAACAAATCTTTGAACCTCCTTGAAAGCAAACAGAATCAGAGTTGGAGACATCCACAAGTGCTGAGTCATCTGAATATTTAATGTACAAAGTTGAATCACTTCCTGAACTTGTAGTTCAGAGTCTCCCATGGTGGGTTGCCGCTTGATGACCTAGTACTGATTGCTCGCTGTACTTGCTAACGCAGGGGGCTGCAACAGAACCAGTCTAAGTGTGGTTGTTTGGGTGGGTGGATGGATGGGGGGGGGGGGGGGGGGGGGTTGGAGAGAGTGGGGTGTGTGTGGGAATGGTCTAGAAGGGTCCCAGAGTAAATGATGTTGTAGTGCATCTTAGGGACACTACCAATGAGAAAAAAAGGGGGCAAATAAAAAACAAAATTTGAAGTGCATTATCAGCAGTGTTAATTGTTTGAGCTCTGTGTCAGCAAGCATACATGCATGGAGGGACAGTCCCAGCTGCCAGACTGCCCGGGGTAGGCAGTCACCTATGTCAGGCATGTGGTGTCTGCTGCAATCTGCCGACCGAGTAAGAGCAGCATTTTCACATATCTGCTGTAGAGAAAAAAACTCACCGTTATCATCTGATATTGGATAATCATCTTGAGAGCCGGAGATTTGTTTTGTTCTTTGTTTTTTGTGTTTTTTTTTAATGAAACTACCATCTTAAGATTTTGATGATAGACATCAACATCGATTTGTACTGTGCCAGATGATTGGGTGAGTCTGAAGGCAATGTGCAATCAGAATGAAGCACTCAGGTTCAATCAGAATGAAGCACTCAGGTTATTTAGTTTTGTTCACTTGCTAACTGGCAGTTGACAATAGATTTGTTGTCCAGTGTCTTTGTCGTTTAAAACTTTATAGAGTTTATCGTCAGTTGATAGTCCAATGGTTTTTGCCAGAGGGCAGGTTAAAAACTTTTGTCTACCTGCTCCCTGGGCATATAAAAGATAAGTTTAGTTCCTATTCCTGTGAAAAAAAGAGATTGCTTGAATCTTTGAGTTGAAATACTGTAGTTTCCGATCATTTCTGATCTGTTTGTATGTACTGTGTGCAGTTGAAAGGAGAGGTGGATGACTGCTCATGCAAAGTGGAAAGCCTGGACTCCTTGAACAATGACAAGATTTACCCCAGGTTGAACAGTTCTGATGAGAAAAAACTACTTCAGATACTTTAAGGTAAGAGGGGCATGGATCTTCCTGGTACTTTTTTTCTATCAGATTTTTGTTTTAAACACAACCTGAACATCTCTTCATTTTCTGCCTTCATTTTCTCTCCTGTTTGAAAGAATTTATAGCGATCGTCAGTGTTGTTGTCAGTGGTAGTGGGTGTGTGTATTTGTGTGTGTACGCGCGTGCATGTGTATGGTGTGTGTGTGTGTGTGTGTGTGTGTGTGTGTGTGTGTGTGTGTGTATTAGGAAAGATTAAATATTTAATATCCTTTTATTGTTAGTCCTAGGCCAATGATTTGTTATTCACAAGGCAAAGCCTATATAGGAGTCTTTTGTCAATGATGTAAAAGGTGTGTGTGTGTGTCAGTGTTCCTTACAATGCTAAAACTATAGTCGCTTTGAGTTTGAAATTTTGATTCCACGCCCCCCTCCCCCCCCCTCTCCCTCCCCCCCACCCCCCCCCCCCCCCCCCCCCCCCCCCCTTTTTTTTTTTTTTTAAATACTTAAAATACTAGTCAAATATACATGCAAAAGTAAAAATGCACACTAACACCATACGACAAAGAATCTGGTTTTCTCTTTCATTGTCAATATCGTGAATGCTTCTTTCTGTTTTTTTTTTTTTTTTTTATAGAGATCAACAAAGTTGCTAGGGAGCTTTCTGTTCTCAAAAACAAATGATAAACAACCAGTCAAACAAAGAAGAAGCAGAAAAGAAGAAAGAAGTAAAAAGGAGTCTTGATTGTCATTTTAACTGCCTGGCTAAAGAGAACGGCTGTGCGTTGACATTGAGTCAGTGGGCCAACCAGTCAGCCACTCACAGCTCATTTGTTGATGCGCTGTGCAAATTTGTGCAGTGACACTCTTTGTGTTATACAAGATGTAGCCATGTATGTTTTCTTGAAACCGAGAGAGGAACATGTATTTGGGAATGAAAATTGCGTTAAATCATTTGTAATTCAGCCATTAATTTATATGGAAGTCTAGAAAACAACAGGTAAGTTTCTCTCTCTCTCTCTCTCTCTCTCTCTCTCTCTCTCTCTCTCTCTCTCTCTCTCTCCTTCTCTCTCTCCAGTGGTTTTTCTTTTTTTTTTTTCATATCTGCCATATTTCTGAATTGAAAACAGTGTGTACTGCTTATCAGTTACATTTGGGACCAAAGCTTTATTCTGTTATCTCCCCATTTTCTTTGCCTTTCCTAGACACATTTATTGATTTAACTGTCCATGATCCCATGTACCTTGCAAGTCAGGGGGCAGGAGAATGGACTCAATACAAAAAGCTTGACAGTTAGAAAGACTGACCACTACCACTTTCTCTCTCTCTCTCTCTCTCTCTCCCCTGCTGCTCCCATCCCTCTTCTATCACTCTCTCTGTCTGTCTGTCTGTCTGTCTGTCTGTCTGTCTCTCTCCTCTCTCTCTCTCTCTCTCTCTCTCTCTCTCTCTCTCTCTCTGTCTCTCCCATCCTCTTCTCCCATTCCTTCTTTCACTAGAGGTGAGAACACACAAAGTGTTAACAAGCAGAGAACATGGCCCCTGTTCCTCTCTGTGTGGCTTGTTTACTCAGGCAAATACAGGTGTCTGGCAGCCTAGGATGAAGCACTTTTCTCTCAGGCAGGCTCAGAGGAAAGCGGTCCCACACACACAAGAAAAAAGCAGGACATGTAGAATATGTAGAGAATCATTTTGCATGAGCAGGGTAATTCAGTTAAAGAAAACCTGATTTAATCAATGTGGTGTCCCCATGGGTACACGTAAAATGTTGATGGGAAGTTGATTCCATGTCGTGAACATTAGCAGAACTAACTGTTTGCCTGTGCGTATGTGAATAATTTTAAAATCTTTCTCTCTGTCTCTCCCTTTTCACCCATCCACTGCACCCTGTACACACACAAACACCACTAAACAACACCCACGCGCACACACACACACACACCACCACACAACACACACACACACACACACACACACAAGCAGTGATTCCCACACACACACACACACACCCACATGCACGCAAGCAGTGATTCATACACACACACCACACACACACCACACACACACACACACACTACACCACACACACACCACACACACAACACATGTGCAACGCATATATCTTATCAAATGAAAATAGTGACTATCACTGAGCTTCATGATTGTCAAGATATGCCTTTCTTTTTATAAGGCTCCTATATGCTTGTGATGAAATATTTTCTACCTTCTCTGAATTACTGCAGCATGAACACACTCCCCATGTGATGTGTGCGTGATGCGGATTGAAGACAACATTGGAATGTGACCTGTGTTGTCCTATATTGTACAGTGTCCCTCTCCAGACAGCAGTGTATCCATTCTGGACAGACGACACATGTCGCTGTGTGTGCTTTGAAAGACTGCCACGTCAACGTCCCTGTGGGAACGGGTTCAGTGACCTTTTCTCTTCATCTCAGTCTTTCATCTGTATCATCTCTGACCTATGATGCTGTCCTGACTCCTCCAGTCTGTCTGTTGAAAATGCGTCGAGCCAATCTTCTCTTTTATAGTAACCAGCAATATGAAAAAAGTACTAGAGCCAACTACTTTATGTCTCCGCTCTGCTTCTCTCTCTCTCCTCTGGGTCTTAGGTAAACATTTATTATCATTCTCTCCTCTCTACCCCCCCCCCCCCTCTTTCTCCCTCCTCCCCCCCCCCGCCCCTCTCTCCCTACCCCTCTCGCCCCCTCCCTCCCCCCCCCCTCTAGGTCTCCCCCTCGACTGGTCTCCGATCTCGCCCCCCCTTCCGCCCCCCCCCTCCCCCCCCCCCCCCCCCCGCCCTCCTCCCCCCCCCCCCCCCCCCCCCCCCCGCCCTCTCCCCCCCCCCCCCCCCCCACCCCCCGCCCCCCCCACACACCCACCCCCCCCCCCACACACACCACGCGCAGACCTTCTCACGTCTCTCACAGTGTGTGTGTGTGTGTGTGTGTGTGTTTGTGTGTGTGTTGGTGTATGTAGTGTGATATACAACCAGTCTACATCACCTTTCTCTTTTCTTTTCTTGTCTTTTTTTTTTTTTGTTTTTCTTTTTTTTCTTTTTTTTTTGTTGTTTTTTTTTGTTTGCCCGCCTCTTTCCTTTTTCCTCTTTCTCTCATCACACCTCTGCCCACTCTTTCTTTTTTTATTTCTTCCTACCACCTTTCCCTGCACCACATGTCTTTGTGATATCATCGTTCTTCATTTTCCAAAACCTGGCTGCTTGGTCCATTTTTGCATGGACAGCTGTCCGTATCATGTGTCCTGTATTTACTGTCTTGTGCCTCCCAACCTTCAATCTGCCCTCTTTCCTAGCTTCATCTATCTCCTTCCCCTCCCTCTCCTCCCTCCTACCTCCCCTCTCCCCCCCCTCCCCCCCCCCTCACCACCTCCCCCCACCCTCCTTCCTAACAAACACTGATGTCCCCCACCACCCGTCTTGTCCCCGTCCTTCTACCCATCCATCTCATCATCAACCCTACCCTAACGCCTGGCCTTCTCTTTCCTGTCCTCTGGATTACCTGTCTGTATTCGCAAGGCAGAGATCTGAATGTTGCTTTATGATCATACTTGATTGGAATAGCTTATTCTTGACAACTGGTGCCTTTGTTGCATGCTAGACCCACACACTGAGAGAAGTTATCCAGGCATGATCGTATGACCGTTTACAAGTATACCAGGAGCCCGGGGAACTGTCCTGCCATCTGCCCACTATAGTGCGGGACCCTGTCAGGTACGATATAAGTCTCTAATATTGCTGTAGGAGTTCGTTGCAAAAACATACTCCGAGGAGACGCAGATGAAAGAGAGTTGGCTTTTTTTTGTCATTGTTATCATACTACTGTCATCATTACAACAACTATATGAGCCAGAACGTTCGCAGTCCATGTGTGGCATTTGCCAAAAATCAGCCACTGTCTTTTTTGTCGTCGTTATCAGTCCTATCAGTTAACAAAATTTAAGAGACCACTGATGTGCATTTTCCTCCGAAAATCGCTACACACAACTTCGAACAGTACAAAGTCTCTCTCTCTAGCCGTCGTTCCCTCTCATCTCTTTCGCTCTCTCCTCTCCTCATCTGTCTCGCTGTCTCCTCTTCTCTGTCCTGTCCTGTCTGTCTGTCGTCTTTGACATTTCTGTTTCTTTTCGCCATCCCCCTTCCCCCCCCCCCCCGCCCCTCCTCATTCTTCTTTCTCTGTGTGGCTGCTTTCCGCTTATCCTATAAACAGTTGTCTCGTGCTGACTCTGGCCTTGTCCCTCATTCTAGGCGCTCTACTCGTGTCTCCATCTGTCGAATTACTCCTATGTTCTCGTCCTTACACATATCTTTCTGTCTTCTGTCCTTGCTACTGCCATGTCTTGTTCTGTACACATAATATATGCGTAAGTACCAGTCCAGTGACCATCCCTGCTGGCGTCCAGTTGTGGTTGAATATGGCATTGGCATGTCATGGCCCTTGTGATTCGCAGCACCACATCACCTAGGACACGTCTTCGCCTTTGCAGAGTGAACGTTTTCTTTGTAATTCAAAGTGGAACACAGAAAAATGGAGGAATCACATGGCTATTCATATCCGCTGCTGTTCGAACTAAGCCTGATATGAATTACATGACTCATACGCTGCAATACATGTATGTCTGAAGCAATGAAGTGGTCGGGCAGTATAAAAGGGTATGTTGATTGCGTTTGATAGGAAGATAGATCATTGATTTCCTCTTCCTCTGACACCTCTTGCTACGCGTTGCACAATGGTACCTAACTCTCTACTGCAGCGATTATTCCTTATTACGCGGCTTGGTTTGGGTGTATGATTTTTTTTGGCTGGGGAAGGGCAGTGTTTGCTGACTGTGACGTTAGGTTCGTCCGATGTAGTCTGTGGCTTTATTTACTATACCCCATCTAAAAAGTAGCGTAGCGATACTGGATTCTGCGCTCTTGTCTGTCAGTTATGTGACCAACAAGTCAGTCGACTACTGACCGAATATGGTGCAGTCAGTCTGTGTGTAAACAATGCCCGATCTGGTGTGATGGGGGGGGGCGGTGTGTAGTGACGGTGGACATAGCGGTGTGGTTTGTCTGTGCAAAGAGCTCATTCTTGCCCAGCCAGCAGAGTGTGTCTGTGGAGCTACTAGAGTCGCCAAGGTAAACTCGCAGAGGGTCATGCCATCATCTCCTGCGCACTCTGTCTGGCTTCGGTTTCTTCACATATCTTCCGATTCTAGACAACACAAAGTCTACACGGCAAGATGTGCTGTGGGACTTTCTTTAGCGAAATTGCCCTTCTCTATATATGAGTTCTGCTGGACCCCATAACTCATTGCCAACCTCGTATTAGTCCCACGCCATTTGGTACTATATTGGCAATGTCGTGATAGATACACTTGAGGGTACTGAAACGAGCAGAGACCGCAGCACGAGACGCAGGAGCGACCAGGACGTAAGAGAGAACCTGATGCCCCATCTAGTCAGGAAGCGTACTTCCACTGTAAACGTAGCCCTCAATTTGCATCGTCAGACCCCAGACGCATATCATATCGTAACAATCGTGATCATCCAATGTAGATGGCAACTGGTAGTGCCATTACAGCTACATCCAGCGTCAAGGACGTGGTTGTAGTAACTACCACCGCCGAAGAAATCGCGCGTCATTTACTGAATACCGGCCGGACCGCACTGGCACACGACAGTTCTAGCGTCTAATTGGCGTGTAAAGAAACTCATAGCGTGAGCGCCTCCTCAGCTGAGATACGTCCTCACTGCAATTATCAGACCGACACAACTAGCGGTTGTCAGTGGTACGCATACGCGAGTACTCTTATCCAGCTTTGCTTATCTATTGTTGTTCGTGTTATTTTTTTTCTTTTCCTTTCCCCCTTTTGTTTACTCGTTCAGATAAAGTTCACTTGCTGTTGTTTAATGTTATAATGTAAAAGGGGTGTCTCATCTTGTAAAACACAAGACGGGGGATTAACCAGCGTGAGGGGTACAAATACTACCTGAGTGGGCGGAGCGACGTTCATGTGGACCCACGAGAACAGGAAAGACCTGGACTAGAATACTAATAAAGCGGGACACCGCCTACGCACAATAAACGGGGCATCTACCTGGCCACACACGGATACACACTCGTAAGTCTGCACCGAAGGAGTGACACTGCGGGTAGCGACCAAAAACAGAAAGCCGTTGCCGAGGAATAGACTAACTGGTACTGGAGGGCCAATGGCATCGAAGGGCGCACGTGGGTGGCATGCACAGGTACCGACACGTGACCTCATCAGGGTCCCAAGTAATCTCTCGACAGGATGGCTATCGCTTAGCTCCCTGTCGACGGCGCTGTGTGTTGCCACGTACGCACTGGTGCCATCAGCCGAGGGGGGTGTGACACGGTCTTCGCGCGTGACAAGAGTCCATTAGATAAACGCTAGTCTGAAATGCAAGTAGGGAATATCGACTTTAAAAGACAGCAAGGAAGTTGAGAATACAGATTCGGGGGCAATCGTGGGAAAGGGGAGGGGATTGTAACTGAACAGGAGGTATGCAGTAAAAGTCAAAACAACATCAGGGAAAGACCGGTGTACAACTGGCGGACCAAAGGGCTTATTGTGACAGCAAAAACGCGCGGGACGGCTATATCGCCAGGTAGGACGGATATGGGTGCCGAGTAAGTCGCGGATGGTCGGTGTGAAAGTTGGTATTTCAAACACTCGTACAAAGCACCACAGTATAAACCAATTGTGTGGCCCTGTGGTATTGACACTGTAACCTAAACAACGATGACAGACCAGCAAACGATAACTGGCTGACAGATTATCCTGGTTTCCCACAAAGACTGGTCTCACCGACGTGCATAAGTGCTCAGAACCACAGCTGCTCGGACACACAACACGGGTGGATGTGCCTCTGCGATAAGTGCTCTGAAGTTCCACCAGGCGTGGATGGTGAACGAACCAAACAGAGCAAATCGGGGTGCATAAAGCTTAACGGGCGTTCCGGGCGGGTTGGTGTGCGCCGCTTTTAAAGGGGGGGAAGGGGGGCGGGAGGGAGTTATGGTCACATTGCACACGTGAAGAAATACGGACCGGCATCGAATCATAGACCCATCTGAAGGTATAGACAATGTCAAAGCAAGAACATAATAAGGGCTAGGACCGATAGACCATATCGTAATTACAGCAAAGATTGGTGAACATAATGTGAGCACAATGAGTTGGGATAAAATAGCTCAGGGGAACACTGGGGCCGGTAAACTGAGCGTGAAAGAGAAAAGTATAAAGATGGAAAAACGACAATAGCGGCGTAGCCGAACATAAGACAAGGTTGAAGAAAGGTGACGACAAAAAACATGGGGCAGGGGAGGAAGGAGAGTAAGTCAAGTGAAATGTCACAAATGCAAAGAAGAGTAGCGACACCGTTGAGCGACAGATGACCCCTCAGATTGGCGACACCAAAGTAGCACCAATGAGACAAAAACAGATCGGATAAAGCTACGTACGAAAATGGCTACATAGGGAGAACAAGTGTTCACTAATACACAGGAGAGGTACAATTGAAGAAGGGGAGACTGATAACAATGGAAGCACACAAAAATGCGGAGAAGAGGGGTAGCAGAATTAGGGCGGATCTTAGAAGGGCGTTTGGCTGTGGTAGCCGATCCCGTCTATGACAAAGCAAGACAACGTTCGAATCACGGACAGGGGCGAGGACAGAAATGGGGTAAGTGACGTCATACAAGACCAACTAATTTATTCTGATGGTATTGGCAGTGCGTACTCACAAACATCGATGGTACAAGCCCCATTAAACATGAGGTGTAGAAAACGCAGAGCTTACTGTAGACAGTCGCAACCCGGAAGAAATGATATACAGACAAGAATATTACACGTGTAAAAAGCAAATGGAAAAGACCGCTGTACCCTAAAAACCTGTACGCACTCTATCGGAGACAGCGCGGAAAGAATAGACAATTGAAGCATGTGAACTAATGAACAGTCCGCCTGAACGGTGCTGCGCAGGCGTTGATTCAAAAGATTTTGGTAACAGGCGGTACCGAAACACGTCTGACAGGCTGCCGCGTGTGGAAACGTACGGAACAGTATCTCTCAACAGTAGGACCGCGAGGACAAGTAGGATAGGGGAAACAGTATTCCACTTGTGAGGGGAGGTGTGTAGAAGTGTCGACTGTGTAATTTGAACCGTATTCCCAAGCCATGTGAAGGGATCACTGCGTACAACCAGTGCGTCGAGGCTGTTTTGACACTATTCTACCATGTGACAGTATAGTGTGACTGTTTTGACCAGTATCTAACATGTGACAGTAGAGTGGTGGACTGTTTGTGAACGTATTCTGCCACTCACAATGAAACATATTCTTTTGGAGTGTTGGGACTTGCACGATGTGAGACACAAACATTTTACAGCAGAGTCCATGAAAATCCTGTTTAGAGATGTCCCACCTGACGTGATCTTAGGGTTTTTGAGAGAGAAAAACATTTTTCATCTGATTTAAGATTTTATGGATGAAAGATTTTTAACGAAGTTCTGGTGCGTTTCTAGAAGTCATTTAAAGAGATGTGTGAAAGTTGGTTTTTTTTTTTTTTTTTTTTTTTAATGACTGGTGAGTTGATTTTTAACGTGGTGACAGCCCTGATGTGGCCCTTTGCGGTTGGCTGGGCTATAAGCAACATTATTTTATCTTATCCAACATGTGACAGTGTGATGTGGCTGTTTTGAACAGTATTCTAACATGTGACAGTGTGATGTGGCTGTGTTGAACAGTATTCCAACATGTGACAATGGGATGTGGCTGTTTTTGAACAGTATTCCAACATGTGACAGTGTGATGTGGCTGTGTTGAACAGTATTCCAACGTGTGGCAGTGTGATGTGGTTGTGTGTTGAACAGTATTACAACATGTGGCAGTGTGATGTGGCTGTGTTGAACAGTATTCCAAAGAGGCCCAACAGGCGTCACAGCTGTGAGGAGGAGCGACAGCTGAGCGCCTTGGACACGTCACTAAGGTAGGGACTTTCTCTTTGAATGCATACTTTGTTAGTTTGCTTCAAAATCGCCTGCGTAGGTTGGATGTGCTCTCCCTGCTCCCAATTCTGTCTGCTTCTTATGTTTGTTCACAGGTTAAGTGGCATGTGTGAGTGGTGAGGGCAGGCTCTTGCATCCCTTCTTGTGAAAACTTGTGATTGGTTTCAGGTGGTTCAGTATTTCCTTGTAAGAACCCTGGTTTGAGAAGCTTTGCATACTGGATGACTTGGTTAAACAAATGAATTATCAACAGTGGTTATGTTATGATGACTTCATTCAAATTATAACTAAACAACAATGATTTATAACTTTGGTGTTGATTAGGCATTGTGGGAAAAGTAATCTCAAATAATTGATAACTTCGGTGTTGATGGTCATTGTGTGAAAAGCAATGTCAGTATTGGCAGTTTCACTGATGATGATTCTGACAGCACATACTACACAGGTGATGATTCTTTTTTTCTCTCTCTCTCTTTTTGACTGTTAGTTTTGAACGACAGCGTTATAAACAAGAAGCAAACACCTCACCGCACCCTCCAGTCTTCCTCTGATCCTTTCACTTTCTGGATTCCACTTACCAAACTCAGTACCTTTGGCCCACGTGCCTTCTCTGTTTCTGGTCCCACTCTCCTGGAACAAACTTCCACTCTCTGTCCGTCAACTACCTACTTTCTCTTCCCATTAAGACTGCTCTTAAAACTCATCTCTTTTCTTCTTCCTAATAGTCCTCTCCATGAGTACTCAACTACTCCCACTGCAGCCTATACCCACTCGGCATGGGAACCCAAGATGCATATATTTCCCCTCTCTTTCGACAAATTTGGTTAGATTTATGACACGCATGTAGGTGTGTGCGTGCGTGTGTCTGTGTGAGTGCTGGTGTGTGTGGGGTTGGGTGGGTGCATACAGCAATATTTGTACATAATGTTTCTTCTTTTTAAATTAGTTGTGTTTAGAACCATATGGCCCACAGCATGTGCGTGTGTGTGCATTAATGTTTATAGGTTAATATTTATTTTGTACATGATTCTCCTTTCTGTTCTTTTGTTTAGAGCCATAACGCATGTGCAGTTGTGTGTGGGTATGTCTGCGTGAGTGTGTGTATGTGTGCAGATTTTTTTTTTTTTGTGTGCACTTGATTTCATCAAGATTTCCACATTATAAATACCATAATTATTATTATTATTATTATATATTATTATTATCATCATCATTAAATGCTGGCTGTGTCAGTTCCAAGATCCAGTCATTTTCATGCCATGTTTCTTTGGAACTGGGACTTTTTCTTTGCAAGCCCTGTTTCATTCCTTTCCCCTTTCCCTGGCCCCCTCCCCCTGTGATTTCAGCGATGAAAACAAGCAAGCCTTTCAAGACTGGTCTGATTACGATGACTCTCTGGACATGTTCTGTGAGATTGATGGTGAGCACAGAAGTGTGTGTGTGTGTGTGTGTGTGTGTGTGTGTTTGTGTGTGTGTGTGTGTGTGTGTGTGTGTGTGTGTGTGTGTGTGTGTGTGTGAATGGGAGGAGGGGTGTACAGATATCATGGTTGCTCTCAGTGGTTCATCTAGTTAAAGCAGCATGGGGCTTAATATGGGGTTGACATCTGTACCCACCAACCCCAGTAGCTAGGGTGAAGAAGTGTGTGTAGTGTGTGTGTGTGCGTGCGTGTGTGTGTGTGTGTGTGTGTGTGTGTGTGTGTGTGTGTGTGTGTGTGTGTGTGTGTGTGTGTGTGTGTGTTTGAATACAGAGGATTACCTGTACTTAAATGTATATGTGAACAGCTTGTCAGGTTTGCGGAGTGTTGGATCATACCCTATGTTTTGAGTTCCCAGCAGCCAGCACAAACCAGATGCTTCATTGATTAATTCACTCAGAATCATATTTCAGGCACTTCAAGTGTAGGTTGAATTTGGAAATAATTAACATTAATAAAACAAAATGTTATACAATACCAAATATGACCAGATTAGGATTAGCACACACAATCAGCACAAAACTGTACAAGCAGGTGACCTTTCTGTACAGAGCAGTGAACGTACTTACAGTCCTGTGCAATTACATGTCCACTTGTAGTGAAAACACATCACACAATTGTTCATGACTGATACACGCAATATGTGTAGACTACTTAGGATGTTGGGTGGGGTTGAGGGGTAGAGGTGGGGATAGGGGTGGGGAATGCCGTGGCCCCACAGTTGTTACATTCCACAGGCCACTGACTTGCTGAGTGATCACTTAACCCTGACGCCTTGTGTGACATTCAACACCGGTACACCTTTCCTAAAGCCTCAGAGCCTCTTCTGTGCCTCTCTTCACAGCGGCTTCTAATAAATTTAACTGCTGCACAGTGTGTATTGTACACACACACAGACACGCTGACACATATACTCACATTATATACACACTCACATACACACACTCACACAGATTTTAATGGACATGCATACACACACGCTCTCTCTCTCTCTCTCTCTCTCTCTCTCTCTCTCTCTCTCTCTCTGTCTCTGTCTCTGCCTCTCTCTCTCTCTCACACACACACACTCACACACACACACACGCACATATGCATGCATGCATATTTTCTCGAAACACACATCAACAGATGCCCCACACTGTTTAGGAATATGAAACACACACACACACGCATGCACGCACATGCACCTGCACTCGCTCACATAAACACACATTCACATCAACGCACACTGACGGATGCCCTGCACTGTTTAAGAATATGGAACATGCAAAATATGCAAATAGAGATGAAGCATGCAAGTGTGCTTGCAGCACAGGTGTGTGCTCACATGCACACACATCTATAGACTTCTCTCTCTCTCTCTCTCTCTCTCTCTCTCTCTCTCTCTCACTTCTCTTTCTCTTTGTCTCTCTCTCTATGCCTGTCTCTCTCTTCTGCTCTCTCTCTGTGTCACACACACACACACACACACACACACACACACACACACACACACACACACACACACACACACACACACACACACACACGGACACACACACACAGGGTATATGTATGTGTGTGTGTGTGTGTGTATATATATATATATATGCACACACACACACACACACACACACACACACACACACACACAAGACATACATATTCCTATGCAGTATGACTTAAAGCCATCTATGACAAATACATTCTGCGACTTGATGTGTGCCTTCTTGATCAACTATAACAAAAAAAGCAGCAGCTCAGCCGCAGTGTTTGTGTAACATTGAATGAGCATTCCAGCTGTGTCTGTCTGTGCTTTCACCTCTTCACTCGCTGCACACATAAATGTTCCACGCTCTTCATGTTGCCGGCTGGATGTGCGTTCTCGCCTGGAATGAGCCACAGGCACTTTCATGAAGTAAGTGTACAAGCAAAAATAGATCTACTGACTGAGCTGCCAAACGAAGGAGCAGCAAAGCAAAGGAGTGACAAAACAGAAACCATGTGTTTTGTACTTCTGGCAGGACAAACACCATTTGAAACAATGGAAACAAAGGACAAACAAACATATCTCTTTGATCTGGGGTGTCTACCCTGTCTGAATGCCAGTGATGAATGTGTCAAAAACCTTTGAGTGGTGAGAGGCCCTGTAAGACAAATGGTTAGAGCATTTACCTGCAGAGCTGAGGGTCATAAGTTCGAAGCCCTTGTGGGGTCGGATATCTTTGGCTTGAAAACCCCTCTCTATCAACCCAGCAGTAAATGGGTACCTGATTCAGTTCAGGGAAAGTGGAGAGCAGCAGCAGAAGGAGAGGGATGGGCCCCACCCTCCGTCATCCTTGCCCTAGGCACAGAGAACCTCTGACAGTTCACTTCCCCTTCGGCCAGTAGGCTATGGGAACTTAGACCTAACCTTTCTTTTAACCTGTGTGTGTGTGTGTGTGTGTGTGTGTGTGTGTGTGTGTGTGTGCCTAACAGGCAGTGTGGGTTCACAGATTGTCATCAGACCTGGCAAGTTGGATTTTTTTTGGGTCGTAAACCCACTTATTTAAAAAATATTTTTTATTTTCATAGATCTGGTCATATTTGTCATGTGTGAAAAGTTTTTGAAATTTATAAGCAAAACGCCTAAAATGATTCTTTATGAAACTAAAAAACAAACAAACAAACAAAAAAAAATGGTTTTGAACAAGTATATATATATATATTTTCTTAATCTACTTGTAAAAAGAAAAATGTGAAAGTTGTGTGTGTGTCTGTGTATGAAAAGAAAAATATGAAAGTTGTGTGTGTGTGTGTGTGTGTGTGTGTGCGTGTGTGTGCGCGCGCGCTGTGTGCGCGCATGTTTTGCTATACCAAGGTGTGTGTGTGTGTGTGTGTGTGTGTGTGTGTGTGTGTGTGTGTGTGTGTCACACTGTATGTGTGTGTGTGTGCGCGCGCGCAGGTTTTGCTATACCATCTTTGTGCCACCTCAGTGGCATTCCACCCACACGGTTCATTCCAACTCCTGATCTAATCCATAGCCCGACAAAACCCGTCACAGTCCTGGCACTGGCAATCCACAGGGAGCAGTCGATATCAAGTCATCCTGAGGCAGCCCACCAGAGGAGACACTGCACTGCTGCCAAGTCACTTTGGTGATATTCAGTGGTGCCTGTTCTGATCCAACATACACACAGGACACCACCTAATAAATCCCCTACTGACAACAACGGTTGCTTAGTCATGGAGCCGGCAAAAATTGTGAATTCATTTTAGAGCATAAATGAAGAGTTTTAGCATTAAAATTGCATGTATGAAATTTTTCCTCTCTTTCCATGAATGATAATGTACTTGAAAAGGCATTCGAAAATCTGAGCACCCATTTTGGGGATTTTGAATGGGGTGTGAGTGTGTGTGTGTGTGTGTGTGTGTGTGTGTGTGTGTATGTGTATGCATAAATGAAGCCATGTGGATATGTCTGTGAGACTATTGAATATGACCTTAAGGGATAGCAATGCATGTGTGTGTGTGGGTTTGTGTGTGTGTGCATGTGTGTGTGTGTGTGTGTGTGTGTGTGTGTGTGTGTGTGTGTGTGTGTGTGTGAATGAATGTGTGAAATATATTTCTTGCATGTTTTTTGTGGGATAATATTCAGTATGACTTTAAGGATAATAGCGTGTGTGTTTGTGTGTGTGTGTGTGTGTGTGTGTGTGTGTGCACGTGCACGTGCACGCGCGCACGCGCACGTGCACGCGCACGCGCACGTGCTTGTGTGTGTTGAAATACGACTTGACTCAAATGTTTTGACTTTTTTTGACAGATGAGCACTCAGCAGAACTGCAGTATGTGGACCTGCTGAAGAATCCTGAACGATACACAGGCTACAAAGGGGCCTCACCTCATCGCATCTGGCGCTCTGTGTACGAAGAAAACTGCTTCAAGTAAGTCTCCTTCATGTTTCCCAGATGCCAACATGCCTGTATAGAAAGTTGGTGTGTGAAAACTCAAGGCATGGTGTAGTCTGCCAAAGTAGTGTGCATGGGATGTAGTGATCTTCTACTGAAACTGTCACCCCGATTCTGCGATCATCAGTAGACAGAATACCTGTTGTTGTTGTGTTTTAACTTCCTGTGCTGTTTGTTACTGTCAGGTGCAATGAACTAAATCTGATAGGCCATTTCTTACCTGTGTTTTCAGATATTTATATTTGTCTGTTTAGCCCCAGATTTGTTCATAGATATAATGAATATAGCTCGCAGTTGTTCCTTAGAATTAGGTAGTTTTAATGAGCTTAATTCGACAGTTTTGAATTACTTCCCCCTGTCCTACATTTTTTAACCAGTTTGGAAAAAAACAAAATAGACAACGAAAAGCTATAGACTCATCCCTAGTCCATATCTGTTTTTATCTGAAAGCAGTTTTTTTTGTGCACAAGTGCAAGGGCACTTTCTCATTTTTGCTGAGAGGAACAAGGTGGGAGGGAGGTGAGTGGGTGCAGGGAGGATTGGGGAGGAGTGAGGGAGAAGGAGGAGAGACTGATGGAGGCGAGCATACTGTGGCACCTGACTGCCATTGTCAGGATCTGAAGAGAGAGTTACACTCTTTCCCTGAAAAAAAGGTCGAACCTTCTCCCTGTGTTGGCTTCCCATGGGTCAAAAGTTATGCTTGGAATGTGTGAGTCATTCACCAAAGTAGGTGACTGGTTTGTAACTTTTCCATCAGACTTTGTAGGAGATTATGTGTGTTGGTGTGGGTGAACATCTGTGTCTGTTTACAAAGTTTTATCTTGTTAACTACCCATAAATTCTTTACATAATTTGTCTGTAACTACCAACTTTAGATGTACATCTATTTGCTGTGAATATGTCTGGTTTTGTGTTGGTCATGTTTAAGACTGACTGTTGTTGTCACTTACCTGTTTTTCGATAAAGTGTATCTGTAATGACGAATTCAGCTGGTCCGCGTACATACACTGCCACTGAAGTTTAAGCCCTGTCAAGTACGCTGTCTGAACCATTGTTACTATTTAAGTCATATTTAGGTTATCAATTCAGCTGTGTTCAGTCATCTACAAATGTGATGAACACACTCTCATCTTTCACTGTAACTCATTACGCACATCACAAACAGAAGAATAGTTTTTGCATGTTTTAGAGGCAAATTGAAGCAGATTCACAATGACGGTGACTTGGGCAGACACCGCTGTCCTCGAGTACTGCATGTGACGGGTCTCCGACGCTCCCCCTCGTTATTAAAATATGATTATCATATGCAGGGATGCAGGGGGTTATAGACCGATGTTTTTACACTTTCACAACCAAAATGCACTGTCGCATAGGCACACGCACTCTGTCACTCACATCGGGCGCGCACAAAGGTGACAGGAAATCAATAACATTTCACAGGAAATAATCAACTTTTATTTAACTTGACTCCGAGCCCCCACCCCATCACTACACAACACAATTATCTGTATCATACAACAATGTAAGCACCATACAGACAATCTCATAAATCGCATCCCCTGTTCTTCAGTTATTCTTACTTAACCAGGAAAGACAATATTCCACTATTCTGTTTGCACACTTATAAACTTAAGAACAAATGAAATGTCCTTAACTTACCAGCATTCCTTGGTTGAACGTCAGTTTCTCTCGTCCCACTGTGCGACCACGAGCTGAAGCTGCCACACTGTTGTGTTCTCCCGATTGGCCAAATCCCAGTTGGGGGACACTGGCAACGTAGCTCGCGTTGCACCCTCAGACCGAGTCTCCCGGACCCCACTGCATTTCACCCTCTCCACGGAAAGGCTCCTGTCAGCGTCTCCCACAGGTCTTCTCTGGCTGCAAACACACCCCACCGTTGTCTGGCAGCTCCCTGTCTAGGCTCCAGCAGGCTAACATGTCTTGCTGTCGACTGCCCCCACACAGGAGACAATTCTTCTCGTCATCGGCTCTGAGGCTACAGCAACCTCCACCGTCTTACGTCCCCACCCAGGAGACAACGAGGCGACAGCAAACCTCTGCTTCTCGCTGTATTTTCTTGAGCCCTCAGCAAGACGGGCGAGTTCACTTTCCCTTAAGTGAGTCACACACTTCCTGGTTTTCCAGGCACCTTATATCCATTCTCAAACAAGAGAGGACTCGAGTTTAACTGGTTCAACCAATGGAATCACTGGCACACACATATATCGCACGATTTGTACCAATAAATCCCCGAGTTATTTTTGTTCCACCATGGAATCACTAGTCACCTACACATACCCACACACACACCACAGCTGTTAGCTCCAACAAAGACTTGGGTACCAAGTGGTTAATGCATAACTTCCTATTCAAACTCATGTTCCATTCCCCAAAGCTACACATTATACTAACAGCCTGGACTTCTCTACCAGCCAGGACTGATGCTTCAAGTGTTCACGACACTATAGACAACAAGGTGCAAACCACCAGCCGCTGTGGCGAAGTGGTTAGCGTCGCGGACTCTCGGCGTTCGAATCCCCATCAGAAGTCATGTGGGTTTTTCTGCCCCGACCGGCTCCTACCCAGAGTTGAGTTTGCTGTGGACTCAGTTGGGAAGACTGGGACCACACAGTCGAGTTTCATCCACTTAATGGATGCGTTTCTGAGAGGGTTGCTCAAATTTCCTGACCAACACTGCAGGTGTCTGTATCTCTCGGGCCTGGTTGACGCCGGGATATATTATGAAAGGAAGCACAGAGTACAGCCCTGTCATGTAGTCTCAGACCGAAATGGAAATCGTAGTAGCATCATCATAATCATCCTCATTCTCATCGATCAGCATAAAAAAAAAAAGTCTCAAATTCTGTGTGGCCCTTCATGCCCTGCTCTCATGGTGACCTCAGTTTTGATGTCCTCTCCACGTCTATGGCCTTGGTTTGGTTCTGTCGGGGTCACCGGTATCGGCGAGTCCATGGGGGCTGTCGTTGGACGGACGTGGTGGCACCCTCCGGAGGGAGAGAGAGCTCACTCACACAGCTCCCGCGACTAAGCAATTATTGTCATCAGTAGGGGGCTTAGTAGGTGGTGTCCTGCGTATGTTAGATCAGAACAGGCGCCACTGAACACCACTGAAGTGACTCGGCAGCAGTGCAGTGTCTCCTCCGGTGGGTTGCCTCCTGACGACTTGACATTGACTGCTGCCTGTGGATTGCCGTGCCGGGGCTGCGGTGGGGCCGACCAGGCTGTGGACAGGGTGTCGGAATGAGCGGCATGGGTGCACTGTCTCTGGGGTGACGCAGAGGTTGGGACAGCAAAAAAAAAAAAAACAAAAAAAAAAAAAAAAACAAGGTGCAAACCACTCATTAGGCCGAACCTTCCATTCATTCCTCAGAACAAGAACGACTGAATGGTCGCTGTACTCTGCCTGCAGGCTGACGGTCGCCTACCCATGACGGTCACCTGAGACGATTTCCTTCCTTTTAGCCCGCTGGACAATCCAGTGAATAGCCAAGGCTCACACTCTCCTCTGCCCAGGACCGGCAGGTCGGCATGTCCTTGTTACTATCCCTCGGACATGCGAAACACTTTCCAGTAACTCTCCCTCCTTCAGTAAACGATTCGGGATATTCCCCTCTAGTGATGCCTGAATTCGCACACTTGAAGAACCCAAGGAACTTGCTCTCAACAACAGCAAAACTACCCTTAATTTGCCTAAATGCTCGAGAACATTCGGCCGACTCATGACACCCCCGTACCTAAGAATGTTGTTCCAATCAACATTTCCTCTAGGACGAATGTTCTCAGATTGGATAAAACAAACTCATTTGCATGGGTCGATATAACAGTACTACCCCTATGCTTCAAGATATCACTCCCATCAACATCTCTAACATGGATAACGTATCCAATTAAAACCAATAAATCAATCAGGTAATCAAAGAGACACTCTGGTCAGTCTTAAACGACTGTGCAAAACTCTAAACTGGCTCACATATAATCCAGAACTCTCTCTATAGTGTTAGCTATCAGCATGTTTATACATATTAATTAATGATTCCATTCACTTCTAATAGTAGCACAGCCATGATTAACCCAAGAATCAAATTCAGTTGTGTGGCCTACTCTTCTAATCAAAATTCAAATTCAGGTGTGTGGCCCAGCCTACTTAATATCAAGATCAAATTCAGGCGTGTGGCCACAATCTGCTCACACAGTCTCACACACAATATGCAAATCAAACATTTGTCCTGATGTCACAACTTAAGACATTTTCACACTTTACTGATCAGTGAACAAAACAACATGAGCAAACAGATATCAACCAGAAAAATCATAAATCATAACACGTGAAATCTTCTCAACTCCCCGGTATGGGAACAAATTTAGTATCCTTTTAGAGGGTGGATTAAGGCAGAATAGTGGCTATAAGGTTGAAGTGCCTAGTGCTGCTAGATATGCACTAGCAGATGAACAATACAAATACAAGGAGTGTTGTTGCATTCACTTTCGGATGAATTCTTGGAAGGATCTGTAGTGAAACTATCATGAAAGATTTACAACGATGAGCTGTATTTTTTTTCACATATCACTTTGTTTGCTCCTACAGTTAGATCACTTCAAACTAGTGTCTCAGATACACAAAACAATCAGCAATCCCTGTTTTCGTTAACCTGAATTTTTTTTTTCAACACTTTTTTTCATCAGGGACAGCTTCTCTGTTGAAGTGCATTAATGAAACCCTCAATATGTACTGCTTGTGGGACCCTGATTTATTATCACATCTGAGAGACCACTACCACTGAAAAGTCTAGTGGAGAGGTGGGAAAAAAAAAAAAAACCAAACAAAGAGAAAACACACGCAACAACAAATAAGCAAGCATTTGAAGCAAAATTTCAGCAATGGGCCAGAGATGCTTGTTTATTCAATGTGTTATCTACTCAGCCACTTTGCCAAGTGTGCACAAATTTCATGTTCTCAGCTGCTACATTTTCTGCACAGTCCTCTCCAACAACAACAGCAACCCACCCATCCACGCACCCACTCTTTCTCCATCTCCCTTACAAAAAAAAAAAATATTATAGATGAAACGTTTTTAGGAGAGGAGGAACGGGGAGAGACATACATGATGCCATGAGAGTGCAGTCCTACATTGAGAGCCGCGCTGCAAAGATGAGACAAATGCCCAGCAGTGGTGCATTGTAGACCCTGCGCACAGTCTTGTAAAATGATGGAACTGCTCCAGTGATTTGACTGATGCTTGTCATTGTCCTGTTCATGCTCAATTTTCTTTGCAATCTTATCTGACTTTGGTGCAACAGGTAAAAACCCTCTTTATGCCCAATTTTTTTTTTTTTTTTTTTTTACAGAAGGTGGGTATGACAAATGGGGTAATCAGACCAGTTTTGATGCTTTCAGCTTTGCACTTGGGTTAGCTGTTTTTGTTTTTCTGTATTCTCACTTTTTGTTGCCTATTGCGCTTTGATCAGTTGAATGAGAAAAAGAAAACTCGGACTGATCTTTTTTTTGTGGGAGATTGTATTTCTGGTTTTTCTATTTCAGTTCAGTGAATAATCAGATGGTTCATACAAGAACTGAGAGACTTAAAAGTTTGATCTTCTGTGCTGCTGTTATGGATAATGCATATTCCAGCGTTTTGTGTTTTATGTTTGACTGTACTTGAAATTACACACAGAGCTGAAATGTAGATGGTGTGACCTATCCATTGCTCTATTGTAGCTTGTTTGTTTGTTTTACACTGGACAAGAAGGTACAATGTGTCATTGACTTTGTTCTTTGCATATGATCAGTCCTGTGTAATGACTTGGCTCTTTGCACATAATCAGTCCAGTGTGATGACTCAACTCGTTGCACATGATCGGTAATGTTTGATTGACTTTGCTTTTTACTCATGCCAAGGTTAAGAGTGACTGACTGTGCAAAGAAAATAGTCAATCACACATGACAAATCATTTGTGATTAACTATTTTTTTTGCATATGACAAGTTATGTGTGATTGACAATTCTTTTTTGCACATGACAAGTTATGCGCGTGATTGACTATTTTTTTTTTTTTTGCACATGACAAGTTATGTGTGATTGACTGTTCTTTTTTGCACATGACAAGTTATGTGTGATTGACTATTCTTTTTTGCACATGACGAGTTATGTGTGATTGACTATTCTTTTTTGCACATGACAAGTTATGTGTGATTGACTATTCTTTTTTGCACTTGACAAGTTATGTGTGATTGACTGTTCTTTTTTGCACATGACAAGTTATGTGTGATTGACTGTTCTTTTTTGCACATGACAAGTTATGTGTGATTGACTGTTCTTTTTTGCACATGACAAGTTATGTGTGATTGACTATTCTTTTTTGCACATGACAAGTTATGTGTGATTGACTATTCTTTTTGCACATGATAAGTTATGTGTGACTGACCATTTTCTCTCACATGCCAAGTGGTGTCTTTTGACTTCAACTTTGTTCTTTGCACTTGACAAATTGAATGAGTGACTTTTGTTATTTGCATGTGACAAGTCATGTAGGATTGACTTAATTCTTTGGGAGCGACAAGTCATGTGTCTTTGACGATGTTAATTGCACACGACAAGTTGTATAGGAATGACTTTCTTTTTTTCATATGACAAGTTACATAGGATTCACTGTGTGCATGTATGCGTGTGTGTGTGTTTGTGTGTGTGTGTGTGTGTGTGTGTGTGTGCGTGTGTGTGTGTGTGTGTGTGTGTGTGTGTGTGTGTGTTTCGTGGGTATTTATATGTGTGTATGTCTTTGTAAAGGTATTTTTATCTCTTTGGATGTCTGTGTATGTGTGAATGTGAATGTAGTATCAACACAGCAGGTGACAACAGCCTGTCACTTATAATTTAATCATTATCATTTTTAGTTAGTCAGAGCTTTGTGACACACATCCATGTCTGCATGCAGGTATTTCTTGCCCACACATTAATGCAGAGATATTTGCATGAAGACTGCATGCCTGCATGAACGCACAGATTTTTTGTACATGTTTAAGTTGATCTGACATTGGAGTGCACTTAATGCGCGCGCATGCGCACACACACACACACACACACACACACACACACACACACACACACACACACACACACACACACACACACATGAAACTGGTGCCCTTCACTCATTCTCTTCTTTTGCGTCACTGTCAGATTTACTCTTTCACTTACTTGTTGCAGTGTTTCAATAGGTATCATTGCACATGACATTACGCTGATTTACAAATTGCATCATCAGATGCAGTATGCTTGAAGTGTAGCAGGTGTGATTATACATTTGGGAGACAGACATGTTTTCACTATCGAATACATGACGCAGATATCTTTCACACACACAATCTCTCACTCTCTCATACGCACACACACACACACAACTGGGAAATAACTTTTGTTTTGCAAAGTTCATTTTTGCTCCACCCTGACAGCTATTTTGATTTTCTGATGAAGAGGAGCAGAGCCAGAAGTGGAAGCAGCTTGAGTTCCAACTGGATCTAGTCAGACTGGGTCAAGCTAAAATGAGCTTAGCAAAACTTTGTTATTTCTCAGCTTTACAAAACATGTCCACTACCTGTATGGTTAAGATATCCATCATCAGATGACTTGGCCTTGAGAGGTCCGAAGCAACCTGGAGGCATAGGTCCAGTTAGAGGCGGCATGATGAGAAGACAATAGAGCAGAAGGACAGTAGTCATCATCTGGATGTGGCCCTGCCCTCAGAGGATATGAAGGGTCAGGAGCCGAAGTATTTGAGTGAAGGAAGGGGGGAGGGGTGTTCTGGGGGCGGGCAATGGGGGAGGTGCCTCTTCATTAAAGACCTGATACCCAGATCTTCCTCAAGTTTCTGCTGACCAGACATAAGTCTTTTCCAGACATAAGTTTTGATATCAGAGCCTGGTCTTCTCAGCATTAGGTCCTCCCCAGCCTCCCCTCCTGCCCCCCCCCCCCCCCCCCCCCCCCCACTCCCAATAACCGTTGTTTACCCATAACCAGTAACCAACAACCTTCCTCATCTGCACCAGTCCTACACCTTGTTGTTCAGTCTCGTATAACTAATAGTGAAAACTCCACAGAATGATTACACATGATCAATACTTGAATTGAAAACAGAAATGACAAACTGAAAACACAAATTACAAATTTTTGCTGAACATGAACACTATGTAGGTATTGTTAACAGTTGCGGTGTGTTTGGAGTGTGACAACTTGTGCATGGGTAGATAGCGAATAAGCCCATCTGCTGATGGGCAATGGCCAGGTTCTAGATCAGGTAGAGGCTAAGCATGACTCTGGCCCAGGTGTGTGTTAAATAAACTTGCAGGAGAAATATTCCAAAGGTAAATTTTTTGTGACCAGGTCTGAAGTTGTTTGTTCTAATTGTTGCTCATTTGTCTAGAGTTTTACCTTGTCCTTTCCTCTGTCATCCTCTGTCATTATTCACAAAGTCAGAATGCTCCTTATCATTGAACTAACAAAAAACAAAAAAAAAGTAAACCCACCACATTTGACATTTCTCATTCCATTCCACCAAGATAACATAGAGTTTTCATCATCACTTCTGTTCACCAGCAGTTCTCATTTTTCCTTTTTTTTTTTGTTGTTGTTTTTTCTCTGTGCATTTATTTTGTTTTTGTTTGAATCCATCCTGGCTCACCACCCTCATTACTCACAAAGCAGCTGCCATTTTTGTGTGTGTGTGTGTGTGTGTGTGTGTGTGTGTGTGTGTGTGTGTGTGTGTGTGTGTGTGTGTGTTTTTGCAGCACATTGTGGCTTCTTTCTGTGGAAGGTTTAATGCTTTTACCCCACTGGGTTCTTTCCCACAGTATTAACACCTTTCCTTGTTTGTTTTATTTCACCACAGAAGAGGCAGGTTTGATGATTCTGCCTCTCTTGTCATTGGTTCATGTGTGTTGGGTTTTCTGTTTGGCTGTTACGTATTTGAGTTGAAACTATAATGCAGTGATCAACTTGTCAGTCAGATCAACAACAACAAAAAAGAAATTAAAAAAAAAAAAAAAGAAATAGAAAAACAAAGAGTGGGTTGTAACTCTGCTTCATTTCACCCATTCTTTTTTTTTTTCCTTTTTTTTTTTTCCAAACTCATGGAAATGTTTCTCTTTATTCATAACTTTTTAGCTCTGAATCATATGCATGTCATAGAACAAAAGGCACAGTGTTGGTATTTCTGTTGTTAATTTGCTTGCTGCCTCATATGTCCTTTGCAGTCAGCTGGGCTGCAAGGAATATGACTGACTTGAAAGAC